>JARHVA010000114.1:3502500-3602500 GCA_037957365.1 Torreya grandis
TGGTATCAGAGCATCTACGGGTTTAAGATTTTTAATATGGGTAAAAGCCACAATACTTATTGAGTGCCCCTATGATGGAGAGATTAGTCTATGGATGAAAGATTAGTATTGAGAGATTATATTGTGTATGTGTATCTTAAAAATGTTTAAGACTTTTTAACTTAGGTTGAGGTAGATGTGTGAATGTTGAGTCATTTTCAAGTTTCTTATGGTATTCAAAGCCTTGTGAATATTTGTTTGTGAGATTTCATCAACACGTCTCAATTCCATTTGCCAATTTTTCAATGCACTTTCCTACTAGCCATTTAAACTATCATGCATTCATATCTCTCTTGCAGTCCTAAAAATCAATTATAAATATTTTGCATTCATGTGGTCATTGTCTTATTTTTTCAATGTATCCATAGAACTCATCATAATCCTCTTTTATAGTCATGTGTTTTTCATTTATACATCATCCATCTAACACTCTACTAGTTTAGACCTCAATACCTTTGTGTCCATCATGATAACCAGATATGTCAGCAACGTGTATTGACATCATGATCATTCCATGAAAATATTCAAACATGCATATTTACCATAATTATACCACTATATCATAAAAGGTATGTTTTTTTAATATATATTTGAATTATTCAGTCTATAATTGATAGTTTTGCTTGGGTAGTATCTAGTTTAGTTAAAGTTTTTCTACAGAATCCTTACTATATAATTATGTTATGCCCTTAACTTATAACATTTCTATGGATATGTATGGCCAACTTGTGGCCTATGTAACCAATTATGTTATATTGTCACAATTCTCTATGCTACCATTTGGTTATTAGGCTCAGCCTATGGAATACCCATAACCTAATTATAATATATATAGGATGTAGTGGTTAGTACTTAATCATCATATTACAAATTTTATTCTCATTTGCATGTTTTTAGAAGTTTCCCCGTCGAAGTGGCTCGACTCTTTCTATCAATTATAATGATATGTTTTCAATTATTGGTGTGGATTTGATTACTCTAATCTTATTATTTTGATATATTTTTGATGATATGATCATTTACATTTACCATTCTGAAGTGATTTCATCTATTTATCTAATTTGATTAAAATTGGTATCAAATATATTTATAAGGCACTAAGTTGTTTCCTTTTTTTTTCATATTTTCCTTTTAGGTTATAAATTATGTTCTGGAAATTTTAAAATTAACAAAAAATCATTGTTGTAGGCTAAGCAGTTATCAGCTTTACCTGATTCCATGGAGTGAGGGTTATGCCCCAATGTGTAATCCATTAGACAACATTGTATATAAGCTTGTGATTCCATGTATATTCAAGTATATAACAAGACCCCCTAGTTGTTTTTTAAGCTTAGCCACAGGAAAACTTTGATTGTCTATTACTGGTGGTGCATTGGTAAGTGATTAGCCTCAAGAAGCTACTCATAATCAACCTTGGAGATGGGATAATGTAATATGAGTATAATTAATATCCATAGTTAGTACTTCAAAACATGGATCCGATACTATTTATGAATAAGATAAGTTTGAATGTGAGATCACAACTCAAACATGGCCTTTACCATCCTTTCCCATTTTTCAAGAATGCATTGTTTTCAAGATCTAGTGTAGTGATTGTTTTATGACTTGAGGGATCCAAAAATATAACTTCCAATCCAAGAATAATTTAAATTTTTTGTCACCACAGTATTGATTGAATTTTATTTTTAAAATTATGGATTTTTTTCCACACCCTTGTGTAAATTAGCAATCATTGGATTCATTTCAGCAAGATGATTGCAATGGTATAATCCTTTGTTATAGTTTTTTTTGGCCCCAAAACACTATACTTGAACCCTCAATTCTTTAATTCCACTCCCTTAAGTTTATGATTGATAGGGACAAACATCTAACCATGGAAAAGGGCAAGATATTCTAGGAAAAATGGCTAGGAAGGAAGAAATGGACTCTAAAATTTCTAACTCATGGGTTTATGATAAGGTTAACCAACCCTAATTTTATGTGCAAGGCATGGATAAAAAAATAATATTTGAATGAGATCAAAGGTGACGTAAATTCAATTATATAATGGTTGGACAAGCTCACCACATTAGTGACAACTATGTATACATATATGAACCATCCAACTGACCACTTAGATTATCCAAACCAAAACTCAAATACTATTTTGATAAACATGTTACCAAAAAATGAAGCACACAAGTTTGATGGTAAGAATTCAATCACTTGGATCAATCAAATGGAAAACTTATTTGATCTACATCAGACCCCATATTCACAGAAGGTACTGATAACATCTATATGGAACTAAAGTAGTTAATTTCGTATAGATGGTTGTGTGCTCAAAATAAAATTAAGGGCCTTATTGTTACATGGTCATTGTTTACTGATCAGCTAAAACTACACTACCATGATAGTGTCACAAAAAATTACTTCAGATAATTAGTAAGACTGATACAAATGGGCACTATTATATATTATATTTAGCTATTCCAAAACTAATATTTACAAGCGGATGATATCATATAAGAAAAATTGAATGACCTATTTTTAGGTGGGCTCAAGGAGAGCATCCAAATTTATTTTTGCATGTTTAATCCAAGTTCAGTATTAGAGACCATGGTAATTGCATGCATGGCAAAGGAAAGAGACATGGTCAAATGATGGGCTTTCACTAATGGCAGAGAGTGCAGTGTTCCCACACAATTATTAATTCAACCTACTAGATTGACTCCTCAAAAAAAAATATAAATTATAAAAATGGATATTCTTCAACTATGATAAAAAAAGGACATAAATGTGTTGAGAATAAATTGTTCTACATTGAAGGGGCTAATGAAGATGATGAAGAACTATGTGAGGTAAAGGAGGAGATATAAGAGGAATCTAAATATTCCAAACCAATTATCTTATGCCATGAACTTTTTGGTATTAACATTCCACAATCCCTCAATATTTTGGGTTCCTTAAGAAAAACAAATGTGACAGTGTTGATTGACTCACATAGTTTCATCAATAGTAATTTGGTGGCACTTTTTAATTATTTTATTTACCCAAATCTAAAATTTCAATTCATGATTGTATATGGTAACACCATCAACTATTTATGTAAATTTCATCGTATCAAACTTATTATGGGAGACTATAAGCTAGATTTTCCTATGTTTGTTATTCCCATGGGTGGCGTAGTTATTGTTTTAGGAGTCCAATGGATCACAACCTTGGGCATGATAAAGATGGATTTTTAAGAGTTGTTCATGAATTTTTATTTTTAAGGTAGTCCATATGAACTATGTGGATTATGGTGAAAATATCCATAGTTGATTATTGTTAGGGATTAGCTTTTACATTGTGTAAGTTTGGGTATTTACTGAGAGGTACATAGCATATTGGTTAGTGTTTAACCATATGGATAATACGATAATATATTATATTATTGAATATATATTTGAGATTATATTTAGGAGATTAGAGGTTATTAGTTGAGAGATTGAAGGGATATGGATCTCCCTATTTACAGGGTGGACATTTCCTATATATATGTAATTGTGTTTGAATGAAATAATCAGAGTGAGAATAGTATTATTGTGTTAAAATATATTTCAATCTCTTCAGCTTATTTTTTTGTGTAAATAATATAGAGATCTAAACCAGATCTATCATCTGGTATCAGAGAAGGTACCTAGTTAGATGGAAGAATAATTTATTCATAGGGGAAACTGCATTATTTATCTTTGCCCCAATTTATGAATTTAAGTCTATGACATGATCATTATAGATTGTATAGCTTTTATTTTTTAGTGATTTCTATGATCATAGCATTGAAAGATCAGCTTTTAGGTTGATAAAGGAAGGGTGTCACACATGTAGTATCGAAATGCATATCCACCAATTAGCACTACTAGTTTGTGCTCTTTTATGTGTCCATTCTCTTAGTCTTAAGGCTCCACATCTTAGCCATACTTGCATGGTATTTATTATCGACTGTGTAACCAATAAATATCAAACAGTGATAAACACTTTTCTACAATCACTAAAAATGTTATGCCATGTTACCATCTTCATGGTTATTGGAGTCATAGTAGTCCATGCCAAAATTCTAACAACCTGTATCTCCACTCAACATGCCCATCATTTTTATCTGTTACTCATAACAACCATGGCATTTCACTGAAGACTCATTTGTTTTTTTCCAATGACTTGGCATTGGTTTCTTGGCAATTACATCATCATTATATTCAAACTACCATCATTTCAACACTATTGCATCACCAAAAATAGTTGAATTCAAACCATTTTATGTGCCTATCTATTTGGATCATAATAAGGTATTTTGGATCGAGATGTCTCTTAAGCTAGCTATTCAAGTTACCAAATACACATAGTAGAGTCATATGCAGATCTGATTTTTTGTCTTCCATCTATCACTTTGATCAAGGTTATACAAGTCATGCCTTTTGTCTATTTAAAGTTACTTAGGTTTATGTTTGTTTATAAGTCGATAGGTTTAGTTTTTATAAGCTTTTTATTCTATAATGTTAGGTTATTTTTTATTATTAAAAATCAATATGGACTTATTTTATTTTCAATATTGGTATTAAGGTAGTCAAGGGTATTATTTTATTTTTTGGATCAATAGTAGTAGAGGTATATTTATTGATTCATAATAATAAATATTTGGTCATCAAAAGTTTTTAAAATGTCAAAAAAATCATTTTTTAAATATGTCAAGTGTGTCATCATTTGTAAAAGTCTTTTACGTTAGTCAGTTTTCAAAGTCAAATATTTTATTATATGGATGATGGGGGGATTTGTCCACAAAAAATTGCATTTGAGCTTCATCGACATACCAGATGAGTAACCAACAAACTATTGGAGGATGGAGGACAGAGGTGGTTAGAGGACAATCAGTGTCCTCTCACAAGCTGCTAGCGATGGGGCTGCATTTTGAGATAGTGGCATACTATGGGCCAAATTGATTATGTCAAGGATGATCACCAATGGCATTGGTGAATATCTACACTATGCGAGATTGAGTGGCAATGATCACGTACAGAGGCTACAAGAGGTGATGAGGACTTAGTCCTCATTTGTTTTATTTTTTTAGCATTTTGTATGTTTAAATAAGAATTGAAGTACGTGCTTATTCATGACTTGTAATTTGTGTACAAACTCCAAACATATTTCCATGATGTGAAAACATAGTAAAAGGATAAAAGCACCATTGTAAGATAGTTCATGGATTCTAAAATGGTTCATAGTAATCTAGAAAAGTACATGAGGTGAATAGGTTGATGGGTCCCTATTTACATCTAAGTTTGTGGTAAACTTGTGGAAAACCATGGGAATATTGATGAGGAGTGCCTTCCTTTTATATCAGGGTCATGAGCCACATAGTTTGGCATGCCGTAGGGAGCATACTGTAGTGAGAGTGTGAATGTTTTTACACCATGTAAAAACTAGGGGGAGAATGTTAAGGATTAGCTTTTACATTGTGTAAGTTTGGGTAATTATTGAGACGTAAATGACATATTAGTTAGTATGTAACCATATGGATAATACGGTAAGATATTATATTATCAAATATAGGTTTGAGATTATGTTTAGGATATTAGAGGTTATTAGTTGAGAGATTGAAGGGATATGGATCTCCCTATTTATAGGGTGGACATTTCATATATATATATATATATGTGTGTGTGTAATTGTGTTTGAATGAAATAATCAGAGTGAGAATATTATTATTGTGTTAAAATATTTTTCAATCTCTTTGGCTTCTTTTCTTGTGTAAATCATATAGAGATCTAAACCAACTCTATCAATTACTTCTCATCAGGTGCATAAGATTCTCAAAAAAAAAGGTCAGTTGAATTTTTAGCAAAATTATTTTTCTCTACATCCTAATCTATATAAAATTTTAGATGACCACTAAATTGTTCTAGACTAATGCCAAAAGGGATATCACAAAAAATAGAACATTATCATGACATTCATTTTCTCATATGAATTCAACCATCAAACATCAAACCATACATGTACCCATATTTATAAAAGAGTGAGATTGAAAATATGGTACAATAGATGTTGGAAGCAAGTATTATCAAACATATAAAAATGCATATCCATACCTTATGGTCATGGTGCTTAAAAAGGATGATACCTATAGGATGTGTCTGGATTATAGAGAACTCAATAAGTATACCTACAAAGATAAGTTCCATATCCTAGTAACTGATGAATTTCTAGATGAGTTACATGGTGTTATCTACTTTTAAAAATTGGATCTTTGTTTTGGCTACCATAAAATTTGAATCATACATGAGGATATCCATAAGATAGATTTTATTTTTTAATGCCTTTTAGTCTAAAAAATTCACCTTCTACATCTCAAATTTTGATGAACATTGTTTTAGGCTCTTTTTGTATAAATTTGTCTTGGTATATTTTGTTAACATCCTAATAAACAATAAGATATAGGAATAAAAATTATAACACATGTATCAGTACTGATAATTATCAAATGATAATTCTCAAAGATCATTTAATTTATGAAAATCCATCCAAGTGTGTTTTTTAGAGTATAAGAGGTGGAGTGCATTGATGCAGAGAAAATTTCCTAAAAGTCTCAACCCTACAAGTTGTACACACTTGTCTCAACCTTAAAGGCTTCCTTGTAGCCTTTTTTTGGGTTTTCCTAATTATACAGATGATCAAGGATTGGTTACTAGAAGATATAAGGCCTTTTTATAGTAACCTCTATTGATTTTTGTCTCTCCACAATTTTTCTTGAACTGAAACCACTCTTAGATCAGTTTTCTAACCCTTGTCCTCTTCAAATTAGGTCTCCTCAAGGCATAATTACATGAAGTCCACTATATCCATACACCAACTATCCGTACAAGCCTAAAACCACTCAAATATTTTTGAAAACCTTGAACACTAACTTATCACAAATTTTGTAGTATTTGGCTAAGTACAACTCTTGGAAATGGATTTATAGTCTCAAAACCCTAACTCAGCATTGCTCTATGTTGTACAAAACTGAGAGCAATTATTTTGAGATTTTGAATTATAAAAAGGATTTAAAGGCTATATGAAGTATTTTTAACCTATGTTAAACCCATCCTAAACTCATTAAATCATCATATAATCCCCCCAACACCTTTGCTACACATTTTTAGAAAGGTTTGTGCTTGACTTTGTGTGTGTCCACTAACATCTACAGGTCTGTGTTATCCTTCTCAAAAATAAGTGTGTAAAGAATAAAATAAAACCACTTAATAACATGTAAACAACCTACATAATTCACCAAGATTCTTAAAAACAAGTCTTTGTCATATCTTTCTTCATTAATCAACCATAAACAGTTAATCTCAAATGCACATATATAGGAAAATAAGGTCCGTAAAAAATTTATCTTCAAAAAATGGGAATTTTATTATTATTTCCTTGATAATTTAGCCTTATAAAAATCTCTTAAATAATTCTACATGAAAAACCAAACCTTTTTTACATCCTATAACTACTCTAACTACCCTTTGGACCTTCCAACAGTCATTAAAGAGCTAGTTAGGCAATAAGAACACATACAAAGTTGATCTTTCATAAAATTATGAGTTTTTAACCATGATATGGATTAATGTAGTATTTAATAATAAATTAAAATTATTTTATACATTGAAAATTTCTTTTACACACCCTGCAATACCAAATCTGAGCAAAACCATTTAAACTTTCAAAAATTGAGTTTTGGCAAAAAAGTGTAAATTTTAATTTTTGAGAAGCTATAACTAAAACTAACATATATAATTAAAATATAATTATGGTATAATAATAATACCTCATATACCATTATAAATCCAAAATTGAACAATAAAACCAAAATTGAATAGAAAGCTAGCCTAGAAGTGATGTTCCTACATCATACTCCTAGGGGAAAAAGAAAAAGAACTCAAGGACTATTGTCCATGAGTGTTTCTAGAGTACTCCCATGATTTTTTATGTCATGTTAAGTCATCCATTTATAATATTCAACTGTTTGGTGTTTCCATTTGACCTGATACATGAAATATTGCTTGTCTCTAGTCTATTTGATCACTTGCTTATCTAGAATGCATTCCAATTCTTCTGATTTGGCTTGAGGCAACTATGTTACCGAATTTGTACCTATTTTATCTTCTCCTTTTTCTATTTCTTTATATTTTAATCCTTAC
Organism: Torreya grandis; assembly: GCA_037957365.1. NCBI lineage: Eukaryota > Viridiplantae > Streptophyta > Pinopsida > Cupressales > Taxaceae > Torreya > Torreya grandis. The sequence continues at coordinate 3,510,732 of JARHVA010000114.1, forward strand.
TTATAATTTTTCAATTTTTCAACATTAAATATTGGTGATATGCCTACACGACTAGGCAATTCCAACTCATAGGCATTGTTAGCAAATTTCCTAAGTACCTTACAAGGACCAATTTTATTCATCTTCATGTTATTATACTCACCTCTTGGAAACCTATCCTTCCTAAGATGATCCAAAACCAAATATTCAATCTAAAAACTCACTTCTCTTCTACTTACATCTACTTGCTTCTTGTACTTTTCCACACTAGCCTTTAGATGTTTCCTTACCTATTGATGTACCTCCTTCATAGGCACTAAAAATCATTCACCTTAAGTAATCCTCTTTCCCATATGACTAATATTTTTTATTTCAAACACTCCTCTAATTTTCATACCATATATCACTTGGAAAGGACTCATGTTAATGGTCCTATTGGTGGAGTCATTATAGGCAAACTCTACATGAGGCAACACAAGGTCCCACTACTTGGTATTATCTTTAGATAGACACCTTAATAGTTTTCCTAGGATTTTATTAACCACCTCAGTTTGACCATTTATCTGAAGGTGGTAAGTTGAACTAAAACTCAATTTTGTGCCTAGCTTTCTTCATAGTGCCCTCCAAAAATGGCCTAGGAACTTAGTGTCTCTATTAGATACAATATTTAGTGGAATTCCATGAACCCTTACTACCTCTTATAAAAATAAATTTTCTACTTGGTTGGCATCATTAGTAGTCTCACATGGAATGAAATGTGTTGTTTTGGAAAATCTTTCCATAACTACATATATAGAGTAAAAACCTCTTTGTGTTCTAGGCAATCCCATAACAAATTCCATGCTTATGGATTATCAAGGCCTATTTGGGACTAGTATCGGTCGATACAAACCTACATTAGTTCTCTTACCTTTATCCAATTGACAAATTTTACATAGCTCAACATATCTCCTCACTTCTATTTGTATCTTAGGCCAATATTAGTGTCTAATGAGCTGCTCCAAAGTCTTATCAAGCCCAAAGTGGCCCTCCATACTCCCACTATGATTTTATTGCATCAAATTATATCTTATTGAAATTATTGGCATACATAGCTTCACCCCCTTGAACAAAAATCCATCTTATATGACATAGTCCAACCATGGCTCTTTGTTGAGTGTAGTTGGATGTTGGCAAGCATTGTATACTTCTATGAAGTTTTCATCATCTTCATACATTTCTTTGAGTGACTCAATATGAAAACTTTCAATTTGTATCTCATGCACCAACACAACTCTCCTACTCAATACATTTGCCACCTTGTTACTTTTTCCTTGCTTATGCTTGATGGTGAAGGTGAAATTATGCATGTACTCCACCCATTTCATGTGTCTTTGATTCAGTTTAGGATGATTGTTGATGAAATAAAGTGAATGATTATTTATATAGACAATAAACTCCTTTGGCATTAGATAATACCTCCACCTCTTCAATTTTTTCACCATTTCATAGAGTTGGATGTTGGCAAGCATTGTATACTTCTTTGAAGTTTTCATCATCTTCATACATTTCTTTGAGTGACTCAATATGAACACTTTCAAGTTGTATCTCATGCACCAACATGACTCTCCTACTCAATACATTTGCCACCTTGTAACTTTTTCCTTGATTATGCTTGATGGTGAAGGTGAAATTATGCATGTACTCCACCCATTTCATGTGTCTTTGATTCAATTTAGGATGATTGGTGATGAACTAAAGTGAATGATTATTTATATAGACAATAAACTCCTTTGGCATTAGATAATACCTCCACTTTTTAAAAATTTTCACCATTTCATAGAACTCCAAGTCATATGATGAGTACTTTTTCTTGGCATCATTCAAATTTTCACTAAAATATACTATAGGTCTGCCCTCTTGGCTTAGTATAGCCCCTATTTCCATTCCAATTTCATCACATTCTATCTGAAACACTTTACATAGGCTACTCTATTATCCTTTGTTTCAAATATTGGAAACTTCTCTCAACTTCCTCATTTCAAAAAAACCTTTTCTTGTCTCTCTTAATGGTGTCTATGATAGGAGCACATATCCCACTAAAATTTCTAATAAACTTCTTATAGAAACTTGCAAGTCCATGGAAGCTTCTTACCTCTCCAATTTTTCTAGTTGTTGGACATTCCATGATAGCCTTCACCTTGTTATTATCCATCTTTAGCATGCCTTGAGAGATGACAAACCCTAGGTACAATATTTCTAACTTCATAAACTCACACTTCTTTAGGTTGATTAACAACCTTTTCTCTTTCAACCTTCTCATGACTAGATGCAAATGGTGAAGATGCTTTTCCTTGATATGGTTGTAGATAAGTATGTCATCTAAGTATACCACTAAAAACTTTCTTATGAAATATTTGAGGACTTCATTCATAAGTCTCATGAAAGTGTTTGGTGCATTGGTCAAACCAAATAGCATTACAAACCATTCATATAATCCTTCATTGGTTTTTAAATAAGTTTTCCACTCATCCCCTTATATGATCCTAATCTAATATTACGCACTCTCGAGATCAATTTTGGAAAAATAACTTGCTCTACTGAAGCAATCCATCAAATCTTCCATCCAAAAAAGTGGAAACCTATATCAAATGGTGATCTTATTGATAGTCCTAGAATCTGTACATATTCTCCACTCACCTTCCTTTTTAGGCACCAAAATTGTAGGCACTTCATAAGGATTAAGACTTTATTTGATCATTACTTTGTCTAAAAGATCGTGCACTTGTTTTTTAATATATGCATTTTCCTTAGGGGTCATCTTGTAGGCTGCCTTATTAGGCAAGATTGCTCCAAGAATAGATTCTATATGATGAGTGATGTTCCTCATAGGTGGCAATGTACTTGGCAGCTCATCAACTACAATTTTTCCATACTCTTTCAACATGTCTTGGATTTTTTGATGCAATTCATTTATCTTGGTGGTTGGCATAACAACCTAGGATTGAATACCAATGCAAAGCCCAACTCTCATGCATGGCACTTAGAAACTTTTTACCACTTACCAACATCACATTTGACCCAACTTGTTGGTCATTATCTTCATCCTTCATAAGCAACAAGGTATGACCAATTCCATCTTTGACCAAGGTGTACACATTCCTTATACCATCATGACTGGTTTGCCTATCATATTGCCAAGGCCTCCTAATAAGCACATGACAAACAGCCATGGGGATCATGTCATAAAGGACCTTGTCCTTGTACCTTCAAAATTGAAATTCCACATAACTTTTCTCACTTACCAAAACTTTTTTACCTTTGTTCAACCATGAGACCTTGTATGGTATGGGGTAAGGCAACTTCTTCAATCCAAGTTTACTAACCATTTGAATAGAAACTAGATTATTTGTACTTCCTAAATCTATGACCATTTTAGAGTATTTATCTTTGCATTTGTAAGAAGTCCTAAAAATATTTTTCCTTTGTGGTGGATCCTTCTCCTTAAGTGTCTTGATCAACACTCTCCTCATTATAAATGATTATCCTATGTCAGATTCCTCCATAAGTGATAGAGAATAAACACTCTCCTCCTCAAATCCTTGTGTAATCTGATTTCTTCTTTTGGTTCTTGGACTCCCTACTAGTTGATTCTTTGGGAACGCCCATGATCTATGCCCAATAAAATTGTTTCATCTAAAGCATCTTCCAACAAAACCACCTGATCCTCTACCCCTTAATGCATATCCAACCCTAAAATAAGGCCTTCTATCTTTAAATCCTCATCTTGAACTAGATGGATGCTCATGTGAGGTACTAGACTCTCCTTGGCTTCTTTGTTAATATCCTTTACCTCCTTGATGACCCTACCTCTAAAAATTATGCCTCTACCTCTATTCTATTGGTTTTATTTCCTAGTGAGTTTGTCTTCAGCTTTCAAGTCCAACTAGTAGCATTCTTCTAGTGTCTTTGGACTAGAAAGACTCAACTCATATTGAAAGTTGTATCTCAAACCATTAAGATACCTAGCCACCATATCATTGTCATCTTCCATATGACCTGATCTAATGCTCAGTTTGTATAACTCTTCAATATACTCTCTTATCCCCTTCTCTTTTTGTTTCAAGTTTTCTAGTTTTATGTATAAGTTGGTGATGTAGTCACTAGGAAAGAAATTTATATTTAATATTTCAACCATTCTATCCCAAGACTTGATCTTGGATTTTCATTTCTTCCTTCTCTCATCCTATATATAATCCCACCATAGGGATGCATGGCCCTTTAGCTTGGTCCTAACAAACTTCACTTGTTTCTCTTCTAGTATATCTTCAAAATCAAAGTACTTATCCAAATCTCCTATCTATTCAAGGATTTATTATCCACTAAGGCTACCTAAATATATGGAAAGATATAGTTTGGGATTAGATCCCTACCCTTTCACCACCCTCATTAATCTCTCAAACTTTTGCTCTTTAGTTTCTCTCTTTCCTTCATCTTTCAATTTTGGTACTTGTGGTTCTTCTTCCTCTTGGTCACTCAAATCACCTATGACTACTCCCCTTATCTAATTAACCTCAAAAATTATGATTCTAGCATAAAATTTAACTCTGAGGTTCCTCAACTCTTGCAATATTACATCTCCCATTTGTATGGTTGTTACCCTCTTACTTGTTACATTCCTCCTTGGTGGCAATTTTTCAAACAAATTCTATCTTTTCTTCCTCTCAGGGAATCTTTCCTTATCCACTTAATTCCAAGTGTATTAACCTTGCTTTGATACCAAAATGATATAGAATAACTTTCTTAAAAGTCTCAACCCTGCAATTGTACACACTTGTCTCAACCTTAAAGGCTTCCTTGTAACCTTTATTTTGGGTTTTCCTAATTGTATAGATGATCAAGGATTAGTTACTAGAAGCTATGGCCCTTTTATAGTACCCTCTATTAGAGAGTTTTTATTGATGTCATGGTGATGTCATGGAGGTTTCTTGGTGAGTGGATGAAGTACTTTGATAGCCTAAGTAACAATGACAAAGTGTGAAATGTGCTTGTCTTAGTGTGCTTGAAGTTGGCTTGTTGATCTTCTATTTTGGAATGGTTAGAGTTGTTCAGGGATGAGTATGGAGTATTGAGCATGTGAAAATGGAACCGAAGATGTTTTATACTCATTTAGTGCTTGTGTGCATAAGTAGAATTCATCTAGTTGATCATTGTTATCATCTAGATAGTTTAGGTCTAGTGGTAGAAAATTTAAGCAGGTAGTTTGATGAAATCATTATTCCCATGTGTGGATGAGTCAGGGAGAGTTGGTCATATGGTTGTGATAAAATTACTCCCTAGTTATTATACGCTAAATCTCAGGTCATCTTTCTAAGCGCATCAAAAGATATGCAAGTGCAAAGTTGGGTTCCCAAGCATTTTGACAGTGTTTTCCCATACTTAGCCAAATTTGCAATGAGGCAAGAAGAGTTGAGTAAGCATATTGATGAATTAATATCTCACAATGTGGATGTTTTAGGAAAAGCTGATCATATGAGTTTGTTTAATTTTGTGCCTAGTTGATTTACACTAATTTTTAGGTCAAGCGTCGAAGTGTGGTAAAAGATATGCAAATGCAATGTTGGGTTCCCAAGCAATTTAACATTGTTTTCCTATACTTAACCAAATTTGTAATGTGGCAAGAAGATCCAAGTAAGCATTTTTATGGTGGAATATCTCATATGTGTGGATGTTTCAGGAGAATATGATCATATGGGTTTGTTCAATTGTGTGCCTAGTTGATTTGCGCTAACTTTTAGGTAAAGCACTGACGCATAGAAAAAGATATGCATATTCAAAGTTGGCCTTCTAGAAATTTTTTTGACATAGTTATCTCTATGGAAAAAAAATGGAGTGAGCATTTTAATTTTGTTATATCTCACATGTGTGAGGGTTTTAAGAGAAGTTTGTCACATGGTTAGATTATCCTATGTGAGGAGATCATATGGTCCAAATTTGAGAACATGTAAGTGAGTGAGGTAAAAGATATGACTATGAAATGTTAGCCTTCTAGGTAGATAAGCAAGGTTCCCATAGTCAAATGTGCAAAAGTTAAATTTTGAGCAAGTCTCAAGGTGATCGATGGAGTGCATTTGCTCCAATAAGTCAGAGAGTAGTGAGATGGTGCCATGTTTTCAAAGTTTAACATTGAGCAAAGATAAAGATCAAAATTCTTTCAAGAATAAATGGTGAGTGGGTGATCATATAGATCTAGATCCATGGAGCACATTAATTAAAATGGGTCTAAGAGATATATGTTTAGCATTGTTATAAATCGAGCTACATACAAGAGATCAATGGTATACATTGAGTCAAAGTTCTAAGGATGCACAAGATGAGGTCAAAGTGACAGAAGTTTAACTTTTTAAAAGTTCAAAGGAGATTAATGGTGTATATTTGATCTGACTAGCAAGATTATGAGATGATTTCAAAGTGTATGAGGTTTAACTGTGATCATTGCTATTTGAATATTTGAATTTGCTAAGGGAAAAACTAGTTTATAGAATTTGGACTATAAATTTTGATCCAAAATGAATTTTTTGGTGCTATAAAAAGAAAAGATGAAGAGGACTCCATGATTCATCCATTAAACCTAGTTTGAATATCTAAAAATATATGCAATCAAATATATTAAGGTTTAAAGTTGATTATATGTTCGTGCATGGACTGTAAGTGACTCAAAAAGATTATTCGAGCTTATTTTGGTATTATTTTGATATATCTTGATGAATTGGATATTGGGGAGTATTTTAGACTCCATGAGGATCATCTATGTGCATTATTAAGGTTTGATCATTTGTATGTAGTATAAACAAAGCATAATAAGTTGTTTGTGTATTTATTTATGTTGTTCCTTTGTATCATGTCAATGTTTGAGTTATTTGAGCATATGCAGAGGTGAGCAGAGTTGAATTTGATCATTTTAGGATGTCTTAGGGGACATAAGGAGTGGACCCATGCTTTTTTAAGTAGTCATATGTTCTTATTTTGTTTGATGATGTGCTAAATGGGTGAATAGGTCTCCATGAGACCTATAAGAGCTACAAGGGCCTTATTAAAAGGTGTATTTGCTTAAGGGTGACCTATAGTTTCTATTGCCAACCTATGAATATTATTTTGAGCCATGTATTTGTATGATAAATGCCTCAAGGGATAACACATGCCTAATGTTTGACCAAGGTGTTAATTATCAAGAATGCTCTATAAATAGTGAAATCAAAAATGGTGATTTCTAGACTTATGGGAGAGACTTGGGAGAGATTTGAAAGAGGCTTGTGTGTGTAAATTGTGGAGAAAAGGAGGGGTAGAGTACCTTATGGATGAGGTTGAAAGGAGTAATATATTAAGGACTATTTTTATGACTTGTAGACCATAATTCTATTGGCAAAATAGTGCTCTTATAGATTGACTGTGAGTGAAGGTGAAGAGTGATAATCAGAGGTCCATCATTAGGTGTTGAAGACATCAGTTCATAGGTGGATGTGTTTATAGGTGTTGTTTTTTCATCTCAACATCTAAGGGGGTTACAACCTCCTTGTAAGGTGAATCTTTCTAAAAATTTTGGTCGTTGTTGCAACTCAGCTAAATAGGTGTTGTAGCACCTTATGGGATTATAGTCTCACTAAATAAGGATTGTAGTTCTTTGAATAGTTGCAGTTGGTCCAAATTGAATCTTTTTTTTATAGGATAGTAGTCCAATTGTAGGTTCTAGTGGGTTTTATATCCTAAGAGGGTTTCCTATGTATGTCATGTGTTATGTCTTTGATCTTGCATTGTCTTTCTTATTCATTTCTATGAATGATGTGCATACCTCATGAATGTATGTATTGATTGATTAAGTGTTTGAAAGGATTGGAACTAAAGTTGAAATATATGGGCTCACTAATTCACCTCCCCTCTCAGTTATTATACCTCTAACACCCTCTATTGATTTTTGTCTCTCCACAAGTTTTCTTGATTTGAAACCACTCTTAGATCATTTTTTTAACCCTTGTCCTCTTCAAATTAGGTCTCCTTAAGGCCTAATTGCATACAGTCCACTATATCCATACACAAACTATCCATACAGGCCTGAAACCACTCAAATATTTTATAAAACCTTGAACACTAATTGATCACAAGGTTTTTTAGTATTTGGCTGGATACAACTCCTAAAAATGGATTTTTAGTCTTAAAATCCTAACTTAGGGTTTCTCTGTTCTGTACAAACCCAAGAGGGATTATTTTGATATTTTGAATTATAAAAAGGATTTCAAGGATATATGAAGGATGTTTAACCTCTATGTAACCATTCCTTAGCTCCTCAAACCATCATATAATCCCCCAACACCTATGCTACACTTTTTTATAAAGGTTTGTGTTTGATTCTGTGTGTACACACTAACATCTACAGGTATGTGTTATCCTTGTCACAAATAATTATGGAAAGAATCAAAGAAAAGCACTTAATAAAATTTAATAACATGTAAAAAAATTACCTAATTCACCAGGAGTCTTATAAACAAGTCTTTTTCATATCTTTCTTCATTAATCAACCATAATAGTTAATCTCAAATGCACATATACAGGAAAAAAAGGTTTGTAAAAACTTTATCTTCAAACCAGGGACTTTTCTTATTATTTACTTAACACTTGAGCCTTAAAAAACTCTCATAAATAATTATACATGAAAACCAATCCTTTTTTACATCCTATAACTACTCTAACTACCCTTTAGACCTTCCAACAGTCACTAAAGGGTTAGTTAGGCAATAAGAACACATACAAAGTTGATATTTCATAAAATTATGAGTTTGGACCCATGATATGAATTCATGGAGTCTTTAATAATAAATTAAAATTATGTTATACATATAAAAGTTATTTCACATGCCCCTTCAATACCAAATCTAAGCAAAACCATCCAAATTTTTAAAAACTAAGTTTTGGCAGGAAAGTGTAAATTTGAATTTTTGAGAAGCTAGCACTAAAAATATGCCTATAATTGAAATATAAGGATGGTATAAGCATCATAAGACATCCTAGATCATCATCAATACAAAATTATACAATAAAACCAAAATTGAAAAGAAAACTAGCCTAGAAGTGATCTTCCTACATCATGCATCGCTCATAATGTTTTACATGAAGATGTCAAAGTATACCCTCACAAGATCAAATCTAATGTGAAATGGAAAGTGCCAAAATCCATCAAAAAAATCTAAGGTTTTTTAGGTCTCATAGATTACTATCAACTGTTTGTGAAAAAATATGGTAGCATATCAGTTCCACTCTTAGCCTTGTTTAATAAAGATTCATTCCACTTGAATGAAACTGCCACCAAAGCCTTTGTGAAGTTGAAAGAGGCCATGTGCACCGATCTAGTTTCACATACCCCAAATTTTTAAAATACTTTCATTTTTGAATGTGATGCATCAGGATATGGAATGGGGGAATTATTGATGTAGTAATGGGGGTCCATTGCATTTAAGAGTCATCATCTCAAGGATAAAAACCTAATTAAACTAATATATGAGAAAGAGATGATGGTTATTATTCATGTAATCAAACAATGGATAACTTATCTAATGGTTATACATTTTAAGGTAAAGATTGATCATGATAGTCTCAAATATTTTTTGGAATAGTGTTTATCATCATAATAACACCAAAAATGGGTGACTAAAATGTTGGAATATGGCTTTGAAATCATATATAAGAAAGGAAAATAGAATGTAGTGGTAGATTCTCTAAACATGAGGGACGAATCCACATAGGCATTATTATGTGCAATATCCATTTGGTATGTAGATTGGGTGAATAAGGCAAGATCAGAATGAGAAAATGACAAGGATACATAGGTTTTGATTCAAAAACCCTACCAAGATTCTAGTGCCTCTAAATTTTTTGAGTGAAAATGGAATCCCTTATGGTATATAAATAAGTTTTACCTCTATAATAACTTTGACTCAAGTACAATATCCTTACATAGTTTCATGCATATCTAGTAAAGGGCTTTCAATATTATTAAGAACTTATCAAAGAATCAAGCATGATATATGTTGGGAATGAATCAATGGGGATATATATAAATTTTTGGTTGAATGCATGTATTTCAATAAAATAAGGGTGAGATAATTAAGATATCAATTTTTATACAACCCTTTTTGATCCCTAGCCAAAATTTGGAAGAGGTATCCATTGTTTTCATAACAAGGTTGCCAAGGTCAGAAGGTAAAAATGTTATCATGGTAATAGTGGATAGGATCATAAAATTTTCCCACTCTTTTCTTTGTCATAGCCATGTTTCACCAATACAATAGTTTATTTTTTGATGTAGTTCAAAAGTTACATGGGACTTCTAATATCATAATAAGTGATCACAATCCTATATTTACTAGTAAATTATGGATGGGTTTATTTTCATGTTTAGGTACTCAATTAGATCATGGATCATTCTATCATCCTCAATATGATGGGATAAAAAATGTGGTCAACATATGCTTGGAGGGTTATCTTCATTATTTTACATCAGATAAATAAGAAAGGTGGGTTCATTGGCTGCCACTAGAAGAATGGCGGTATAACACTTCCTTACATACCTCTTCTAAAATGTCTCCATTTGTGTAACTATATGAGTATCATCATCCTTCCATCACCTCTTCATTGAGGTTATAACCAAAGGTTTACATTTTCAAAGATCACATTCAACATTAGAAAAATGTACTAGCTAGTCTAGGAGAGAATTTAGTAATGACATAGTATCGAACAAATTAAAAATTAGACAAGAAATGTAACTAGGGGAATTTTGAAGTGGTTGATTAGGTTATTTTTTGCCTATAGACATATAAAAAAAATTCCCTAAAGAAAAAATAAATTATAAAACAAATTCTCCTAAGTATTACAAACCTTATCAAATCGTACATAAAATTGGCTATGTCGCATACAAGTTGGAGCTACCCCAGTCTAATTGCATACATCAAATATTTCATGTTTATTTCCTAAATAAGGTAATTTAAAAAATATATTTTATCCAAGGATTATTTGATCAAGTGGAAGAATATCACTAGTGAGGATGAAACATGGGAGGATGAAGTATTCCTAAAGCAACATCCAATTTTTTTAAATTTATGGTAAACATTATTTTGAATGTGAATGGAATGTTATGCCCTCAACTTATAGCATGTTTATGGATATGTCTACATGACTTATGACCTACATATCCACTTATCTTATCTTATCTTATCACATTTCTTTATGATATCATTTATTTAGTATGGTTGATATATAGAGTAATCCTAACCTAATTAAAATATATATAAGAGGTAGTGGTTAGTACATGATCATCATATCACTAAATATATTCTCATTTTCATGTTTGTGAAGGTTTCCCCATTAAAGTGACCCATATGTATCCATCAAGTGTTTTTATCTACTATCAATTATTGGTGTGGATATACTTACTTTGTTCCTATTATCATGATATTATTATTATGAAGTTATTTGATCTATCTAATTAATTTAATTATAAATTGTTATTTTGTTTACCTTAGGTCTTTAACTCTCTAGCCAATATTTTTTTTAATCATAAATATTTTATAAATTGGTCATTATATATTCTAAGATTAAGTAGGTCTTGTGTTTGTAACAAATGCATTTTTGAGGTACCCAACATCCTTGAGTTAGTTTATTATAGGGAAGTAATAATAGATATGGTAAAACTATATCTAGTTGAGAAGTTCAAAGAAAATGATTTTTATAATTCAAAAATAAAGATGAAAATTTTATTGGTCGAAAAAGACCTCTGGGAAGTCATCCAAGGTACTGTGGTCAAACCAACACATGTCAACAAGCTCAAAAGGTGGACCATTAAGGATAAAAAATCCTTGTATATCATTTGTCTTAGTTTTTCAAAATATTACCTACATCAAGTGGATTTTAAAAAATTATTCTAAATAAATTTGGGATGTGTTAAATAAACTATTCAAATCTCAAGTTAAAAGTGTCAAAATAATAATGAATTAGATGTTGTATGGTTTAAATATAAAATAAGACAACAATATGGTAGATCACATCAATAAGTTTCACTCTTTGATAAATCAATTAGTTAGCATTAACAAAAAAGTGGAGAATGATGATGCAAAAGTCATACTTTTGAACAACATGCCTAGTAATATGTCAAATATGGTTTTTACTTTAAGAAAACTAAATCCCAATTTGGAAATTTTAATCTCTTTTATGAGGGGAATCAAATCAAACGTTTTTATTTAGAGAAAGAAGAAATATTTTTTGTACATAATAATCCCATTACTTCTTTCAAGAAAATCAAATGTGCCAAATCCAAAATATAAATACACATGTTTTTATTGTAAAAATCTAGGACTCCTTATAAATTATATACATAAAGTAAAAGATCTCATCCATGAAAAAATAAAGAAAAATGCCATGGTGGTTGATGAAAAATGACAAGAGGAAAGTGATTGGGAAGAATACTCTCCACATTCAAGTGATGAATAATATGTGTTTTGATAATTTAATGTAAATAGGTGTGTGTGCACATGTATGGTGTGATGAAAATAAAATTGTAATCAGATGTATTTATTCCTTACTTTCATATATGATGTGTCAGTGAGAATCCAAAGCAGTCACTGAAAGTGAAAACACATCATACGATGTAAGTGATGTACCACTGATAATTCAATAACTCATTGGAAGAGAAAGTGTGAACTGTTTTATTTATGTATGAAGGTTATTCCTTGATGTTAAGTGCATATCTTGTCTATTTTGTAACAAATGTGTATGTGTTGATGTAATCTTTTTTTTCCTATACATGTGGTGTGTCTCCCTTCCCTTTGTCCATACTAAAGGCAAAATGTTATGCATATTAGTACATAACATAATGTATTTAGACATAGTACTGGTTAGCATTTGATTTTATGAGTTGTATGAGTTGTTGGAACAACTCACCTACATTTATTAGAGTGGTTTGAGGAGATAAATCAGAAATCATATTATATTGGAGATACAAAATTAATTTAAATAAGTCTCCACTATTAAATAAAGGATAGAGTTTTGTGTGCAAGATCAAATCAAAATTAATACAATACAAGTAGGTAATGCTTTTATTGTTTGATTTGAGTAGATTAAAATAGAGTAGGATTAAGAAATCTATATGTTAGGGAAAATCCATGTAGTGAAATTTGCTCTAATAAGTGTCAAAATGTAGAGAAAATTTTGATGGATTATGATTAGAAGACCAAGTGTTAAATATGGGGCCAATTATATTATTATGACCAAGAGAAGAATATCCACTACCAAGGGATTATATCAGCCTAGTTGATGTAATTACATGAAGATCATAACCCTATTCAATGTCATAGGTTATGTCTAATGCAATTTTAATGTCAAAAATTAATTTGGTATCCAATATTGTATATGGTGGCTAATATAGTAGAAAACGTGATCAAATGACCAATACTATTCAACTATGGTTAATACCACATAAGGCTAGTTATATGGTTGATGTTATATGGCATGTTAGATATAATAGGAAAATAAATAACATGTATGATATAGTATGAGACTGATGTTGTATAAAGGACTACATGGTTGATACCATAATGGTATGGTTAATGCAGTATAATAGGAAATAAACAGTCAATATTGTAAAAACTATAAGTGGTTGATGTAGTATAAAGGGAATAAAAACTGTTGATAAAGTTGAATTAAAGAGCATTTTATGTTTAAACATTTTTTTAGTTAGATTTTAATATGATTTCATATTTTTGAGAAAAATATAACTAAGTACTATTGTTTGACATTTTACAGAGGTGATTAAGATTATGAAGGAGCATAAGCATGAGATGGATATCATATCTACTAGCCAAAATCGTAAATGTGGATAAATCATGCTTGATTAGGTTGGGGTTTAGAAGCATCATGTATATTTCTCAAATACATATTAACATAGATCAAGTGATGTGTTTATAGGGAACTAGAAGAAAATGACCAATACATTTGGGTGGGAGGTGGATGGAGAGACAATTGAGGTTACCATCACCTTGAAGTACATACATGAAATTATATGGTTCTTGATTGAGAGGATGCCTATGATCTATGACATGATTGAGCCCATAACAGAGCATCAAGAGTTGTCCTACTAGACCATAGAGTTTGACTGGTGTGATCAACATATACTAATCATCAAACTCTTCATTGCCTATGTTTAGTCACCATCATAGTAACCATTTGTGTGTTGTGTCATAAATCATATGTCACTGTGTTTTTATATATACTAGCCTTGTATTGGTGTACATTGGATCAAGGCACCATGTATGATTGGGAGTTGTGATTTAGGTGTAGCATTTACTTAAAACATCATCAACTAAGGACAACATATTATGGGTCCCATCACACTATATACTTGTTGGATATATGATAGATTCCCCATGTACTATCACATCATATCTGGGACCCCCTACCCTATGTGAGGAGGTGAGAGTAGGATCATGTGGTGCAATAGATCCCCTTGCATACAACACTAGACACTATGAGGAGAGATGATATTGTATGGACACCATACCAAGGGATCATGGACTCATGGTGCTCATGGTGATCCAAAGTATGGACACAAACAAGAAAAAATGTCATGGGGTCACTACAAATTTGAGCCACACTCATGCAACTAAGTATGCTAAAATTTCAGACAACCACACTTGATATCACAACTAATAGTCACACCCCATTGGATTATGCACTAGAGAGAGCTACGAGGAGTAGGAGCATGGGGTTACTAAATAATGTCCTAGTTTGAGACCTATTTTTTCCCACATAGATGGAGATGATGACAATTGAGTCACCTAAAGAGGAGGATATAAGAGTGGGCCATAACTAATCTAGATGTGACTATGGTATAGGCCAAGCCACCTAGAATCAATATATGGGTCACCCAAGGAAGCGTGGGGCCATCAAGGTGTAGATTCATAGTGATGTAGCATGAGAGATAGGTGGAATCTTAATCAATCTTGAGTTGAGATGATGGGATTGTCCTCAAAGGTAGAGTGGAAAAAAAAACCATCATATAGAGACTCTCAAAGACAAGTATAAAGTGTAATAATTATTTACAATCACTTTCTATTCTAGTCTTAGAGATATACATTCTAGGTATTAATGGTAGATTTATTTGCAGATTTTATATATATGTAAATATAATGTTGTTTTGGTTTGATTTTTTAGATGCTATAACATAGATGACATAGTGAAGAGCCATTGTTGAGACATCACATCATGATATTATAAATGATGTGCTACCTAAGCATAATACCATATCCATGGTGGATCCCATAGTACCTATCCAACGAGCATGCTAGCTAGTTATGACTAGTAAGGACCATTGCACGATATATATTATGGTGAGAGTAGGTGTTGCTATTGTTGTAGTTATAGTCCAAATTGGAGGAGAGGCTATAGCATGAAATCAAGTGGTGACTGAAAAGGCTACCTTATCCAAAGAGAGAGATACACAAATGGATACTACCAAAACCACTATAAAATGTGAGAGAGAGTTGATAGAGTGGAACCACAAACCATATACAAAGCTAGCCATGGCATAGGTGGAGGCCACAAGCTTATGATTTTATAATCATACATTAAATAGGTCTTTAAATGCATTTATATATGTACCTTATTTTGGGAACATGTCTCCTTACCCACCTAGAGGTGAAGGTAATTCACAATTACATATGTATATATGTTGTTTTTTGATGTATAAAACATTTAACACATGTATGTGTATGTGCGAATGCACACACACACACACACACACACACACACACACACACACACACACACACACACACACACACACACACACACACACACACACACACACACACACATCATTGGTTTTGATTCCTTGTTTTATATGCAGGATTGTATTTATTTTGACATTAGCACATGTTATGGTTCTAATATCATGCTATGATGATGCTATCATGTGATGTATATTTTAATTTTTTCTAAAAAATGTGAGCCAATGTATTGTCAAAAAAAAAAAAATTGAAGTGTAAGAAAAATAAAAAAGAATGACATTTTACATAAGTATATAGAAAAATAAAAATTCAAATATGTGTAAAAAAGAATGTAAAACATACCAAATGTAAGAAAGATGAAAATATTAAATAAAAACATAAGATATGTAAAACATTGTAATAAAAAAGACATAAACTACATGAAAAATGTTGAGATGAAACATGTAAAATGTAAAATATAACTGTGGAATGGAATATCCAATGTAATAAATTGTGAAAGATAATTAAAAAAGGATATGAAGTGACTACAAGATCATCCAATGTAAGCCAAAAAAAAAAATACAAAGGGGAATATAAAATAAATGTAACCCGACATCCAAAGTAAGATAAGTGAAAATTAAAGTGACTATAAGATCATCCAATGTAAGCCAAAAAAAAAAAGACAAAGGGGAATATAAAATAAATGTAACCTGACATCCAAAGTAAGATAAGTGAAAATTAAAGTCAATTGAAGATGTGTAAGAAAAGAAAACAAAGACTTTAATGAGTGAAAATTTAAAATCAATGTTTATGCTAAAGCAAACTATAGGCAAACACAACCATCTAGATACATGATCATGATGACAGAGATGGTTCTAATATAAAATTTGTGATGGATTTTATGAAGAATGCCTATTTTTATTCCTCAAGGTCTTATAATGCAACTCAAAACATGCAAATCTAGGGGATGCTATAAAATGAAAGTTAAGAGTAAAATATGAAGCAAATAGATAGAAAATATGGATATAAAGAAGAGCTTTGTGATTAGATAACAATAATATCCATCAAGGGGATATCATAAAAATAAAATATGGAGATATAATTAAGTGAAGGGCCACAATGGTGATGTATAAATCTTTAGTAGAGATAATACACTCTAATCAAGTGGGCAAGGTCAAGAGCTTTCAACATCAAGGACCTAAAGAACCCCACCTAGGAAGTGTAAGCTTGGCATAACAAGTGAAGTATAAAGATCATCCCATGAAATCTAATTGCATGAAAATTAAAAATACCCCACCTTCTTAGAGTGTGTTCCTCACTCCTCACTTATAGATTTGCCAATCTACTATGAATATTGGGTACTTGTATGAGAAATAAGGTATCACTAAAATGTAATATAGATAAATAATGAGATCTCTTACCCTAGTCTATTAGCATACTACACCTCAATAGACCTCAAATCTATCATTAAGCTAATTGTGGAATTATATATTTGAATAGAATAGGGGGTCTGCCAAGAAATAAGATCATGTCTTTTGGTGTGATCTAAATTTTAAGATTTTATTTTCCTTTTAACATTTTATTTTATTATAGTGTGGATTTTGACTTCATTTTTTATATATATTTTCCTCATTCATAAGCATTTAAAACACCAACAATGTGTGCTAAATATGACTAACACAAGAGAGCTTATAGCTAACAATTAAAGAAGATAACCTAGAGACCAATATGCATAAATACTCCTAGACTTGCACCTTGGAAAAGAGTGCAATCTTGCAATCAACCCAAGTGTGCCTAAAATGAAAGGAGATGGAAATATGGGGATCATGGAATACTTGTCCATGAAAAAAGGTTATAGAATGAAAATATGTTAGTAGCTTACCAAAATAAGGGAGAGTTTTACTTTAGAAGTGACTCAGAAAAAAGAGTGGATCTGAAAAGTACATGAGAAAGTAATTTTAATCACGTAAATGAAAAATCTAAAAAGGTAAACACTCTAAAATATGGAAAGTGTGTCACTATAAATACCATATAAACCTACATAGGATTTAGCACAAGCACCAATAGGAAAAAACATCCCAAAAGAGGGAGAGCACAAAAAGATACCAAAGAAATATAAAGGAAAAAATAGTTAAAGATAAACATCTATGAAAAAAACCAATGCATCCCATAAGGAAGGAAATGTAGCATGAAAAACCTGAAGGTGTTGCCAAAGGTCCATAATGGAAACTAAGGCTGACTGTAAGTGGAAAAATAATTCCAGGAAATAAAACCAAAATGTGCTACCAAAGATCCATAATTGAAACTAAGGCTAACTATAAGGGGAAAAATAAAGCTGAGAAATTAAAACCAAAGGTGATACCAAAGATCCACAAGGGAAAATAAGGCCAATTTTAATAATGAAAATTAAATTTATAATGAAATGATCATGTTAAGAAAGTAAAACGTTGGAAAGTAAGGATCCTAGTACAAGAAATATAGATATTGAGTATCATGCATGTTAAATATAATAAATATGATATCAAATCATATGACAAATGTGAAATGAATAATAATTGAGTAATGAATTATTTTCTCATAATATGTTTGAAATATCTCTACACACATCATCAATAACATCCATTAAACCTCATTATAATGGATATTTGACTCAAACTATAGTTTATTTTGCCTTTTCTAAGGGTTGTGCAATGAATTCCTTTTGGATAGGCTCAAGCAAAAATTTAGAGGCACTAGAAAGAGGACACAGTTCCTCCTGATGGGAATAACATAGGCAAGGAAGATGAGGTACCACTCATGAAGGAAGTTGGCACAACTATTCTAGTGAAAGAGGTACTTATGGCCACATGGATGCTTATCCTTCATCTTAGGTGGTACATGTGAATGATACATAAGGTCTTGAAGTGTGGGCCTCTATAAATCTCAAAAATGTTGATAATTAGATCTACATCTATCTATGGAATGTGTATAACACTCAGTCCAAAGACAATAAAACTTTGTGTTTTTGGAAATGTATGTAGATGTAACCTCTAGAGGTGGAATTTTTAGTTGAAGATGAAATTTAATTGCCTCAAGATGAAGCATGTCCAAATATTATCGAAGAGCTTGAAAATTATTCAAATAATGTGTATTAGTTATCTGGATACAAAACAATGGCCTAAGAGTAGGAAAATGTGGTCATTCACCATCCATGGTAGGAGCTTGTTCTTGTGATTTTTGTTGTGCAAAAAATATATGATATGTTATACATTTTTCTAGTTGAATGTCCAAAGACCTTGTGAAACTCACAAAATAACACTTCCTATAGGGTGGGTGTGTGTGGTGTTGGATCCAACATTTGAGAAGAAGTAATGGTCTATAAAAAACTTCCCTATCATCCAAATCATCAGAAGGCTCAGGAGTGACTGACTCGAGATAGGAATTGGATTCATATTAGATTTGGAAATAGAAATCAAATAAAGAATAGTGTTAGGATAAATCTCATCAGAAGAAGGTGAAACATCAATAGGTGAATCTACAAGATTAGGTGTACTATGCCTAAGAACATAAACTAAGTTAATGCTAGAGGAAAATGAGGTCTTCTCGTAAGAGTGTTGAAGGGAGAAATAATAACATAGGATTTCCACATCCTAGGCTTGGGCATAGCCAAATAAGTAATGGTCATCTAATGTGTAACCATAATCTTGATTAGGGGTGGTGAGATCCACGTCAAGGGATTCAACCACTATGTCAATAAAATATTTATCAAAAGTGAGCTTCTTAGGAATGACCATAAAATTTGGAACTGTGTTGGTTTACCTTTTGAAATAATGAGATCACAAAGTAGGCAAAAACTAAGCAATGATGCTTGGAGGGAGCTCCATTGTCTTAATTTTAGGTTAATATCATCAAGTTTGTCATCAATGGAATCAAATAGGTTTTATGAAATGTTTCCCATAATATTGGGGTGACCAATATACCCTCTGGTTGAATTGATGGGATAGTTGAAACATTGGTATTCAAAGAATGTGATATTATGTAAAGAATCAAGGGTGGATATTTTATATATCCTCATTAAAAAATTTAAGGATTGGCCTTAGCTTGTACCTTATAGATGACACCCATATAAGGAAACTTCATGCATTGGCATGCAGAAGAGGATATGCCCCTCATGTGATGTGTCCAAAGATGGCCAATCAAACTTTATAATAAAGAAGGAATTTTAAGATCATAACCTTCACCCTAACCATAATAGGTGGTACCATGATAGGAAGCCAAACATGTCAGGTAATGGAGGCATCTGTCTTCAGTCATGTTCTTGGTAGTGCTATAGGTATACTGAAGGTTACATTGAGAGTATCTTAAAAATTTGATGAACTCAAAATAAGTGACACAAGTTTTTAAAACTTCATTAATCAAGACTCTCTTATCCTAGATATCACCTATTTTGATATTAATAAACAAATAAGGATCATCCACACGAAGGATAAATTCATGAGAGATCATACATGCAATATGGATTTTGAGATATATGGATGTATCTATTGTATAATCTACATGGATAGACATCTCTTTACTTTGTCGCATGATACTATCCTCAAACCCATGCAAGGTAGCTTCTTTCCCCATAGGTGGTGGTCAATGAATGCTCATGTTAAACAATAGTTGCATAAGGTAGTTTATATGTCTTGGAAAAGTCCTCAGAAGCTCAAGAAAAGGAATATGAGAGGGAATCTAAAAATATATTTTATGAGATCTCTCTCATCAAAGCTAATATGAGCTAGACAAGACTGTAAGAAATAAATATAGTTTGAAACTATTTAGTTATGAATTTATATGAAACAAACGTGATTGTACCTAATTTTGAGTTAAAGTGTATGAACTCATTAGTTATGTTACATTTAACTTTATCGACCTGGTAAATGCAATTAGTGACATAAAAACAACATAAATAGAAAATATCAGGTTAGTCGATACAAAATAATCATAACTGGGCACAAAAATAGTTTGTATCAAGTGGGATAATATATTTGAAATAAAAGTGGGTAAATAATATTGTATTAGGTTAGTCTATACAATTTGATTAGAATTGAGAATAAAATATAGTATTGAGTTGGCTGATATAGTTGGGTCAAATGGAAATTGTTTCAAGTTGGCCAATACAATTATATAATCAAGGAAATTTATTAGGTTGGCCGATACATTTGGATCAACAAAAAAATATATTGGGCTAGATGATACAATTGAATTTGTTGGAAGGACAAAAGTTATGATTTCGCTAGATGCAATAGTTGAAAACTGATGTGGAGGATAAACCTGAATAGTTCTACAAGCTGGAGGAAGAATGTTGGACCTAATAGGATAAGGATCAATGAATGAAAAAATATGCTTCATTTTGTTCATGTTCACCAAGTTTTCCTCATCATTGGAATATTGAGGGTAAATTGTAGTTTCAACAACATTGGCATCTTATTGGAAATATTTTTGAAGTTAATCGGTAGCTTGTTGAGTTTGAGAGAAATTAGGAAGAATATCAGTGTAAATTTCAATGTAAGAATTAGCTTGGTTAAGTGCTTTAAGAATGAATTTAGACTCATGAAATTTAGCAACATTATAATATTATTGGTGGTGTTTTCTAATCATGGCTTCATGATTAAATTTGTAACCAATTAGAAACTCATATTATGTGCTTAAGTTTATTGAAAGTTTCATGATAATGACCTTAATTGGCATGTAATTTTTTTTTAAATGGATTATACCTATGGTTATTAGGATGTGAAGCATCAACATATCTAGGTGAGGGCCTTGAAAGGCATCTCCTAAGCTCAGCAAGGGTAAAATTTTGATGACCATCACAAGTATTGATATGTGATGAAGGAGGAGGAAGAAGTTGGAAGGGACTTCCCACTATCAGTTGGGAGAGAGTCACTTCATTGGATTTTCCTTGCATAATGGAATGAATGGTTATCTTACATTCATAAGTATCAGTGACACCATCATCAACAGCATGCTTATTCTTAGGTATTATAATCATTCAAGTTCCTTGCTTAGCTTGGGAAGGGTCAATTTTTCTTAAAATAAGGTCTTGTCATTTAGCTTGGTTTAAGGCTTCATCCAAGGATTTAGGAGTGAATGACCTTACAATGTATTGCAATATAGTGTTCAATGTGGTAGTGAAGAGGTGGAAGAGGTTGTCTTCCATCATATTATGCTCATATTTATTATCTAAGGCTTTCTAATGTTTAATGGAATTTTGGGCAGTATCATGTTTCACTTGTTTACAATTGATAAAGTTAGCTAAATTACTTTCAAGCAAATTATTAGATTGAAATTTTTGGACCAATGTCTTAACTAATTCTTTTAAGCTAGCAACAGAGCTAGACTTAAGTTGATTGTACCATTCTAAAGCATCACCATTAAGGTTTTTAACTAATAGTTTATGAATGACAAAAGTGTTAAGTTTAATCCAATCCTTAAAAATATTATCAAAAGCCTTCAAATGCAAATCAGGATCGATGGATTCTTTATAGGATATCATAGGGGTAATTCCAAAAATTTCAACATAAAAAATTTGACGGACTAAAGACTCATTTGAAATATGTTAAATTACTTTGTTATGAAGCAGAAGTTGTAAAATGAAGTTACCAAGATAATATCTTATGGGGGGTGGTAGAATGTTTTGATTTGGCAATCCCAACTAAAATTGTTGAGGTTTAAATTACATTTTCATAAGCTGGTTATGCAATTGCAATATTTGAGAGTTATTGTAAACTTGCATGATAGCCATTTGGTTTTCTACTTTCAAGATTACTTGGTTAGGATTGGGAATGTTTGGGTTAGATTTAGAGGCTTGAGTGGCCTATTGAGATGCACTATATGTGGCATGGAAGTTAGCATTGATATGAGAAATTTAAGTAGGTTCACTTAAGGAAGACCCACCATGTTAGTGGATATACTAGGCATGGTAGATAAAGAAGGAAAAATGGAAGTCAAAAATTGATTTTCCCTAATTCATGTGGAAAATATGCAAGTAGGGGAAGGAGAACATTCCACATAGGCTTCCATCACAATGTGATAGACAACCACAAGGTCCTTGCCCCTATGCTCATGATGCTCTTGGGGAAATGTTTTCATTTCAAATGTATATTCTAGGTCACACTTCTCTTCACCATCAAATTTGTTGGCTTCAAGTAGTTGGGCTTTCCTATGCTTCTTAATATTTATAGGTGGCTCATAGCATTTGGATCTGGTGGAGTCCATATTACTATTGTTAGCAATGTGATATCGAGAAATAGGAAAATTGTAAGGCATGATTTTGGAATTCTTATGAGTATTGGTTAAGTCCATAGAATTAAATTTAAGTATAAAATACTTGAAAATCTTAGGTGGTTTTCTCTTCAAATTGATCTAAAATATGTTGCATTTTGAAAGAAAAGGAAGAAATTGTATCGATCTAGTTGATGCAATTGGTGGCACGGTAAAATGAAAAACATATTGTATCAGGTTGGTAAATACAGTAGGGAACATAACTTATAAAATGAGGTTGGCCAATACATTTAGATCAAAAGGTAAAGTATATCAAGTTGACCGATACAATGGTGAAAACAATGAACTAATTCGGGTTGGATGATACAATTGGGAAAATATAAAAAAATATTTCGAGTTGGACAATACAATTTATGACACATGAAACTATATCAGGTTAGCTAATACAATTGGGCTAAAAAACTTCACTAGATATGTTGATGAAGAAAGTGTTAATAAGTAAGAAGGAAAAATGTGAAAATGATCTAACCATAGGTGGGATAAGATTCATGTCAGGTTTACTATAATGTATGTTCAAGTTAGGACAACCAATAAAAATCCTCTCTTTATAGACTAGGATACAAATTAAGGTCTTAATAATAGATCATGCATGTACTTGGACAATAGAGTGATAGTGCTCGAGTTGGCCATAGTCTAGCAGAGGGTAATCCACACTCAATGTCAAGGGTATAAGGTTTTAAAGTCTCTGTCTAAGATACATGTTATGGATCTAACTACATCCCAAGATAAACCAAATGATATAACATTTTTAACAAATGAGGTGTATCAAGGATATAGTGAGGAAAACCACATGCAAGGAACTGACAAACAAGGGTAATCTAGATCCAAGATAGTTGTAAACACTAAACTAAGTAAGAAATAAGTGGTGAAATGGTCAACCAATGGGTAGCCTATAAAACCTCAGGGGATAACAACAAGATAAGAAGCCCTATAGTGATACCAACTTATCCAGTATAAAGAGAAACATGGGAAATAACAAACTACATGCATCTATTATAACAATAAGAAAAACATATCTATATACTAAGTAAATAAATGAAAGAGAATAAGGATAGAGATGCTTACCTTTGGAGTGACTTGTTGGTACATCAATCTCCCCCTTGGATCACGTGGAATTAGCAAGAGATTTTGTAGGATGAATACTTGGATGTCTTTAGTTGGGAGCTACAAAGACTAAAGGCATATCCTTTGTTCGACTCCTCATGCTGAGCTTCAAATACCTTGAGTAAGACTTGTCCTCCAAGAATAAGAATTTAACCTATAACTCCTCCTTTTACTATTTAATTACAAAAATGTGAGCACAAATAGAGAGAATGAGTGTTGTGTATTATGAGAAATGATAAATATGACCCATATATATACGAATCCAAACCTAAAAATAACTCTTAACTCTAAGCCAACGATATCGACCAAGCTTATATAGTTGAAAAGGATGTTGGCTGACACAAAATTGTAGTTGGCAAGGCCGACATAATATAATTGATAGGAAAATAATTCAGAATTGTATCAGCCATGTTGATACAGTATAGGGATAATTGAGTATAAAATAGACTATTAGCCAATATAGAAGAAATATAGGGTCATTAGAAAAACTAAACAAAAGGTAGATAGAGAGTTAAGAAGAAAAGAGACACAAAATATGTTAGATTGATAGTAATGAAGGTATGACAAGATAGTGTGCAAACATATGTCACAAATTATAGTGATTCGACCCCACCCTTTTTCCAGTGCAATCCTTAAGACATGCACTTAGGGAGATTGATGTGTCGACAAGTCCTACAATAGAAGCCATTAGTAAAGTGATAAAGATGAAAAATATCAGATGTATACAATAATTGTAGGTGCATTAGTGACATCTATAGTTAGGAAATTTATTGTGATCAACAATATTAATGGGTAAAATCACACTAATAGGCATATAGAAGTATTCTCATGAAGCCTAAGAATTCTTCCATGATGGGAGAATAAGTGGCATGACATTAAACCCATGATATAAGGTGAGAAGTGCACCCATGGTGAGTATCACTCCACCAGAAGTTTTTTGGTTTGATGGATATGTGATTCGGCATATATGTTTCTTCATTGAAGACATTTCATTCAATGTGTGTTGCATTTGCTTTGATACAAAATTTGAGTTGAAATATAAGGGGAAATTTTTTAGATGAAAATGTGGTTTCAATCCATGTACATTGCATTTGTTGTTAAGTCAAACATTGATTTGTAAAGCCCAAGATAATGGGGAAGTTTTAAAAATGTGATGATTTGTTATAAGCCACTTACATGATGATACATGTCTTCTTCATTTCTTGCAAAGATGTGAACAAAAAGGATGTTGTAGCAAGCATCTCTCAAGAGAGAGCTTCACCCTAGCCTACAAATTTTTTTACTGTAGCAAAACCAAGAGTAGAAGGCAAGGGACCAAGAGTGCAAAGAGCAAGCCAAAAAGAAGACCAAGACACCCAAGAGTGCAAAAGGGCCAGTTGGTAGATATTTGGAGGAATTTCACAAGTTTTAGGTTGGAACAATACACTTGAAGAGAGAGGAATAGTGTTCTCCAAAAGAGAAACATTACCAGTCCAAGAGACACGATGAAGAACATATATCCCATTTGAGAAGATAAAAGCCAAATCCTCATTTTTTTCATTGTAGATATTTTTTGGGACCAAAGGCATTCAAATTGGGGATGTGTGATCTAAAATAATTTTATTTAAATTATCAAAATTAATTGGTTAAAATAATTGATTGGTAACGGGATTATAGAAGGGGTTGTGATATGTTATGACTTAATAAACATAGGTTTTGGTGCATAGGAAAAAAATATATCGAAAAAATTCAAAGTGGTTTTAGATTACACATTTGGATTCCTCTCAAAACGTCACACTTAAAAAAAAACACCAAATGTAAACATTATAGGCAAAAGCTATGGCCTCTGCAAGTTGCACTACTTTTTAGTTTTATGAAACTGATGGTTAAAATAGGTGGTGGTTGTGTAACCATCGGTCTTCTTAAAACAATGGTTTTGCAACCTTTAGGGCAGTTTCACAACCTTCAAGATGGTTTTTACTTGTCTTATGTGGCAGTGTCACCCAAATGCAACACACAAGGAGCAAACGAAAGACACATTCTCTTTAGATTCCTAGCTTTTGGGTTTTTTGTTTGAGCCTAAGGGATGTGTAATTGTGTAAATGAACCTGAACAGTTTCAAGGAAGGAATGAATTGAAGGAAATTCGTGAAATTGTTTAGATACATGGTGTTGATTGTATCATGAGAAATCGAGCTCTTTGAGGTAGCAAGTGATCCATACAAAATTGCCAAGAGCATTTGCAAGTGTAGGATGTTGTTGATTTATGTTGGTTTCCTTAAAAGCCTCAAGAAGGTTGTAAGCTTGTAAAATTGTAAACAAGATAGTGGAGATGAGGAAGCATTGCTTCACTCGTCTAGATTTTTTCCACATTGGGCTTCCCCAGGTTAACTTCTTGTGACTAGCTTTCATTTCCTTGTGTGTTTGATTTATTGTTTCTTACTTTTGTTTCCTACAATTAGTTCACTTTCTCAAACACTTGAGAAAACATGAGAAATCAGTTGAATGTATGAACATAAACATGGCAATTATTCCTAACAACAAATAGTAATCGAATCCTTTCTCTCATATAGTTTAATAACATTATACTCTTTGTGCATTACTATTTTATGGGAATCACATGTTTTTGGTAGTAGCATGGCTAGAATGTGGAACATGACATGACTGATGTAACATGCATGGGAGCATGTCAAGAATTGCATAATAAAATGTATGTTGTAGTTCACAATAACAAAGTTGCATAGAGCATCAAGTATAAGCATTTTAGTGTTCTTTCAATAGCATAGAAGTTTGAACAACACACTGGAAAAGTAAATTTGTGTTCATGAATCCTACAATGGAATGTCCATGTTGATTAAAGGTAAAAAAATGTTCAAATCCAAGGGGAAGATTAATGTGCCAACAAATTGACTCAATACAAGAAAAAGTTTTTTTTGTTGGATTTAGAACTGCCTTCCACCTATTACCTCTTTAGTGGCTTGTGTGGGTCGAAACCCATTTCAAAGCTCAATATAAAACCAAACTTGGTCACTGATTTTGAAAGGGCTTAGCCAATTGCACAACATTGCAAAACATTATCAAAGCTTCCAAAAAAACTAGGCTTTAAAATATTTAACTAAAATATTCAACACCTAGAACACCATCCACTGTATGGTAAAGTGAAATGAGAGAGCATAAGTTAAGTAGACATCATCTTTGGGTGACTTTTCACTCTAGAATTGATTATCACAGCTTTAACACATTTTCTTAAGCTTGTTGGACAAACCATGGTCTACTTGTAAGGTAGAGCCATGCCATGATAATTCTAGATTAAACCCCCACTACACATGCTGTGTGTCAAAACAAATGTGATTTGCAGACGACATTGGTGTGCGTGCTTATGAATTTATAGATAAAAAATTGCGCACATACAAATTGGAAGAAACATGGATAGAGTAAAGATACCAAGGTTAAAGAGAGAATGGCTATAGGTAGAGTAGCACTATTATTGTTGCTGGCAGTGTTTTCAGGTTCACAACAATTGCAATTTATTTTTTTTGTGATTGCTGATATTTTTGCATGGTTGTTGAATTGCATAATTGACAACCATTAGAAAGTACCTCAACACTAGCATAGTATGATGTAGATGTGACTATTTGCAATTTTTGTTTTCTTAAGGAATTTTGTATTGAACGACATCTTTCATGAGGTTCAATTTTCTGAAGGCAATTTGTATTGAACAACCTTCTGAAAAGGTTGTGCCTTATGAAGGCAGTTTGTATCAAAAAAAAATTTCAAAATCATGTTTCCCTGTTGATGAGTGAGGTAGCTCACTTAAAACATTAGACTAAAACTTCTACGCAGGTTACCCACAAGAGCTTTGACAAAAGCTAGCTGTGTGTTATCTATTACTTTGGAATCCTCATTTAATTATTCAAAAGGTCAGAAATGCATGGAAGTCTTCTGAGAAACCTTACAAAACATATCCAAATCATTGCAATAGAAAGTATAGTAAATGTGAATAAAAAATGCATGTTTGCAACATGGCACCTACATGATTTAAAATACTTCAGAAATCAATTTAGCAGTCCTAGAAAATGAGAATAGAATTTTCAGCATTCATATTCTCCAGTCTCTTACAAATTGTCTACAAGATTCGTGTGTTTGCCAAAGGAAAACTGAACATAATCAAATGCACTGACTGATCCAATAGAATTATATATAAAAAGCACCATGCAGTAAATTCAAACTCATTTTGTTACACTAATATCAGCATAAGTAAGCCTTTTTTGAGCTTTGACTTCTATTAGAACTATATTTGGTGGTTCCATCTGTCTGCTACAAATTATTTTTACTTTGCCTTGGTATTAGAGATGTCAATAGGCTTCCATATCACTTCACCGTACCTTCATATTGCATGTCAAGTGTTTCTTTACATATCATTTCAACTTTTGGAATGGTCAAGGCTTGTCAATAAAGAACTTGGCACTCATTAGATTGATCAGGAATCAACCTCCCCATTCACTTCACTCTTACTCTTAAGTAGTGTAGCATTTAAGCTCCTCTCTGGAATAAAAGTTTTACTGGTGAAGATGGCTTTGAATCTTCTCTTTAAAAAGATTTTGAGGAAGCAATACTATTTGTTCATAGGAAAGATGACCACTGAGATTGACTTCCCCTGCTTTAGGAGAGAATAGCCTCCTTAAGGAATTTGTTTCTAAACTGTATATAAAACACACTCCAAT
Source organism: Torreya grandis (assembly GCA_037957365.1). Taxonomy (NCBI): domain Eukaryota; kingdom Viridiplantae; phylum Streptophyta; class Pinopsida; order Cupressales; family Taxaceae; genus Torreya; species Torreya grandis. The sequence goes on from JARHVA010000114.1 coordinate 3,539,607, forward strand.
AAAAGATGATGCAGATATGGTATCGATTGTCTTGTATAGACCCATATCTGTTACCAGATCTGTCCTTAGGGCGGCAACTGCCTGAGAATTTCAAATGCCTCCTAATCTCATTTGATCCTGAATCTCAACGTGAACCTGTACATTGCAGGACATATATAAGTCATCCATAACCCAAATTCAACTGCCCTCTGTCTATCTACTGTTCACCATACACTTAAAATAGATTCTGAAGCCATTCTTTACAGTCTTGGAAGTGATTTATGTCATATTACTCAGCAAGGCAAGCCTTAAAAACAATTCCAAACAACTTAGAATCCTACAGGTCGGTGTTTCAATTCACAACGGCTCCTAGTCGTTATTTCATCCAAAATTTCAGCATCATCGACATTTTCATCAATGCTTTCCACCATATCTATACCGTCAACATGAAGCTCCTGTATTTTCAGAAAAGACAAACCAAGATATAAGCACCTATGATCAATTCACTTAATTTAAGACAAATAATTAAAATCATGTAAAGAAACACACTGATGAAATGCTTTGAGAAATAAGGCACCTACGAGCAAATTTAGGCTCCTCTGGCGATGATTAAGGGCTTCACTCTCCTCATATTCGGCTGCATCTAGCTCACTTAGGTACCGAAGCTCAAATAGCTTTGGAAGAATATACTGTCTGATTGGTATAAGCAAAAAGAAAGGAAGAGGGAAAAGTATCCCTGCTATTGGTATCCATGTAATACCAAAGCATAACAATAAGTAAAGGAACTGAAGCAATGTAAATTTGGCAATAGTCTTGAATGGTACTGTTTCTAGAAATGATGCATGCACGTCCTCAAGCACTCTGCAGAAAAAAGTTGTCATTCCAAGAAGATTATTTCTTCATACCCCTGATTATGTTTAATGAAAAATACACAAAAATTCAGGAAAAAAGTTATAAATATTGATCTCTTTTCAGCTAAAACTTCCAGGAAGTAGGTTGTCAAATATTAAGACTAGTCAAAAGACCCCAAGAGAGATGAGCAAAAGCAAAAAAAAAAATGAACTGGAGAAGTTTAAAACTCACTTATATCTCCGTGATGGTGCAATGAAGAATAGAAGGAACCTCTCCCAAAACTGATTACCAGGTAAGCTCTCTATTGCCATGTAAGCAAAGTAGCCCCACAAGACTGACGTGGGAACCTTTTTTATGACAGGCATAATACCGACACAGACACCCACAAGAATGGACTGCAACAAATTGCTCATCCGCTGCTCTTTAACCCTAACTGGAAGCAATTCATCGACATGCTTTTCAGGATCAAAAGCATGCTCATTCATTTCAGTGTCCAAATGTTTTATCTCTTGCAAGGCCTTCAATGACTGCAGAGTAAAAGAGACAAATAAGACGCCCTTTCAATAGACATGAAAACAAAAACAAGTGTTTTGTAAAGAAATGGCATATCCCTGCCTACATAAATGGTGCTAACATCAAGTTCAAGTTTGAACTTGACCGTTCAGAAAATATTGTATTGCTAAGTGCTAACTAAATTTGAAAGAGAAGAAGTGATTCACAAAAGATCAACTTATTAGAGATTCATTTCAGTAATTGCATTACTATTTACTGAATAAGCTATTTGCATTGCTCAGAAATAAGTTTTATATATGAGTTGCATTATTTACTTATGGGATTCTCTGCATCCTAAATAATTATAGCTATAAAATTTAAAAGCAATAATATTTTCACGGTCCATGTCAGATGTAGTGAGATTGCTTCTGGATACAACTGTGTGAATATTTTTGGATCTCACACAGTTGTATCCAGAAGCAGTCTCACTACTAATTATGACTAGTTAGCAAAAAATGTCCCTATATAGAATCTAGATGTCCTCAATACCTGCTAAAGATTCAAGTATAAAATACTTGCCTATCAAAGGTATGGAAAACAAAACTTCAATGTAAAAAAATAATATGAAAAAGTTCAAGCTTAGTAGAACATACTGAGCTTGGCAGCGGCTGGATATTATTTGTTTCTATTTGTGCAAACACTTCTTGCATGTTGCCATAAATCTCGGTCAAAGTAGCATGTTGCTCAATGCTTTTCCTGGCACTTTCTACCAATTTTTTGCGCACTATCTGCAACCAAATATCCCAATGACGCCCTCTTAATATTCAGAAGCAGCAAATCTGTTTATCAAAAGTTTCAGGGTAAAAAAACCAATAATATATTATGGTCCAAAAGGATGGCAACATAGCAATGGGAGAGGTAAGAACCAGCTTATTAGTCAATATGTAGTGCTTCAAGCATCTCCAAAATGGATTTCTTAGGCAGAATAATGAAAAAATATTAAGCACCACAGCATAAAACATACGCTAAAGAGTGGTTTAGATAACTAGCAAAACATTGCGGTTAGAGACAGTATAGGTAGCTCTGTGAGTAAACAGGCTCACAAAAATAAGGGCCTAAGAAGTAAATCAGAGACCTGTCTCTTTAGAGTTGCAAGGCTCTTTGTATGCATTGGAGATTGTGGCAATACACCATTAGATGGAGGAATTCCAAACAATCCACATATTAAAACCTGTAAGTAAGAAAATCGAATCCATCATAAATATAAAAATATGGTTGCAATATCAGATATAGATACAAATGAACAAGTGGAAGTCGATTCTTAAGCCAGGAGAAAGGTCAGGGAAAAACCATGATGCCCAATAGAAGTAAGTCATAGTGGTAGGCTGATGGATTTCTCAAATTGAACTCTTTCTGTTGAGCCATTTGAGCTGCCACACTGTGATCAAAGAAGTAAAGTCCCGCTATCATAATTGCAGGGATAAATGCAGCTAGAATGTATTGGGATGGGACCTTATGCATATCCTGCCAAGATATGTTGTAAGACCCATCAGTACAAAAACTTCAAAGACAGCAATATCAACTGGAAAAATGAATAATGTTGAAGCAATTGAAAATGAGGCCTGTGAATCTCCTGAAGAATAAAGGGAGTCCCCAATCACCTTAACCACCCTCCAATTGGATGAGGCTCCTGGAGCCCAGGGATTAGGGCTATAAAGCCTTCTAGGAATGCCAACAGGCACACTATCATATGCACTGTATGAGATTGCTGTCCACACAACAATCATCAGGGGCACCCCATAATCTGCTAAGAAACTTCTCAACCACCCTGTTCACAGAATCAGTAATTAGTTTAACATGAACACAAAACTTTTTCAGTACCCAAATTAATTTTCAAGAAAGAAAGAAAAAATTGCCTGTGCCATATCGAAATGATCGAGCTCTTCTGCTTTTTAATGATGTAAGCAACACGCCAAAGGATAAAACAATTCCAAATAGACCATTTGAGAAACGCCATGTAAATTTGAATTGCTCGAGATTGGGATTCCCATTGTCAGGTATACGAAATTCTTCAATCATACCCTACAAACACAGTTTTAGCAGATTAAAAAGCAAATACAGGGTTCATTCAATACGAAATCAGTAAAACTGAAAATTTCATTACAGATGACAACCATTATAATTGCATGTACCTTGATAGCTTCTTGGAAGAATAATACAGCAATTAACATGCCAAAGAGCTCTCCGGCTACTCTTGTAAATCTATTGATGATCACGCAGGCATTGAAAATTGCAAGAACAAATAGCAGCAGAGCAGTCCATACACAAACCCTACACAAGAAGCCTTCCATCAATAAGGGTTCTATGCAGTAGGATACAAAATACCTCTTCCCATCAAACAATCCATCATACAGCCATCTTCTGGAGCCCATCATATGAATTGAAATACAAAGGAAAAAATACAGACTGCATGCTATATGAATTCTCTAATATTGGGATGATTCAAGCTTACCATCCTGCCCATGCAAGAAACAGTCTCTGTCCCAAATCATCCCTATCTTTAGCAAAGTTATACATGTATGTATACATAAGAACAGTGGGTTCTGCAACTCCAAGAATCAGCAGGGGCTGTCCACCAATCAGAGCATGTACAATTCCACATAGGGAAGTAGAAATCAGAGTCTGAATAGCAGTTAATGTGCTGTCTGCAAATAAAATATAGGTTAAGGGCATCTCCATGTATTTTCAGGAGAATCTGTAAAATCAAACAAACTTATATAGATAAATTCAATATCTACAATCAGGGCATCCATAAGAAGCGATCAGGTATATTTTTAGTACCAACACATATCGGCTAACCCAAATCTTACCTGTAGCTTTATCAAGCTGTTCCCCAAATGCTATAACAGGAAGAGCTGAAGCAAAGAAAATATAGGTGGTTGGAGCTAAAATTCTGCCATAAATGACATCAAATTATATTAGCATCTATAAGGTGGAAATAAAGATTTCAAATGAAATATCTATTTTCAGACAAAATTTTGAAGTTCAATATATATGCGTGTGCATACAAATACTGATACACACATATATGTTTGCATATGAATATGTATGTATACACATGTTATACATGGACATTGATAGATAGATAGACAAGGAGAAAGAAAATTGGCAAAAGAAGCAGCTCATGAAAATGAAAAATTAAAGAAGCTCATAACAGAGATATTTGATTACAAAATATTGACGTAGAACAACCAGAACCAGGATAATGTATGATAAACCTTCTGATTCTGAATACACATTTGATTACTAGAGAGAGAGAGAGAGAAAATAGTGCAGAGACAATAGATTTCCACCACAAAATCTGCAGACCCATTTAAAATCTATACACAAAGATAATGAGTGTTTTAACCTGGGCTAATAATATGCTGAATTCATGCAGGCTTATGACATGAAAAACATTACAAAACAATAAAAGAAAACCTCAAATGCTTATATAAAGCCAAATCCTGCAGTAAGAGCATTGCGCCAATCTTGTTTGTAACAGGGCCAAAAAAAAATCTAAAAAGCTTATATAAATTCCATTTCTACCTCAGTCCTGCATTAAGTCTATTGAGCCAATCTTGTTTGTAAAAGGGGAAAAAAACTCAAGAAGATATATACATACTTAATCTTACATGAATCCTGCATTAAGTCGACTGAGCCAGCAAAACAGATTTAAAAAGCATATATGAACTCCATTTCTAACTGAATCCTGCATTAAGTCTATTGAGCCAATCTTGATTGTAAATAGGAAAAAAAAACTTAAAATCTTATACAAACTCCATTTCTATCAGAATCTTACATTTAAGTCAACTGAGACAATCTTGTTTGTAAAAGGGCAAACAAAACTCATACAAACTCCATTTCTATCTGAATCCTGCATTAAATTAATTGAAACAATCTTAGATCCAAAACACCCACACAGTTGTATCCAAAAGCACTCTCTAACATTCGACATGGACTGTGGAAATACAATTGCTCTTATGAAACAAACTTGTTTGTAAAAGGACCAAAAAAAACTAAAAAAATAATACAAACTTCATTTCTACCTGAATCCTTCAATAAGTAAATTGAGCTAATATTGTTTCTAAAAGGACCCAAAAAAAAATCTAAAAAAACTTATAAAAACTCCAGGTCTACCTGAATAAGTCTACTGTGCCAATCTTGATTGTAAATGAGCATTATATATCTTATTTAAATTACATTTCCATCTGAATACTGCAATAAGTCAATTGAAATTTGAGACAATCTTGTTTGCAAAAGGGGAAAAGAAAAAAAATCTGAAAAAAACTTATACAAACTCCATTTCTAACTGATTCCTGTATTATGTCAATTAAGTTAAAAGGGAAAAAAATATGAAAAAGATTATACAAATTCCAATTCTAATCCTGCGTTAAGTCAATTGGGCCAATCTTGTTTGTAAAAGGGTAAAAAGAATCTAAACTAACTGAATCCTGCATTACGTCTATTGAGCCAATATTGATTGTAAAAGAGGCCGGCCAACCAACCAACCGACAAACAAAAAATCTTAAAAAGGGATACAAACTTAATTCTACCTGAATACTGCACGAAGTCAATTAAGCCAATCTTGTTTGTTAGAAAATATATAAAAAGCTTATACAAACTCCATTTATACCTGAATCCTGCATTAAGTCCATTGAGCCAATCTTGTTTGTAACAGGGCAATCTTCCATTGATGTCCTTTATGATTCCCCGGAAAGCAGATGCAGATAATTTCTTCATCATTGTTTAATCAAATGAAAAAAATCACCAAATGGGTCAGGTCATTTAAATCAATCAAGAGTGCACTAAATTGTGAGTCCTCGTCAATTACAGATGTCAAACTTCAATGGAGAATATGAATTGGGTGTGTTGGAAATCAGAAGAGATATTAATTGGGTGTGTTCAAAACCAGCAGAGATATTAATTGGGTGTGTTCAAAACCAATAGAGATATTAATTGGGTGTGTTCAAAACCAGCAGAGATATTAATTGGGTGTGTTCAAAACCAACAGAGATATTAATTGGGTGTGTTCAAAACCAATAGAGATATTAATTGGGTGTGTTCAAATTCACTGAAAAAGGAATTGAGTATGTTAGATTCCACCTATTTAGGTGTTTCAGAAACAGAATATTTCTTTATCCAGTCGGAAGGGAATCTAGAGGGCCTTTAAAATGACAGAGGACGCCATTTTTGCTGCAGCAGAGCTTGTAAAACAGGGTGACGAGGTGGAAATGATATTTTTATGAGACCCTTCCATTGGGAGACCTAAGTTTTTACATGTTTGGCATTCCTTCTGACTCCAGTAAATCAGTACCGCTTTTGGCGCTTGCAAATCCCACATTTGCGGAACCATCAAATTCAATGGAAATTAATGCAAATTTTAAGGTTAATTGTTGATCTAACCTCTCACGTTATAAACACCGCCACCCCAAAATTGTTTTGTTTTTCCTATGAAAATGAAACTAATTTTTGAATGCCCAACAATCTTTTGAAGTTGGAAAAGTCCGACTGGAAAAGAAAAAAATCAAAGGATTTGAATAACATCCGTAGAATGAAAAAAGGATTTTCTTTCTAGAAGACGACCATTCGGTTTTATTCTCGCTTGGAAGAAATAACCTAATATTTCAACGCGTGCATGCAGGTTTGACAACATAAGCACATATGTACAAACATAGGCAATAAGCATAACAAGTTCCATTTATTATTCGGAGTTGATTGTTTTAAATTTAGGGTTATTATATTGTTATGGAGATCTCTGATAGTTTTCTCATTTTTATTTTGAACTTTTTGGTTCTTGTGTTAGGATTGTTTGAAGAATCTTGATATTTATTAATACTGTTTGTATAGTCTTAATAAGTAAATTTTCCGTCCCTCTTAAATCAAGCTGCACTTCTTTTAACTTTTTGACATTTCTTATTATTAATTATTAAAAGTTAATATGTACATCAATATAATTTAAATTTGATATTTGTTTGATTGTTTAGATTGTTTGTATGAGTTTTAAATCTATTTTAAGTTAGGGTGCACTCATTCAATCTTTCTTCCTTTTTTGCTTGTAATTATTGGAAGTTGATATGTATATTAGTAGGACATAATTATTCAATCATCAATAAATAGATAAATATGATAGTTCGTCTGATCATCAAGCATATTCATGTTACGATTAATGCATATTGGATAAATGTGTGGTATATTCTATTTTTATTGTGTGTTTTCTATTCCTGACTTTTTTGTTCCAATTTGAGGGCTCTGATAAATTAGTGGGTTTGTCTAGCACAACCCCCCAAACAAATCCCTTAATATTTTAGATTATCAGATTAGATTCATTGCAAGTGTTGGAGTCCTAATGCACATCTCGAGAAAAAAGGGGCAATGGGTGAGGAAAGAGAAATTGAGTGTTAGTATGGCCCTAACAAGTAAACTTTTCACCCTTCTTAAATTAGGATGCATCTCCTTGAGCTTTCCACATTTTTTGTTCCTAATGTTAGAAGTCAATATGTGCACCAATATGATCCAAATTTGATCCTTGTTTGAGTGTCTAGACTGCCCATACAATCTTGGCGCGTGAACTTTAAATCCATGCTAAGTTAGGTCGCACCCATCAACCCTTTCACCTTTTTTGCTTGTAGTCATTGAAGTCGACATGCACTCCAATAAAAACCAATTATTCAATCACCAATAACTAGATAAATATGATAGCTCATTTGGTCATCAAGCATATTTATATCACGATGAATGCATATTGGATAAATGAATAACATATTCTATTTCTATTGTGCATTTTCTATTTTTTATTTCTAACACAAACTCACAAATAAATCCCTTAATATTTTAAATTATCAAATTTGGCTCATTACAAGAATCGTGGAGTCCTAATGCACATTTAAAAAAAAAAAGGAATAATGAATAAAGAGGTCTAATAAATTAATGGGTTTCTCTAATACAAATCTATAAATAAATTAGTGGGTATCACAGTTTTTAATATTTTTAATTAAAAATATGTATAATTTAAACATTCAGACAAACAATCATAAATAACAAGAAGACCTAAACAATCACAAATGTAAATATTTTTTAAAAAATAAAAATAAAACTTTTTTTAATGTCACCATCAAACAAAACACTCACTTGGTGTGTGAGACTCCTCTTGTCAACTTCATATAAAACTATTTTTCTATGTACTTCATATTTTTTTCCATAAAATTTGCAACCCTATGCAAATCATACTATTCATTTCAACAACTATAAAATCCAATTCACACATCCCAAATTCAATCATGTGACTTCCTGTATAAAGAGACATGGATTTTACATTTTAATTAAAATGAGAATTATAAAAATTAATTGTGGATGTCTTTATAATAGATTTGTTCTCAACTCCATTTAAAGTAGGTTAGTGTCAATCACGGATATTTTCTTCTTCTTGTCCCTTTTAAATTGACTTCTTAAAAAGACGTAATATGAAGATTGTGACTACGCGGTGGTCTCTTTAAGGTGTGTTTGATTTTTGTACCAACAAATATATTTATAGATGGCACAATCATTATCAAATTAATAAATGATAACTTTTTAAATTGTGTAGAAAATAATTTTTTTGGTTGACGATTGTTTTATATGATGATTTTAAGTTAAGAGTCAAGGATTGAGGGGTATTTATTCTGTCAAAATTATTTAAAGTATGATTTTGGTCTCATTTTTTTTTATCGTATCGGGTTTTGTTAGCAGCGAAAATTGATCTCGAGTGGGCTCTTTATAATTCAAACAACTTCATTAGTTGAACCAAGAACCAAGAAAACAAATTTCAAGCATTGATGAAGAAAAATTGAGAAACTTGTCCTATTAGAGTTTTATGTTGATTTTGTTTTACTTTATATTTTTGTTGCCTAATATTGTCATATCGCTCTGCAGGATTTTCTACATTAAGTGCACATTTATTGAGCATTAATCTCCACCCTTTAGGCAGTTGGACCCATTTTTAATGGCCCTCAATCACGTTATTGCAACTATTGTTGTGGATAGCGAGAATTATGGCATTGAAGAGAGCAAGGGAGTTCATTTTGAAGGTATACGATGAAGTTTAACTTATGATACTCCCTCCCAACATAATGTTTACTTCTAATATGCTGCTATTAAAAATGTATGCAAATGGCATGAGAATAAATGTTTAATAGTGTACTATGTCGAATGTGTCCCCTTCGAGGATTCCCTCAATACTTGGATTTCTATTTACTAGGAGCCATTAGGTTTCTAAGTCATTGGGGTTTGGAATCTCACTAAATGCCTTTTCCTTTTCTCCTTTAAGGAGCCCTCTCAAGTTCAAGTCCTCCTTTCCAAATCGAGTTGATAGTTCTTGAGGAATACCCTTATGATTGTGTCCCCTTAGACTCGCACCTTTAAAGTTTCCAACCAAGCCTCTCTTAAAGTGTCAATCTAGATTGAACTTCCTGGCCTTAAGATTCCACTTTGGGCTTTCCTTGAGAATATTGTTAAACCCATAGGGTGGGCTCTTTGCCATGAGCAGAGCAAATTCTATTTTACTCACCCCAACAAGTGGGTTTGTGTCAAGGTCAACTTGACCAAGGACCTCAAAGAGTCTATTGATATTCAAATAGTTTCAAAGCATTGGACACAAAAGGTCACTTATTTTAATATGCCAAATACTTACTTTTGGTATCAGTCCCCAGATCATAGAATCAGTGATTGCCCTCCAATGGGTCGGTCAAAGCCCCCTATTAATTAGGCACCACCATAAAATCATAATGTGGTCGAAAGTGGTGATGGCTAGACAATGATGGCCAAAAAAAATTCACCGCTACTAGCAAAGGTGGCAAACCAAATCACCCCCAGTTCAAAGTCCTCCTTGGAGGAGCAAAAGGAGAATGTAGTCCCCTTGTCAACCCTCCTCAATCTCTTATGATTTCTCAAAGCTAAGTTTATTAAGCTTCTCGTTCACAAACTATTATCCCTCTTACGATGACACCTTATACAAGTGAGCCTACCCCTCGATGGTTATGTACTCCACATCAAGATGGCGTTGACTCTTCCAAGGAGGACAATGCGACTAAATGCCACTCCATTTCACTTGAGGATTTTATGCCAAACCTACATACCTTGGCAAGCAACCATTTTGCAACGCTTGAGTCTGGAGAAGACATAGAGAATGGTCAATGAGAATTACTCGTGGAAGAATCCCCCCAATGAATTTGATGTCGTGGAATGTTTGAGGTCTCATGGAGTCCTCTTGAATTTTTTTTGTGCATGTAGCTTATCAGTAGCTAGGAGATTTAGATTTTATCTATTTGTAAGAAGTTAAGATTTCAAGATTTATTTTTTAGACTACTCTAAAATGCATTTCACCTGATGCGTATCATGTTTCCACTTCACATAAAGATGGATGTGGCAATACCATTATTTTAGTTTTCAAGAAAATTTCCCCCATGGTTGTTGCCTCAAGTGAAGATCCATCGCATTAGGCTATATGGGCTTTCCTTGACATTAATGGCCAGTCCTTAAGGATTCTCAACATCTATGGCCCTAATGATGGCCCTAACAGATTGACATTATGGCATTGTCTTGATAATAATTTGCCTTTCTCCACCTAGCTATATTTTGGTGACTTTAATATGGTTTAAAATTTTGAGTTCAAAATTAATGCCCTTCTTATGTGATAGTGTGTGGGAGAACGTGAAACTTGGTTTTATTTTAAAAACTATTAGGTTTTGGTGGAATAATTTATCTAATGGTATGCATTAAATAATTCAACTTGGTTCACTTGGTCCAACTGCCATGCCGACACTAATAAGGTCCTTAAATGGTTAGATTGTTTCATGCTCTCTAAGCAACACGTGTTCTTGTAATTGTGTCTCCTATCACCCTACTTTTCCTATCAAGATATTGTTTTTAATCCACAACAATCCTCTGACAAATTTTAACCTTACATGCTTCATGATAGGCCTCACTGTACCCTTTTGGACCCTCATGCATCTCACTATAGCTTCCTACACTCTGCAAAGACCCTATGAGGTAGTTTGGCAGCCTATGTCACTCATTTACTTGTTGGCTAGTGGTCTGGGCCACAACTTGGCCTAGAATTCATCCACTACACTCTTGACCATTATAAAATGGCTATAAATGGTCATTTTTAGGCAAGCTCAACCCTTGGTATGCTTATTTCAATTATAAACCTCCCACATTTGCTCCTTATTCTTCATTCTATATGATTCTTCAACTTTCTTGAATTTTCCCCTAAAAAAATCATAGATTCACCTGTTGCTCAAACTAGATTGATTTACTTGCTCCTCAGTTGTTCCTACTCTAGTTGCATTAGCTCTTATGCTTCATCAGTTAGCATTTCACCTGATTTGTGCTCCTAGATTGGCCCTCACTCTCCTACTTGTTCCTCTAGATTGGTAGCATTGAATTGGATATAGCTCTACATTGTAGTTTAATCTTCATATAATCAAGATCAAACTTGGATTCTCAGTTGGTGGTTTTATTGCATATTTGATTGAGCATGACCTGAGGGCACTTTACTTGCAAAGTGACATCATTAATTTGTTTATCTATAATATTATTTTTATGGTTAGATATTACATGCTAGGGTTAGCTTCATTTTGAATGAGCATTTAGCATAAATTTTGAAACACATTCACATTTCCTTTTGAAAACATCTTTCTTGTTGAAATCATCTTTCATTTCCTAGGTTTGCATGCATTTGAATCATCGTTTCATTTTGAAATTACTTGCTTGTTTAGATAGTTTAGCTTTCCCTTTTCAATCACATTATTTATTTCCTTCACTTACTTGCATTGATGTGGTTTGACCAGTTAGAGATACCTTATTTTTTTGAGCTTCATAACACTAGCCCTAACCTAGTTTTTTAAGTTTGTCTTTGGCCTAGCGCAAGTCAACAAATCAAATAGTTACCATAGACCTCTAGTGGCTTCATGTGTCCATCCAAATAGGTGTTTTCTTATTCCCCCTTTGCCAAACCCTAATGTCTCATTTATATTCTTGGAGCTACATCTAGCATACCTTGTGGGACCTTATACATTCTAGTTCTATCCCATTTAGAGCTCTCCCAACCCATTTCATATTTTAAGCTTCAAAGATTTTCTTTCAGTTGTGTTTTGGCTCTTTCTCAGCTTGCTTGATCTTGTTTTGGTTTTGTCTCCTCCTAGTTCTTTGGCAATTTTATTCTTATGTTACCTTCCTAGTTTTTGTTGTTTCACTACATCCATGACATATCTCGCACCTTTGGGACACCATTCCCACCATATTTAAGGGTAATCCCCTAAGCTCATTCCTAAGAAAATCGAGATTGTGATGGAGTGACACAAAGCCTCTATGATCCAAAAGGTATCCATGCCCTAACCTAGTGACCATGACCCTCTCATGTTCCATATGGAATAATATTGGAAAATGTATAACCAATGGGCTTACTCCCCTTTTCAGTAGTTTGAGCTCTACCCATCTAAGGACACCTCCTTACATATTTATGTTGCTCTACATTCACCCAAAAGGGGTGAACATGACCCTCTTTCACATTTGACATCTAAAGAGGTGCATGTGATCATCGAGGATTACCACATACATCTTCACATTAATGTAAAGCACCGCTCTTCCCATAGAAGTAGATGGTGTGCTGCCTTTAGAGATATTTATAGCACCCATTCATGTTTGAGTGCCTTAGAAAGTTCTCATTTGAGTTCCCCACCACCTTCCCAGTGAGAGACACTATAAAAAGAACTCATTATCACCCTCATTGAGAGATGTTGACATTTAGATGTGGTTTGATGAACTCATCATGTTTAGGGTCTCAGATAGTCATACTCATTTTAACTACCATTTAAGGCATAGGCATCCATGGGATGCCTATCCAGAGCATCAACATCCTCATATTAACCCTCATCTTAATATGTTCATCCAACACCATTTAGATTGGGGTCACCGTGACCTCCCTCCTATTCATGTCATGTTGCCTCATTTTCCCCAAGTGGAAAAACTCCCTTTTAGTGGCCATTTACCATTGCATGTTTGAGATAACTCCTATCACATGCATTTCACACCTTGGGAGCCACCTCGACATCACCTCCTATATACCCAAGGTTATGATGACCCCTGTATATGTAAGCAACATCATGACCTCCATGAGCCTCATCAAGGAGCTTAGTACCAACCAACCATCAACTGTGCCTATGAGGATATGTGTAAGAATCCTTTCCCCCCTTAAGTGCATGTCATTCTCCTTCCCACTTTGATCCCTGAATTGCCAAACTTTAACACAAGTAAGGACAATAGTCCCATAAAACATATCAAAAACCTTCATGTGGCATGTATGGATTGGGAAGATGATGAAGGAATGATGTTGAAGATCTTTGCTCACTCCCTACGAGTTGAGGCTTTGGTGTGGTTCCATAATCTACCTCTAGATTCTCTATATATTTTCCCTACCTTGATAGATGGTTTCCTCCAATACTTAAATATCTCTAGACTATTTAACCTCAAAATCCAATCACTCACTTCCATGGTCTAGGCTAAAGGTGAGTCAAACTTTGAATTTGTGCATAGATGGCATTTAATCATCCACACACATAGGAAAAGGTTCACAGATGATTAAATTTATGACATGTTCATATGAGCATTGAGGCAAGAGGTTCTCCTTGAGGTCCTAAAGTGTGAGAGCCCACCTCTTACGATGAAGCTATTAATGAGTGTCTAAAGATTAAAGTCTTTAAGGTGGGTGTGAGTAATAGGCCTATGCTAACTCTAAAGTTATCCTCCTCAAACAATCATAAATGCAATGTGACTAGTAATGATGTCATTGATTCTCTGTCAGAGAAGAAGGATAAAAAAGGATGGATATGAGGTCAACATTTAAACAAGAGGCCAATTGAAAAATAAGGCCTCTAAAAAGAATGTAGGATGAAAATAAGTGTCGTATCTTTAAGATCCTACCAAGTTTTGTAACTTTAACAAGATAAAATGGCATTCTAATAAGGAATGTGTTTCCCAATAATATAGTGCTAAGATCTCATCTGATCTCTCTATATCTTCACTTTTAGGGTCCAACCACAAGTTGGATGTGTTAATAGAGCCTCTTCTTGACCCTAAAAAGGAAAATAAGAATAATAAATCCAAGGCTAAGGCCCATCACTTTATTTATCTCTCTTCTAACTCTTTGGGTTCCTCTTCCTTAGCTAACCTGAAAGGGAAGGATAAGTGTTATAGTATCCAGGTTATTTCTACTATCGACATAGCCTCTAATGGTTATTAGTGATTTATCAATATGTGCTCAGGTCAGGAAATCAATCCCATTGGATCCCATGGGGGCAAGAAATCCCAAAGTTAGGTTTGAATTTGGTGTAGCATCCCCCCCAGACTAGGCAAAACCCTTACTCTATCATAGAGGATTTGCAATCCATTTCTATTAGGATCTCCATTTAGGATCTTCTTTGACTTTGCCTTGAGAAAAGGGGCCTCATCTTTGATGAATTTGGTCTCTCCAATGAGGTGCCACTATGGGATGATGTTGAGGTGTTTTTTAACTCAGACATCCCTGATTGACCTTATCTTCCTACCTTGTCCTTTGATCTCATCTTTTCACCATAGCCATCCATTCTAGAAAAGAGATCTAAATTCCCACTCTGAGACAATAGATGGAGTGTTATGAAGATGAAAAATTTGGTCCAAGAAAATTTGTGCGACTGTGGAAGCAGTATAAGGATGGTTGAGGGCACAAAAATGACTATATTTGGAGAGGCGATCAGCCACAACCAAGATCACCATTTTACATCTAGATTTAGGGATCCCTTGAATGAAATCCATATAAATATCTATCCAAATCTTGGTAGGGGATGTGTAAGGGTTCAAGCAACCCAAGGATGAGTGTTGTTTCACCCTTGTTGTGTTAGCAGGTGTCACATTCAACCACCATCTGTTGAATTGCCTTTTTCATTCCCTTCCAAAATAAATTTCATCCTACTTGCTCATAATTTTTGAGAAACCCTAAGTGTCTTATGGATGGAGAAGCATGGAATTCATAGAATATATCCTACTGAAGATCTGTGCTTTGGGGAAGCACTAGATGACCCTTGTATCACATAGAAGTACCATCCTAGGAATAA
Source organism: Torreya grandis (assembly GCA_037957365.1). Classification (NCBI taxonomy): domain Eukaryota; kingdom Viridiplantae; phylum Streptophyta; class Pinopsida; order Cupressales; family Taxaceae; genus Torreya; species Torreya grandis. Next base: position 3,555,098 of record JARHVA010000114.1, read on the forward strand.
TGTGGTGTAGTTCAGGGGTTAGTGGCCAAATGTTGAATGATTTGAGATAATGAGGAGTAATTGACATATCCCTATTGTATAATGTCCAACCAATTTAGAATAGGCATGAAAATAGCTGAAAGGGAAGCTTGGTTAGTAAATGTGTGAGACAAAACATCAGCCACAATATTATCCTTACCCTTCTTGTAAGTGATCTCATAGTCATAACCCATGAGTTTGATAACCCATTTATATTGTGATGGGGAGGAAACCCATTATTTTAGGAAATATTTTAGACTCTGGTGATCATTTTTGATGCAAAAATGATTCCCCAGTAGGTATGGCCACTACTTCTGTACTGCATGCAAAATGACCATCATTTCCTTCTCATAAGTAGAGAGTACTAAATTCTTACCAGAAAGGGATTTGATAGTGAATGCAATGGGGCATCTTTCTTAGAGGAGAACAACACCAAGTCCATTACTGCAAGCATCATTCTTGATAGTGAAGGTCTTGGAAAAATATGACATAGCTAGAATAGGTGTAGTACACATAACTTGTTTCAATTTTTCAAATACATAATCAATAGCTTATGTCCAAGTAAAAACTTCCTTTTTCAACATAGCTTTTAGCAGAGCTAAAATCTTCTGATAATCCTTGACAAACTTATGATAGTATCTAGTCAGCCCCAAAAAACAATGGAGGCTCTTGAGTGTCTAAGGATGAGGCCAATTTGTCATGGCAACTATTTTTTTAGGATCCACTCGAACCTCTTGGGCTGAAACAATATGCTCAAGATACTCCACTTTATCCTAGCCAAAAGCACATTTGGACTATTTTTCATAAAGATGATAGTCAAAGAGAAGTTGTAGTGCGAGCTCCAGATGTTGGATATGCTCATATTATGTTTTATTATAGATGAGGATATCATCGAAGAAGACCAGAATGAATTTCCATAGGTAGGGCCTAAATATTTTATTCATTAATGCCTGTAATGTTGAAAGAACATTAGTGAGGCCAAAGGGTATGACCAGAAACTCATAGTGGCCATCATACATGTGAAAAGCTATCTTAGGGATATCATCCTCATGAAGCCAGATCTGGTGATATCCAGAGCAAAGATCCAACTTGGAGAAAAATGAGTGCCATGAAGTTCATCAATAATAGGGATCAAGAAATTATCATTGATTATGAGGTGATTAAGTGCACAAAAATAAATGTAGATGTGCCATGACCCATATTTTTGTTAGACAAGTAGAACTAGGGAAGAATATGAGCTAGTAATAGGGTGAATAATGTCTTATTTTAGTAAGTCTCGAGTGAGCATCTCGATCTTAATATTTTGTTGAAATGGGTAGCAATAAAGCTTGGTGTTGGGAGGAACACTTCCAAAAAGGAGCTGAATATGGTGGTCATATAGCCATGAAGGTGGTAATCCCATTGGTTCAACAAAGACACATGCATACCTCTATAAAATGTTTTGTAGATCAGAAGGAATAGTGGGGACTTTTGATGGTTATATTTATATAGAATGGAGCTAGGAAATGATGCCATGTGAATTCTTCTTAAGAAGATTTTCCATGTGATGTGAACTTATGATGCTAAAAGATTTTGGTTGTAAGCCTTTCAATGTGTGTTTTTTCCCATTGTTTGAAAACTGCATCCAAAGTTCAGCAAAATCCCATAAGATGGGTCAAATTGTGCATAACCACTAGGCTCCCAAAGCAAAATCACATCTGCCTAAGGGCAAGGAAAACATGTTGGAGTGAAAGTTATAATCTCTAATATAGATACACACATTGTGACACTTCCTTTTGCAAGGTAATGTACCCCCATTGGCAATCATGACTTCAAATTTGGATCAAGAATGGATGAAATAATCAGCCTATTTGGTGATTTGAGGGTCAATGAAGTTATGAGTGTTACTTGAATCAATGAGTATTATGAGAGGGACATTATTGAAGTAATCCATGACTTACATGGTTTGTGGGGTAGTGAATCCTACTAAGGCATGGAGAGAGATCTCTGGTTGGTCTTCCTGAGAAACAAGTCCCACAATCCGTTGAGCTTTTTTTAGATCATCTATTGTATCCTTAACATCTTCCCAATCTTCAATTTTAGGTGGAGATTCCACATCCAATAGGTAGAGCTTTTAATCGACACATCAATGTCCTTGAGTGAATTTATCATCACAATTATAACATAGTCCTTTTTCTCTATGGGCTTACATTTCTACTTTAGTCAAATGCTTGATAGGAGTGGTTCTAGGGGTTGACATTGTTTGAGATCATTATGGAGCTATATTTTTGAATGGAGTAAAATTGGATTTGAATCACTACTGATCTACGATCTTGTCCTCTACCAACTTAGCCAACCCTAAGGCTTTTAACATCATCTTGGGCTAGAACATTTTAACCTCAGGTTGAATTGCATCCTTTAGTCCATTGACAAAGCAACTCCTAAAGAATTCATCAGATAATCCCTTTATGCAATTGACCAATTTTTCAAATTTTATTTGATATTCTCTCATAGTTCCTATTTGGAAAAGTTTAGTGAGTGTTCCAGTGAATTCATAAAAAGTAGTAGGGCCAAACTATTACAAAATGAGGGTGCAAAAATTGATCCATATGGGTTCATCATGAGCCTTGGTATACCAATGATACCATTGAAGGGATTCAAGTTCCAAATGAAAGAATGTAAGTGGGACCTTGTTGACATCAAAAGTATTATGTAGACTAAAATAATATTTTGTCTGATAGATCCATCCAATTGGATCTACACCATTGAATTGAGGAAAATTAAGTTTCAACCCATGATAATTGTTGGAAGAAGAAAACCTAGTGTCTGAAGAAGACTTTGGATTTTGTCTGTTGTTCATGGTGCTATGTTGAAGACTGAGGTCAAGAATTTTTTCATCAAAATCTTTGATATGGGTCTTGAGGGTGGTAATTTCATCCTCCATGTTTTTTTCTCCTATTTGGGTTACTACCATGACCCAAATAACAATTTTTTTAGTGAATAGGAAAACTAGAGTTAAGACACATTTAGTAAGGAAAGTTTTGAATTTGGGTGAAAATGGAAGGGGTAAAGGGGATTTTAATAAATTTTTTACATAGTGGGAGTATGATTGATGAAGGCGAGGGCAATTTTAGGAGTGAAAATGGAAAAACTAGAAAATCTGTCAAAAAGGGACAAAAGAGTAGAAGAGACAATGAACACTGTGGAAATTTTTTGAGGCAAACGGACAAAAATAGAAGTTATGGTAAAACCTTAAAAAGGGAAAATTAATATTTACAAGAATTAGGAGTAGAATTGGTATAGGAGACCTAGAGGAATAAAATGTAGGGAATGGAATTTCAGGTTTCTAGATAAAGTTTAAGGATCAACAGGGCTACATATTGAGATATATTACAAAAAATGAAAAAAAAATTACTCTTTTTTTTTTAAAATTTCTCTTTTCTATTTTCTATTTGGTGATGAGTCATTTGAGAGTCTACTGATACTCTGTGGATGGTTTTTGGATTCTAGTTTCTATCAAATATCTACCTGTAAGTCCTCTGACAATCTGTAGATACTCTGTTGATTGATTTTTTTGAGTCTACTAAAAATATTTTGAAACTGATAGAAATGGGCCCCAAGTTTCAATGGTTTTCAAAGGGTTTTAAAAATATCACTTTGGCCACTAATTCCATCTAAGTGAGTACCACTCTCTAAAAATTTTCTAGCCATAATTTTACATCTAAGCAATAGCTCTTGGTTTTCCTTACGGATGGGAACTACTCAATTGGGAAGGGGCCATTGCTCATTTCGCTGGTAGGTCCTCTCAATGGGACAACTACTTTGGGGTTCCTGTGGTACTCCTCATGATGAGTTTTATGGTTTTCACCCAAACACTTCCTACAATTAAGCAGTCAGGTTTTTACCTAATCTGAAATATAGTACAAAAAAATACTTAATTGAGTTATGCAATAGAACAGAGTTAATATTTTTAATTTTTTTTTGAAATGAAGTATGCAGTAGAATAAAGTTAAGACTTTTTAAAGAAAAAAAATTACCTTGGAAAGCACTCTGATACTAGATGAGAGGATCTTCCTGCAATAATTAATAAAAATGTATAAAATAATAGGAATTAACAACACAAATTAAATTTGACAGAACACTTGAAAAGATTGAATTGATTACAAGCTAATTCTAGGGGGAAACCTCCTTTGAGCAAGCTCAATATAATAATTTTGTGGATGCCTTCATTGGCCTCAACACTTATTTATATATGAAGTATAATTTAAGAAAAAACTACTTCCCATGAATGTGGGATAAAACAAAATGCTCATGGGATAACTTACAAAGCATATGCATCCATAACAACTACTATACTAATAAAGTAAAGAGAAAATATATCATGGGTTTATAATAGCTTGGTCTCTCCAATGAGGTGCCACTAAAATATGATGTTAAGGTGTTTTTTAACTTAGACATCCTTGATTTCCCTCATCTACCTATCTTGTCCTTTGATCTCGCCTCCTTACCATAGCCATCCATTTTGGAAAAGAGATCTAGATTACCACTTTATAGTGAGACCTCAGTTGACAATTGCTACATCAAGAGATGCATCATCAATGAGGGTGCCACATCAAACACCATGCCCTTATAGGTGTTCAATGAGTTAAGTATCAAGTTTAGGAAGCTTTATGACTCTCATCATAACTGTGTTGGTTTCAATAATGACACAACCCCATTGGTGGGTAACATGAAGCTTCAGGTTAAGTTCAGGCCTAATATAGTTAGAATCAATTTTTATGTGTTAGATTTAGATCTCTCATACAACATGACCATTGGCCATCCCTAGACTGCTAACATGTGGGTCATTGTGTTGGTAATGTTTCATGTGGTCTAATTCATGCATGAAGTTGAGGTTCATACCAAAGAGACTAACCCAAATCCCTGGTCTTTCCTATATGCTAAGATAAATTCCTCTGATGAGGATTTGGTTGTCTCCTTGTGAAACCCTATTAGTTAACATGAGGCACCTATATATGAATCTTTCTTTCTCAAAGATTAACGGTTTGATCCTGCTGACTATCGATTGGTGTTCACTCCTCATGCACCCATCATGTGTTCTTCATCACCCTCCCCTCCTTTAGGGGTCAAGGTGGATCTTCACTCTTAGGAAGATGTCTCCACAACCATTGAACCCCTTCCCTCATCACAAATTCTCCATCATGGCATCAAAACTCTTAACACCTCCCCACAAAAGCCTCTAAAGTTTATGATTTAGATTTATAATTTCATTTCATCCATGTCAAAAGACATAACTTAGTCAAGGAGAGGAAAGCTTACAAGAAGCTTATGATGTTGTGTCTTAAATATTTCAATTCTCACACATCTATGTTCATAGGTATCACTCACCAATGATGGCCTTACCCCTAGTGTTCCCATGTGTTGGGTCATGACCATTGATATGAAGGAATTAGATATTTATTCATATTGATACCCCTATTTCTCTTTTATTTGGCCTTTCTTTGGGCCTATTTGGACCCTATTTATCCCTTTAGAGATCAAGCCATGAATTAACAAGCTAAGATGCAACTTACCTTTGATGCAGGTCACATATTAGAGCAAACAATGACCTAACTTTGAGGTAGGCCATGGCCTAGGCTATCGGTGACCTGATAAGCCCTAGATCTTGTAAAGACACCCTCCCTAGGCCCTTATTTGATGGAATACCACTCTCAAGACACCCATTGTAAGACCTTTCATGTCTCTTGGCTATTTTTTCCTATGAACTCCTCTTCAAATGCATCTTGGGATAAAAGTTTATTCTTTTGCTTCTTTTAGTCAATATTATCACTGCTTAATCACAACTAGTCCTCTCCTGACTCATTCTTTTTCTTTCCTTATGGTTTATGTATGTGTTGTGGGTTATTATTTTCAATTGTTTTAGATTTTCTCTAATCTTCCCAAGCTAATATTTATCTCTCATGGGCCTCTTACCACCCCTCTTTGCCTCTCACCACGGTTGACATTGGTTTCTTTTCTCTCATTATAGATTTTTCACATTCTTTGTCTCCCTCATGCAACTTTATTACCTTACCTTGTAATGAGTTAGTCCCTTTGTGATTGTGTATTATGTCCTTGACCCCCATCATGGTGCACCATGACATAGTGATTCACACCAATGGTAGAATTTGAGGCAACCTAGGACCTCAAACCACAATCTAGACTATTGATGGCCAATGAGACCATGAGCTTGTTAAAACTAGTTTCTTCCTTATAGGTGAGATGAATAATGCTATCAATTATCACACAATCATTATAACCTTGACTGATGCCTATGCACTATGCACATGCTACGTGTGGTCATTCTCTGACTCACTCTTAGCCATGTCTCAGATCATGAGGGTATAAAACATCCTTAAAATTGAGTTTCTCCCCCTCTTTGAGGTGGCACATGATTTGCTATCCTCTTTTAATGACTTCTAGATCTCCTATATCCCTCATTTAGAGAATACTAGAGTGGAAACTCTGGTGAATACCATCTTGGGTTTCTTGGTTTGATGTCATTTTTTATCCCTTCTTATGTAATAATGAGAGTTGGATCGTGTAAAGCTTAGACTTATACCCATTGGATCATACCATTGGCTATTCATCCATTGTTATTCCTATCAAGTAAGTACATGCATTGTTATCTATTTTTCATTTTTGTCTCTTTCCTACTTTTTTTGTGGATTCTAGATATTGCATAACAATCCTTATTATTTTGAACACCAACTACTTATATCTTAGGGGCATATTTAATCAATTTTCCTCTCATACTACTCCTCCTGATGATTATATATTTGCTTGCTATGCTTACCACTTGGTTACTGAGAGACCATTTTTAATCCAAAATAACTGTATGATAGATTTTAACCTTTCATGCTTTGTATCAGGCCTCATCACACCCTTCTAAACCCTTTCACACCCTACCAGAGATTCCTACAACTAACAAAGACCCTCGGTAGTTTGGCAACTTAGGCCACTAGTTCTATGGGAACTAGTGGCCTAGGCCACCCATTTTCCCACTATCTAGTGGCCTAGGCATGTTATTTTCCCATAATTCATCTATTTCACTCTTGGCCATTATAAAATGGCTATAAATAGTAATTTTTAGGTGAGACCGACCCTTAGAATGCCTATTTCGATTACAAACATCCACATTTTCTCCTTATTCTTCATTATACATGATACTTCATACATATTGAACTTTCCCCTTGGAAATTCATAGATTCACCTACTCCTCAAATTAGATTGATTCATTTGCTTCTTATTTGTTTTTACCTTGGTTGTATTGGCTCTTATGCTTCATTAGTTAGCATTGCACCTAATTTTTGCACCTAGATTGACCCTCACTCTCCTACTTATTACTGCCTCACCCTCTCTCCTAGATTGGTGGCATTGGATTGGATAGAGCTATACATTGTAGCTTAATCTTCAACTCTTAGTTGGTGGTTTTCTTGCATGTTTGATTGAGCATGTCCTGAGGCAACTTTTCTTGTAAAGTGACACATTTATTTTATTTAGCTATAGAATTATTGATAGGGTTAAATATTACATGCTAGGGTTAGCTTTATTCTGAATGAGAATTTAGTACAGGTTCTCAAACACATTCTCACTTCCTTTTGAAAACATCTTTCTTGCCGAAATCATCTTTTATTTCCTAAGTTTGCATGATTCTGAATCGTTATTTCATTCTAAAATTTATAGCTTGTTTAGATAGTTTATCTTTCCCTTTTGAATGAAAATATTTATTTCCTTCAATTAATTGCATTATTATGGTTAGACTAGTTAAAGATACATAATTTTTTGTGAGCTTAATCACGCTATCCCTAACCTGGTTTTATAAGTCCATATTTGGCCTAGTGCAAGATAGCAAACTGAATAGCTACCACATACCTCTAATGGATTCTTGTGTACTTAATCCCCATATGTGTTTTATTATTCCCCATATTTCAAACCCAAGTGTCTCATTTAAATTCTTGAAGATACAGTTCTCCTTTACTCTTTATAAGGGGCAAACTATCACCATCCATCCAAATTTTCTCATGTCATACCATAGACCCATCACTTGCACAGTGAAGTGGATTGATGGAATATTCAAGGTGCCAGATAATCAATTATTTCTCAAAACTTCCATCTTGTACCATGAATGCAACATCTATTACATCTCCAAGGTATGGAATTTTGCACCACATATACCTTATGATTCTAGCTGGATCAAATAGTGGAATGAGATGATCATTCAAACCAACAACTTCCTTCATCATTTTGGAAAATAGGTTGCTCTTGGATCTACAGTTTTAATCCATGACTACCTCTTTGAAACACAATTTAAAAATGGTAGACAACCATATGGCTAGAAGGGCTTAGATCCAAACTTGGTTGCATTAGCTCAAAGTGGGAGATCGAGCCTCTAATTTTTTTTTCAAATCCATCTAGGGAAATCAGGAAAACTATCAAACCAAATCTATTGAGCTTGATCAATAACATCTTATCAACCTACTTGAAATTTTTTCAGCCCTTATTGATCAGTAAAAGCTTGTGTTCCAATCCCATAGAGAGATAATGGAAAGGGAACATGATTTTCAAGAATGCCTTGATGTTATGCCTCTCAAACTCAACAATGATAATTAAAAGCTTTATGATTCCCCTCTCATTCTAGTGGAGCTCTTCCAGGTAGTGAAATGCAATGCATGGCCAATGACAAAGCCCTGGGTATTAATGGTTTTCCTTGTGAATTTTACAAGGCTACATGGAACTTTGTTGGACATGACCTAATATAAGTCTAAAAATAAGCTCTAAAAAACAAGTCTCTAGGTGATCTCATCAACAAGGGTAATATTAATTTCATTCCAAAGGCTAGAGACCTAGAGCTCATCATTAGCTAGTGTCCCATCACCCTCCTCAATGTGCCATATAAAATCCTTGACAATGACCTTACAAACCATATCTATTTAATCCTACCTACCATCATTAGACAAGAGAAAACTAGCTTCAATACGAATATATACATTCTATAAAATCTCATTGTTGTTTGGGAGGGAATGAAATTGGCATAAACATTTTACCAGTGCACCATATACCTCAAAATAAACTTTGAGAAGGCTTGTGATATAATTAAATGGTCATTCATTCTATCCATGCTCCATACCTTGGGATTTGGTCAAATTTTTATCTCTATAGTTCAAAATTTATTTTTAGAAGCCTCTACATGGCTCACTATCAATGGGATCAAATCAAATAGCTTTGGCTTATATTTTTTGTTAGACACATTTTGGATTTTGCTCTGGTTCTTTATGTTTTGTCTATTGAGGCTTTTATTTATTTACTTACTCATAGGGTAGAATAAAGGATCATGAGTGGAATTTTTCTCCCTGATCACTCTTCTCAGCTCATCAATGGCTAATTAGAGGATGATGCATTTCTCACTATTGATGAACAAAAATATTTTATTAAATAGGTGTTGAACTTCTTTGATATTTTTTTCAAAGCCTCTAGCTCTAATTGTAGTGGGATAAAACCCAATGCTTCAGACAAATAATGATTCCTATGCCGTAATGGCTTAAACAATATAACTAGAAGTAGATCCAAAAAAGTGAGAAATTTAAGTTTTTTGGCATCCCTTTTACTTTGGATATCTCTCCCTCTTAGTTGTGTAAATTTATCATTGATAGGGTGGAAAAAAGGTGGAATATTGAATTGCAAAACCTGTATCTTTGGCTGACAATTTTTAGTTATGTTCTAAAATCATGGAGACCACCCATGTTTATTATTGTTCCTATGGGGCCCACTCCAAAACCTCATATGATAAGTTAGCCTAAGTTCTCATGGAATTTTTATGGGTTAATACTAAACAAAATCAAGGCTACCATAGTGTTTCTTGGGATATTTTTTGTCTTCCTTATGAAAAAGATGATATGGGCATTATTGACATCTACAAGAAAAACATTGATTTATGTGCTACATGGGTGATTTGAGAAATATAATAAAATGAGGCTTGGAAAATTCTCCCATAACACTGCATTGTCATTGGATAACTATATGGTAAAGTTAGATGGAAAAATATTAGGGTCAACACCTTAATAGTTACCAATGATCTTGTCAAAATTGAGGGGTATTTCATGGATAAAATCACTTGGAAATATTTTGAAGTTGTCAAATCATATCTTAGATGGGTGGGTGATGGTTTTTGAAATGGATTGTCTTTTAATGACCATAACATGTGGTTTCCTAGTATGACCAATTACACTCTTCTTATGAAAATTTTAAGGCTCTTAGAAATTTGAGGACTTGATATCCTACCATGATTGGCCTACTTGGCCTCTATTAAAATAAAAAAATCAACTTAATTAATTTTGAATTTCCTTCCATTTTACACATCTAAGAAATTATGCCTAATGTCATGCTACATAAAATGGGCTTAAATTATCTACATGATTGGTGGAAAGATTGGAGATAGAGTTGTGATATTAAATTTAATAGTTATTATCTAGATATTATTATTAAGTCATGATCTCTTTCTCTTTATCTTTGGATAAGTTAAATAGGTGATTGAATTTGAATTCCTCACCCAAGACATAACTTTCCAGACTTAACAAAATCTGAGGGGAAAAGATTAAACCCAAACTCACACATTTTATTTAGCATCTGGTTAACCAAGGCCTTCCTTATAGGGAGTATCTCTTTCATATTATGATTGATCAACCCAAGTCTCCTACTTGTTCTAGACTAGAGTCTTTCAAACATCTCTTTTGAACTTGCCATAAAGCCCAATCTGCTTGGCACTAGATCCAAAACCTCCTCCAACCCTTTCACCCAAAACCATTTTCATGGAAAATGTCTCTCTACAAAAATAATTCTTGGTGGTTGAAATAGATTTTATTTTGTTCCTCATAGGGAGTATCTCTTTCATATTATGATTGATCAACCCGAGTCTCCTACTTGTTCTAGACTAGAGTCTTTCAAACATCTCTTTTGAGCTTGCCACAATGCCCAATCTGCTTGGCACTAGATCCAAAACCTCCTCCAACCCTTTCACCCAAAACCATTTTCATGGAAAATGCCTCTCTATAGAAATAATTCTTAGTGGTTGAAATAGATTTTCTTCTATATTCATTTATAGTTTTCATATTATTTCATTAAGGAAATATAGAAACTAGACTTTACTTAACAATGAAGAAACATCTTATCTTTTTTATGTTAATGACAAAGTGATTGTTATTTATTTGACCTTTATACAGATAAAAGTGCAAGCAAAGAAGTTGGATCTAGAATTAAAAACTTTCTAGAGATTCTAAACCATAGGAGGAATGCTCTTTATGCCATGAGCAACATCCCCCTAACCATCTAGCACAAGGATCTCCTCCCTTGATGCGCCATTACCAATAAAGCCATTCATACAGTCATGACTTCTTCTCCACTCCTCTTCTTCATTGAGGGGGGTGAAGTCCATTGTTGCTCTGTGGGAATTCTACTTATGGTCCATCCTAATGGAGTTATCATATGTATGGGAGTGACCTAGCCGGCATGGTTGTCTAATTGCCTCTTGGTTGGGGTATTATTATTTATTTGGCTCCCCCAAATCCTATTTAGGATGGTTGGGCAGCTCAAGATTCTCCTTTTTCTTAGTCTTCTTCTTGGAGTGCCCATCCATTTGAAGATAATCTACCTCTTCCTCCTTATAGGGTAGTAGCTTGTGCTTAGTTATTGGAATTTTATGTTGTTCTTGATTTTTTTGGTTCTTTAACTATCATGTTTTGTCAAGGGTTTCTGATAGTATGAGTTGGCTCCTTCTGACCGGAGTGGAACTTGGTTGTGACTTTATATAATATACCTTATTATTTTAACCATTGTATTTTTTTTTTTATATTAATAATTTTTATACTGATGTTTATTTTTTTATTAATAATTTTTATACTGATGTGTTTCAATAGTAAAATGTGTATAAATTTACAACTTGACAATCCAACTACATAAGAAGGTAGTCTAAAAGAAATACTCATGAGGTTTCATACCATGAATTAATTTGAGTTCCATAGGAATTTGAGCTCTCTCCTCTCAATGAGGATTTACAAAAGCAAGCTACCTTATGGTGGCATACAATCAAGGCAAGGGAACTTTATCAAACTCAAGGAGCTCAGATATGAGCATGAATGCATTAGTTAAAAATTGGAGATAGAGCTTCTAAAAAATTCTTCACTCTTCTCTATTTTGAGCAAGTGATTAATTGTGTTAAAGATATCAAAGAAGCTAGATCTCGCCTTACACATATTCATGATATTTATAAAGATTTTATTTCTCATTATCATGGTGTGTTTTCCATGAAACTCTCCACACCTGATGAAGAACATGATTTATTTAGATATATCCTAATGGTTCCTTATAAACTCACTAAATCACAAAGAGTGGTGTGTGATATACTTCTCTCCATTGAGGATATTGAGGAAGCCATTATGCAAATGGCTGTTGATGTAGACTAGGGTTCTGACTCAAGAGAGGTGTTAGTATCTTGTTAGTGACAAAATGAAATTAAATTGAAAAACCAACACACTAGCTAACATACATCTCTAGGCCTAGTTACTTGGTTGAGCTTAGTTAACAATACTAGAATGGAATCACAACTAAAACATGAAAGAGAACAAATATTTCACTTCCCTTGAATTCTCCAAATTAACTTTTAGTAGTGACTTGCTCGGCTTGTGCTTATGAAGCCTTCATCAAAGGAGGCTTGGCTATCTCCTCTTCTTCTTGGCATGTTGTGGCTTTGGGTTGGCTTAGATCAATACTTGGAAATTATAACACTAATTTTCATGAAGATTTGGAATCAATTCAGCATTATAATTTTGGCATGTGAGATCTTAAAATTCAATAGATAAGGCCTCGTATTTATAGATTTTTAGAATGGTTTGAGGATCAACCATGATCATCCATCCAAGATTGAGATGTGTGGCCATGAATAAATCCAAATATAAAATTAATTATACAAATATCTCCATTAATATTTGGGATAAAGGGGCATTGAATAGGCATGGAGGGTCTTAATGAGGCATGGGAGACCCATAATCCTAATATTTTATGCATTTATGGCTTATGGATGCCACCCCATATGATGATGCTACCTAATGATGCAGTTAATAGAAATAAATTTATAATAAATAATTATTCAACAAGTTCCATGGAAAGTTAACTTAAGGCCCTAATTTGGTTTAATTAGCCTAAAACATGATTAGTCAACTTTAGTGCAAATTTTGGCCCTTGGTGCACAAATTAATCAAATTGGTCAAAATGTCTCATTATTGGCTCAAAATTTGACTAGATTGGAATTAGAAGTTGATGTTATATGCATTGGAACCATTATCCCATTTAGGATGTTATCAAAACCAAATAACAAAGGCACATGTCTCGTGTAAGAGGTTTGATAGAAAAAAGCAATCCAGAGCACCCAGGTGCAAAATTTACATTTTGACTCAAAATGATTTGATCAAAGTTAGTTGGCCCATAAATTGCATTCCCCTATTTAATGATACTCTAGCCAAAATAGGCACTTGAATATACCAATTTAAACTTATTTAATGCATTTTAGTGTTTTTAGGCCAAATTGTGCACTTTGGTGGAAATTGGTCAAAAGCCTAGTTGGAGGTTATTGTTGGGCAGATTTAGGTGTCTATAGTTGAAAAAAATCTCAGTATTGATGGGGTTTTTTGTGAATTCTACTAGGAATTATGGAATATTTTTGGTTTGTATTTTCACAGAGTCTAGCTTCTGAAGCTATTCAAACCAACTCTCTTGTCAAGCTTATAAATCATGGTAATATCAAATTCATTACCAAAACTGGGTATTTAGAGCTTATTATAAGTTAGCTACCCATGAGCCTTTTCAATGTCTCTTTAAAAATATGAATACATATCTAGTTCTTACAGTTTGGTACTTATCATTAATTACCTTGAGGAAATTGAATTTATTTACAACAGATATATCCTTGACAAAATTATTGATGTTTGGGAGGGAATGGAATGGGTCAAAAGTTCTCAAAAAATCTCCTTGTTTATCAAAATTAATTTCAAAAAATCTTATGATAGAGTTGAATGGAGTTTCATTTTAGCTATGCTTCAGGCTTTAGGATCCAATTCTAAGCTTTTTAATACTCTTCAAATGTTTTTAGAAGATGTTAGTGCATTTATCACACTCAATGATGTTCAATCTGAGTAATTTGGGGTTGTTATCTATATTCATCAAGGGTGCCATCTTGTCCCTTCTCTTTATGATTTAGCTATTGAATAATTAAATTATTTGTTGTAATATTACTAAAGGGTTGGTTAAAGGTATATCACTTCCCTGCTCTAAAAAAAAATTTAATGGGCATTTTACTAATGATTCCTTCCTCACATTGACTAAAGAGGAAATATTCATTTCCAATGACATAATATGTATGGAGATATTGTTTTTAACCTTTGACTCCTCAATATAATGGAAGAAGACTCAATGTTATAGACAATTTATATCTCCCTTACTAGACTAGATTATTCAGTATAAGTGGCATTGGATTCAACTGGGTAAACAATCTATGTTTCTAGGAATTCCCTTTTCTTTTCAAGCCACCCCTTATGATCTATGGGGTTATGTTTTTCAAAAGGTTGAGAAAAAGTTGTATTTTGTATTTCTAAACCTCTCACTTTAACAATAAAGTTTCAATTTTTTTCTAAGGTGTTGGTTGTTATACATGTCTACTATTCCTCTTGTTGCACACCATCTAAGGCTGCCTATGCTAAACTTGAGAGAATTATGAGGGCCTTCCTATGTGAAAATTTTGAAGGAACTAACTTATTCCACCATATTTCTTGTAATATATATTGAAACCCAAGATACCTCAATGGCCTTGGTAGTCTAGATATCCAAATCCAAGTTTATGCCTTATGTGCCAAATGGATCATTTCTGCCTTATATGGTGATGGAGTTTGGAAATATGCTTAGGAATTGTATCACACAAGGTAGAAATATGGGAAAGAGAACCTATAAATTTACATCCTCAAAACATATGTCCCCATCATTATTATAGGCACTTTTTTTGCTAAGAGTATTTGGAAGGCTTGGGAACTTCTTAAAAGGCACCTAAATTGGGATGGAGATGGTTTTAGATCTAGGTTTCTTATAAACTATCATTCTCTATGGTAGTTTCCTATTATTACATTTCACGAAGTGTCATTTGATCTTTTACCTTAGATTAAACATCTTCAGTTGCTCAGAAAAGGTATCAAGGTAATATTTGATAACTTTTGTAAACAAACTAGGGATTAGGTGCCTTGAGACATTCAAAGGGTTAAATGTAAGATATAGGTTAGTGATTAGGAGTCCATTTTTAAAATTCAAAATGCCATACCTAATGTACATCTTCATAAGATATATGTTTAATAACCCTAAATATGGTGGATTGATAGGAAGTGTTTAGTTGAGACCCCCTTCTACTAGTAATAACCTTGGTTAAGTTATTAATTCCTATCTCCATGGCATCTTTGAGATGATGCTCTCAATGACAAGCAAAAAGTTAGATCCAAAGACAAAATTTGGAAAATAAGGTTTGAATGTGTGTGGGTTGCTATCATATAGCCTAAGCAAGCTCACTTCCTTTGGTGTATTATTCACTAAGGGCTTCTAGTTGGCACACATTTGGTTGACATTGGAGTGGATCAACATCTTTATTATATATACAACCACCCATAATATATAAAGCATATATTTTGCTTTTACATACATGCCTAGTCATTCTAAAATTATATTCACACCTTTTCAAACCCTCCCATCCATAAATGTTTACCTAGAAGATGGTGCTTTTATGGGATTCAGCCTTGATTCATGAAAAGTACATGAAATTTGGCATATATTTCATGTCGAGATTCTCTTTCACTTATGGAATAATAGAAATGAAGCTAATTATAGTCATGTTATTCTTGATGATGGCTTTCCTATTGCCAATAGGATTAATGTTATCTCTAATATTATGCTTCAAATATAATTTTAAGTTGAAAATATGCATGTAGAGGTGGAACACCTCCAAACATTATTTGATCATTAGGGGAGTGCCTCTTGTATTATTAGTCAAGTTCCTCTAGACTCTCCTTGTTAGTACTTACCTCCAAGGGATAATGGATTTAAATAGCAAGAGAGAATCACTCACAGATAAGGCACCATAATGGTTCCCCTTAGCAGTGTTTTATGACCCTACCTTTGAGCCCTTCTAGTGGTGGTGGTGGTGGTGTTGGACACTCTGGGTGGTCAACGCCATAATAAGTGAAATTCCCCCATTTGGAATCTCCCATTTTTTCTACCAAGTAAGATAATATTGAAGATAAAAATATAGTTCGAACCTTGTACCTAACTCTACAGATCCTCTTATTGGAAGTGGTTGGAGGGTTGTGGTGGTAAACCAAATGATTATCTGCCTCCTCTACCAATGTTCATTATTTCTCCCATTGCACAGTGTTTTCTCTTTGACTATTGTTGCTTTTATATGTCTTTAGCTAATTGTTATTTCACCTTTTTTGGTTGAAGAGTTCTCATGTATAAGTTGTATTATTGATCTCTCAACTTTGGCCAAAGTAATTGTTTAGAGTGTGATTACATCCACTCAATTTTTTATAAGATTAAATTATATATAATATTAAATTTATAATATATAAGATATGATTTTAAATCAAAAAATATGTGAAAAGGCAATAAAAATTGCAAAGGTTTGATCTATCAATTTTATTTAGATTCATTTGTTTTAAAAGACACTAAATATCATTCTATATACATGATAATGATCTAAAATAAAAAAATTATTGTTTTTATTTTTTAGATATAAGTAGCATTAAAGCACCAATTAAAATGGTGAAGTTAATAATCTCTATTCGTGAAAGACAACATAAATGGGATATATCTCATTACTTACAAATTTGTCACAAATGAGATATATCTCAATATTTATAATTTTGTTTTATTATTTTTTTAAAATTATTTTGAGATAATTTTTATGGGTAGTTATTATTTTAATAATATTTTTATTAAGAGAAAAACACATAATTTAAACTTTAGTTTATTTCCTACCCTTTTGTTGACTATGTAACTGTATATTTCATCGTTTATATTATATAATTACTAAAACAAACAAACTTATATTAATTTTAGATATTTCATCATTTATATTATATAATTATTAATAATAAAAAACTTATATTAACTTTAGAAATTAAATATAATTTAAAAATAATAAATATTTCTCTAATTATTATTTTTTAATATAAATTCAAGATTATTATATTGATATGTGAATATGCTCTATTAAAAATATTGTACTGTACTTTTTTTCAAGATATTCTTTAAGTGGGTATTTATTAGTACTTGCTCGGTGCTATTATATTTACCTACAACATTTACTTCAGTCAACTCTTTTCTGCCAACCAATTTAAAACTTATGTGAATTGCATATTTGGTATTTGCCAATGTTTTATTGATGGCTTTCATTTTTTTATTAATTTATCTAGTTATCACTAACTGGTGATTAATTTTTCTATTGCCACATCCAATGGAAAACAATTATTTATGAAAGGAAAAATCTTGGCCTAAATCATTGTTTAGTAGTTTAGTGCATGGTAGGGACTCTAAGTAAAGGCCAACTATGCCCTAAGTAGCAACATGACACCAAAACCATAAATAGGAGAGGTAGTTACATGATGGCACTTGCGAGATATAATCAAGACTGTGGGCATGTCATGGGGCTAATTGGGTGTAGCTACAAGTTTAAACAATCCAAGAGTTAAAATTTCCCCAAATCTAATAGATGATATATCAGATGGGTCAATTATGAATTGATCAAGATCTTTTGAATATTAGCTTGTAGATTCTTGACTTACCAAAATTTTAAGTGGGTTTGCATATTTTAGTTGATGAGCTGAGGAAGCATTTGTTCCTCAAGGATGTCTCACTTGTTGTGGTGAAAGGCATGGGAGGCAGTGGCAAGACCACCTTGGAAATAACCCTTTGCAATAACCCTATAATCAAAGGTGAGAACTACAATATGCATAATGCTTTTTACATGATCTAATGTGGGTTTATGAGGTGCACCAATGCAGATGACTGTGGATGGTTGTGGTACTACAATGAGTTATTTATATTTCATGCATGATTAACAAATTATGGTAATGTCTTATAATTATCTAACTCTAAATATTTTACCATCTGTAGGTTGTAAAAATTATGATTATCCAATAAAGCCTACAAAGAGAATTCAAACAAAAACTGACAATATTACCCATCATTGTTTGCAATCAGAGGATATATGGTATGCATATGTCTATAGAAATTTTTATAAAAACAATTGTTATATTAATTGAAATTAGAAATAATTTTTAGAAGAGTGAAAAGGCATTAGATAGGGATCTTCACATCAGGCTATCATTAGAGAAATAAATCATGACAGGGAATTACATAGTCTGACTATAGGGATATCAATACAACCTTAACAAAAATAAAAGAGTTTACATCTTTCCATCACATGATTGATCACCTGGGGCCCATTTTAGGATAAATATCAACAATGTTATATGGATGGTGTTTCTTTATTTTGTTCATTTGGTTAGATCCTTCCCAAAAATAATAATAAAAAAAATAACAACTATCCATTGCATAAGGAGCTTATAAGTCACCAAGTTCTATACAAGGCTAGCTTTTTTTTTTGCTTTTGTTTCTTTCTTTGGAAAGGGCCCATCTTATTCAGCACTAGAAATACATGGCTTGAACCTAATTCATGCTTGGATTTATAATGTATTAGCTATTGAACACTCTGCATTTGCATATTTAGAGTGTGAATTCATAAAATTCACCCTAAAACAAAGATAAATGATTTCAAGATTTGATTTCTACCAATTAGAAGATAAATGACAGGCTTTGCAATAGCCTTCTTGACAAAGCAATCTCAAAATTCAATGTAGGGAAAGTACTAAAACCATTCACAACTCTTGTGTAATTACTAAATTATTTTAAAGATAGATTCAAGATTATTACTTTGATATGTATATATGTTACACTTAAATTATTATCTTATATTCATTTGTCAAAATAGATATCAATTAGGAATTTCTTTAATTTTTAAATCATTTATCATTTTGATACATAAATATGTTACATTCACACTAATGTTTTATAAAAAATTTCATGATATATGGGTCACTATGTGACTCATATATTTGAAATGAAATTTTGGAGAAAGGAAATTTAGCTTTAAGATCTTCATAATTAAATCAACTTAGGTGTATAGGGAAACTCATATGTATAAGTAAAAACACAATATCTCATATGTATATAATTATGTAGAAACATTGATGATAAACAATTAGTAAATATTTAGTAAGAAACTTGTAATGGATATGAGCCTTAATTGATTGCCTTGCTTAATGACATTTTTATCACTTCTAATTGATGTAAAGTCACATATTCTATTAATAATGGGAAGTTTATGAATAAATAATATATTGATAATAAGTTTGGGTGAGGACCTGATGATATAGATCCTCCATCTTTCGGCCTTGCTCTTGTTGCTTAATATATTTTTTTACGCTACCTTTATGATGTATTCTTAAGCAAGGCCTAGTAATTTTTGGTGCTTATATTTTTGATTCCTAAGTTGTGCCTAGTATGACTATGTGGTGTGCTCTTATACCATCTAATTTTTTTGTGAATTATTTATATATTTTTTGATAAATTAATATATAAATATATTTCATAAATCATGACAGGGAATTATATAGTCTGTCTACAGGGATATCAATACAACCTTAACGAAAATAAAAGAGTTTACATCTTTCCATCACATGATTGATCACCCGGGTCCCATTTTAGGAAAAATATCAATAATGTTATATGGATGGTGTTTCTTTATTTTGGTCATTTGGTTAGATCCTTCCCAAAAAAAAATAAAAAAATAAAATAAAATAAAATATAATAATAATAATAATAATAATAATAATAATAATAATAATAATAATCATCAATTGCATAAGGAACTTATAAGTCACCAAGTTCTGTACAAGGCTAGCTTTTTTTTTTTTTTGCTTTTGTTTCTTTCTTTGGAAAGGGCCCATCTTATTCAACACTGGAAATACATGGCTTGAAACATAATTCATGCTTGGATTTATAATGTATTAGCTGTCGAACAATCTGCATTTGCATATTTAGAGTGCGAATTCATAAAATTCACCCTAAAACAAAGATAAATGATTTCAAGGGTTGATTTCTACCAACTAGAAGATAAATGATAGGTTTTGCAATAGCCTTCTTGACAAAGCAGTCTCAAAATTCAATGTAGGGAAAGTACTAAAACCGTTCACAACTCTTGTGTAATTACTAAATTATTTTAAAGATAGATTCAAGATTATTACTTTGATATGTATTTATGTTACACTTAAATTATTATCTTATATTCATTTGTCAAAATAGATATCCATTAGGAAGTTCTTTAATTTTTAAATCATTTATCATTTTGATACATAGATATGTTACATTCAAAGTAATGTTTTATAAAAAAAATCATGATATATGGGTCATTATGTGACTCATATATTTGAAATGAAATTTTGGAGAAAGGAAATTTAGTTTTAAGGTCTTCATAATTAAATCAACTTAGGTGTATAGGGAAACTCATATGTATAAGTAAAAACACAATATCTCATATGTATATAATTATGTAGAAACATTGATGATAAACAATTAGTAAATATTTAGTAAGAAACTTGTAATGGATATGAGCCTTAATTGATTGCCTTGCTTAATGACATTTTTATCACTTCTAATTGATGTAAAGTCACATATTCCTATTAATAATGGAAGTTTATGAATTAATAATATATTGATACTAAGTTTGGGTTGGGGACTTGATGATATAGATCCTCCATTTTTCGGCCTTGCTCTTGCTGCTTAATATGTTTTTTTATGCTACCTTTATGATGTATTCTTAAGCAAGGCCTAGTAATTTTTGGTGCTTCTATTTTTGATTCCTAAGTTGTGCCTAGTATGACTGTGTGGTGTGCTCTTATGCCATCTAATTTTTTTGTGAATTATTTATATATTTTTTGATAAATTAATATATAAATATATTTCATAAAAAAAATCACATAGTCATTATTATTTTTTATTTATTAATAATGTAGGCTTATGAATAAATAATATATTGCTTATAAAATTACATGGTCATTAATTTCCCACCCCTGCCCTCCCCTTCTCACCTTCAAAAAATAAAAATAAAAATAAAAAAAATATGTGTGTGTTAATTTTAATCATTAAGAATAATTTATCACTTGATACAATTAAGAAAACTCTTATATGAATTTCATTTGAAAAATAAATCACACATATTTACATAAATTATTTTTATTTAAAGAAAAATGTCTTCATTATTATAATTCATACAACCCACATTCATTCCCATCTCATTCTTTAGAGAAATTAAGATGGAGACTATTCTTCTTACACATCTACATCATACTAACCTATCCCTCCTTTGTGTTGACATTAATTATGGATTGTAATAAAAATCGTATTAATGGTATGGATCCGATAGAAAATAGGTTTAATATTAATTGTAAATTCTTGGTTACTAAAAATCATGGTTACCAATAACTTACACAATCCATGTTTTTTTATTAAGGTTAAAGGGGGGATTTTTTTTACTAGGGTCCCCAAACCTTAGGAGAAGTACAAAAAAAAAGAACCCAAAGGACCACCAATCCTCAAAAGAGATAGAAACAAAAAAAAACTAAAATCAACTACAAAACTACCCAAATACATCTCAAAAATAGCCAAATATAATCCAAGAGTAAAAAACAACAAAAAGAGAACCTAAAAACTACTCCATGTCCAAATTGCCTAAAACATCTTCCCAACAACTCTTCATTCTTTTTATGTTTGAATTGATTTGGAGGAGAAGATTTTATTTATCTACATCTTTGTGACACTCACTACATTGAACTTGTTTACCTTTACCTTTAATTGATGTCCAAGTGTCAAACAAATCTCCCAAATGAGATCTTAGGTTTTTGACATTTTGTATTTCCTCATTCATAGCAGCCTTGCTACAATTCACCAAAAATCTGATGTTATTCTTTATTTATTCATTTTCGTTTTCAATCCTACTAGCCCTCTCTTGAAGACTTTGGATTTAGAAATTAAGATCCTTATCATGGTTGTTTTGTGCCATCTTTCATTCTCCTACTGTAAATTTTTGACTTTCCCTTTAAGAACAGTCATTTCCCTCATGAACCATCACATAATGGATTTTTATAAGTCAAATTCCTCTTCTAATTTATCAATATTTTGTTTCCCTTTGAAAGATCTAACAAAAGTGTTTAACTCTTCATTCTGGTCCTAGGGCTGCTTACCTGTAGAGTCCTTGACTTTATCCTTGGGATTTTCCCTAATCTTCCTTTTCCCTACATCTATTTTCTTGGACTGAGTAGGCATGTTCATCATTTCTAGATCATTTTGGATGTTAAAGTCCTCTTTTCCCCTCATCTCTTCCTCAACCATGATATAGTCCCCTATAGTATGCCTTGTTCTATTTGAATTATTATTAGATGCAGGTGGCTCCTTGGCCACACTTATCAAATAAGTTTTGATGCTATTTTATTGTGGTTTAGTAGTATTCTTAGCAACATTGACATCTTTATCCTTGGAGGAGACATTATCAAGATATTTATTCCATTATTTCTTAAATTTTTTGATGTCCATAGGTTTTCCCTCGTCTTTTTTATTCTGGCAATTTGAAATTGTAGGATTGATTTGGTTCATGCCCTTGAAGTACTTATGAATGAGAAATATAATCCCTTCATGTATTGGTGTAACATATTTCCATTTTTGTATTTCACAATGGAGGACTCTAACGAGTGAAAAATATAGAAAGGAAGGCTCATGGGGATTACATGCCTAGAGTTGAAACTACCTTCAATGGTAATGTATTGCATCAGATGAAAAACAACTTCACCAAAGGGCCTTGGTACAGATTCTCGATCAAACCCATTGTGAAGCATCTCCAGGGATTCACCCTCTAATAGGAAATTCTCCTCTTCTTTGTAGTCCCTGCCCATTTTTAATATATTAGTGACCTTACATAATCCTTGTTAACTCATGATGATATGATTAAATGCAACTTTCTCCTGAGACAAGTTTACATTAAATATAAATAATTTTATTTATTAAATCTTGTATTTTAATTATAGATATAATATATAAATTTTAGTCAATTATTATTAGTTAATTTTATATTGTGTGGTTATGACCTTAATTAAAATTTAAATATTATTGTGTTGGTAATCACTAGAGTCTTACCACATTCTTCAATTCCCACTACTATCCCCTTGAGTCTAAATTCATGTCCAATGGAAATACCTAATGGATATATAGCTTCATCTCTTAATCCTTTGAATTCATCATCATAAAGTAAGTGAAGGGTAGCTTTATTATATTAATTTACCAATTGGTTGATTGAAACCCCATAAATAGGGGGCCTTAAAATTTATGGGAGGGGGGGGTTTCTTATCCTATATAGTGTAGATAGAAAGGGTCAAGTCAAAAACTGCATCATCCATCAACACATCATCCATTAGTTAGTATGTCAGGTTAGGTTAAGGCTATCATATACATGATATGATTGATGATTATGATTCTTACTTACCTTCCCTTCTTCTAGTTTAATTATGTATCAATATTTATAGGGTGCTCATTTGAGGCATGTAATGTGTTACTAATAACCTCTAGGTTAAGCATACAAATATAAAAATGTAGAATAAAAATCAAACCAACATCAAAGATATGTACATTTATAAAAATTAATTATATTCATTAGTAACAATAATATATTCCATTACCAATGATATGTATAAGGGTTGGTAAAGTGAGTTGGTTATGCCTAGCCTCACCCAATTTTGAATCTCACAGGGTGTTTTTAGTTCAGATGTAGCCATTTGAGTTTACATAGTGGTTTCAAGTGATCAAGTGGCAATCATTTATATTGGTTTAATATTTATTGGGGACTGGGCCTTTGGTTTGTGTCCTAGAACCAATTTGTATCTCCGATCAAAAGTGAATATTGATAAAAAAATACATTTAATAGCATATTTTTTCCTATTCCTATCTATTTATAGACACTAAATTATGGTACTCGATACTTGAAAATATCAATCTTGACCTCCATTTATCTTACATAACTTGTGCATACACATATAGTTCTTGCACACCATTCTCTCACATCTACATGATTTATATACATATGACCTTCCATATTTACTATTAGTCACCTACATGAATTCCCTAGTTTTTACTTACCCTATTAATTATCATTATTAGACTTTTATGCATCATTAGATCAGTATAATTATCTTTTATACTAGTACAACAAATTTAGATAGTTACGTAATTCCGCTAGTGTCCAATTTTTATGGACTCATCCCCTCATAAAGCAATGATCATATTTAAAATTAAAATTATCTTTAGGGGTTGACCTGTACATTTTGCATGTCAGTGGTATGAGAAAGTATCCAAAGAGACCCATATAAATACACAATAGGTCTAAGCCCAATGGATCATCTAGCATTATCGAGAAAGCCTATTCTATCATTTGCATACCCAAAGGTATTGCCTTGAACTTACCAATTTAGTAATCAGTCACAAGGAGTAGGTCCCAAGGTCTAAATCACTCAAACCAAGCCAAAATTTCCATTTTCCAAGTTTAATAATATATATTACAATTTACATTCATTAAAGGATCATCATTACATAAATACACCTATTAAGGGGAAATACATGCAATTTGAATTCTCTATTTGAAGTATTAGATATGTATTAAATACTCAACCATTCATTGGGGAGTGGTTGAGTTCAAGCCAATCTACCATTATTCTCATTTTACAAGCCCAAACCTAGTGTTGAAAGTGGACACATGGTTTCAAAGATAAGAAGAAATGTTTCTATATTTTCATGCATAATGGGAACTTGATATTATGTAGGCAAAGATAATTCAAATAGATGCAACAACCTATATTAAAAAAAGAGGCACAACTTCACAAGATAAGATCAGAAGTCTTAGACACCTATGCTAGATAAATGGGTTCTTTCAGTGTTGTATAAGTTAATTTCATTATTAGTTTGATTATATAAAATGTGATGCATGTGTGATTCATAAGTGTGAATATTTATATATTTTTGTTATAATAATTTCATAGTATAACTATCTAGTGAATTCAATATAAGTTTATTGTACTACATCTAGTAAGCAAGATAATCTATAGATCAATAATGCATATATAGTGCTGACATCTTTGAAAATCCTACGTACCCTAGGTTGACAATTAATGTTAATCAGACTCAAGAATCTGGTATTAACTAGGTAATAAGTCTACATAATATTTTAGCATCATTGTTGGGGAGTGTGTCAATTATTGATTTCTAGATCAATTATTTATTTTCAAGATTGATTAATACACTGTCCTACCCAGTCAGGCAAGTTGAGTAAGGGCACTATTGTGTCTTTTACCAGATGTCTAAGTTCTTAGATGTTGATGGTGCACAACATTTTTAATTCACTTTCCTACCCAATTGGTCAAGTCAAGTGAGGGCACTATGGTGTCTTATGCTAGATGTCTAAGTTCATAGATGTTGATGGTGCACAACTTTGAATGCCTCTTTACAATCTTGTGAATTGCTTAGTTAATTTTTTTTTTAGAATTTACTTTCCTGTAAGAGTGATTTACTTTTCACAAAGTGTGCCTTTTATTTTATACTTTTTAAAGTAATTTTCTTGCTTTCATTTCCTACTTTATAGAGTAATTTTCTCACTTTCAGTAAATAACTTTACTACTTTCTAGAAGTAAAATTTCAATTCCAGTCATTTTGATTTCTGCACTCTTTTATTTCTCTGCATTTATTTTTTGTTTATTCTGAACAATCCCTTGGAATACAAAAAAAAAAACATTAACCTCGTGCAGGAAGGAACATGATAGCTTAAGGAGTGGATCAATGTTTATGTAGAGAGAACGAGATTCTCAAAGGATATTGCTACCAAACAAGCCACAAGTCTATAGTGGGAAAGAACCACAAGTACTTGCAGTAACTAAGAATCCTATTGAAAAATATACCATAAGCCAGAAGGCTCTCAAATAAGGGAACACTACAAACCAAAGGAGGCAACTTATAGAAGAAGTACTATTGGCTTTGAAAAAGGAAATAGAAGTGGAGGAAGAATTAGTTGAGTTGGCAAGAATAAACAAAAGAGAATAACTACACAAACCAAACACTCCAGAGAGTAACATCAGAACATCATTCCAATAAGTTTTTCTTGAACAAATCAAAGAAAGCTTAGGAGAGTCTTTAGACTTATCATCCAATAAAAAGACCATAGATCAATAGATAAATGTTTCCTATCATGTTGATGAAGGGACTAATATAGAATTTGAAGACGTGATCCTGAGTACCTTTGGTATCCATATCATAAGAAAAGCCATCATGAATAGGGAAGGAGAATTTATGGATGACAATAGAACTTCAGACATAGTTACTTTTGAATTTCCTATTCTAGATGAAACAAACATAACACAAATGAAAAATATCCCAACCTCAACCTTGCCCAATTTTAGAGTTACATTATCAGAAGACCCAAACACATTTTTGTTCAAATTTGATATCCTCTATAGAAGCTATGACTACAGGGAGGATGCATAAAAATTATAACTTTTTTCAGTCACCCTCAAGGATTTAACACTTCATTGGTTCATAGGACTATGTATTAATTCAGTCCACACTTGGGAGGACATGAAAAAGAAAATTTTGACTAAGTATCAGGAATATGGACGAGGAAGAAATTATTTAAAAAATGACATCTTTATGATGACTCAAGAAGGGGATGAATCTTTAGAAGACTATGTTGAACGATTCATGTTCAATGTATAAAAATTCAAGAAAAATGCACTAAGAGAATAGCCTCTAAAACTAATCTTCCTAAAAAGATTCAGAGAAGATCATCTGGAAGCCTTGGACCTAATGAGTGGGGGAGATATCTCCCACCTACCATTCATAAACATTAAAGAATTAAGCAAGAATTATTCTAGGTCTGCCATAAATAAAGTCAAGGGCATCAATCTTCCATTGGTAGTTGCAAGTGGCCTATCAAAATTTGAAGTTTGTAACCTATTACAAGATATGAAACAAGATATCATTAGTTACTTGGCCACCCAAATAGATAAACTGAACTCAAGGTAAAAACAAGCAACCTTGGATCAAGATTTGACCATCTATTATCTAGATTGTAAGAAAAAGAAGACAGATTGTAGGTTTCATGAGGTTTGGGTTAAATTAGCTAACATCACAGTTGAAGAACCAAAAATAGTAGAGCTACACGCTATAAGAGAATATGGATACCAGGTTTTCTATGTTGCATAAATAAATCCATGGGTTCAATGACCATCTTATTAGGTATGGGACAAAATTCACCTTTTATAAATTCTATCTCTTTTAATTCATAATTTGCAAATACTACTCCCAATTATACTAGTCCAGAGATGAACTTCCCACCTCCTAATTTTAGTCGGTAGCCACCTTAGAAAAGTTACCCCACCACCTCCTGGCAGCCTCCATAAAATCTATCCCCACCTTGGATACAAGCTTGGCAACCACCCCAAGGCCCACCCTTCACAAACCAGTGGCAATGGGCTTGGAGACCCAATCGGCCTTAGATAAACCATTAAGGAGGATTCCCTCTAAAACAACAAAAACAACATCCTTCTCTTATGCTCAATACATAAGCTACACCCAAGCCTAACTAACTCCCTGCCCAACCTATGCAGAATCTTACAAATAAGTTAGTGTAACTGACATCTAGTATTGAGCCTGTTCAATACCTAGCATATACAGTAAATATCCATGAAGTTCACCTATGTTTATGGAAAGTTCTACCACCCCCATCTCTATCCATAATAATGGATTCAAATGAGAAAACTCTAGAATATCATGCTAACCCACATTCACCACCATAAGAACTCTTTAAACTAGAAATTAAAGCTGTTGATGAAACAACCCCACCATTTCCAAAACTTCTTAGCCTTTAGCGCTATGCAATTAAGCCTAAATTTGATTTCATAGGACAACTCAAGAATCTCTATGTTAAAATTCCTCTCTTCTAGGCCATCAAAGATGTGCCCATATATTCCAAAGCTGTTAGAGACTTATATCTACATAAATCTAAAAGGAAGAAGAAAGATCCTAATACAGTGCATGTGATTGGCCAGTTGGTAGATATTATGTTATAAAACACCCTATCAAAGAAATATTCAAATGTAGGATGCCCAGTAGTAATAGTCCAGATCCATGACCAACAACTATCCAATACATTGATAAACTTGGGAGCTACAATAAATGTAATGACAACTGAAACCATGGATAAACTATAATTGAATAATATTCATCCCACATCTATAATGCTGCAAATGGTTGACAGGTCTACAGTCAGACTAGAAGGAGTCATTGAAGATCTTTTCATTTCTATAGATTCTTAAGAGTATCCTATAGATTTTATTGTGCTACAACCAAAGTCTAATTTAGGTGGATACCCTCTTATATTAGGATGAACTTGGATTTCCATAGTTGATACCTTCATCGACTACAAATCAAGTAATATGTTGATATATAATGGTAACCACACTATGAAGTTGGTCCTCTATCCTCCAATGCAGCTAGCCTTGGCACCAGAGCATACATTATGGGCTGAACAAGATGAGGTAGACGAGCCTCCCTTAATTATTATATTCATAATAGACCATGCATGCACCTTGACTGAGTAGGAGGAAGATACAATTCTCTCCAATGTTCTCTAGAATAATTACCAAACTCATTCTATAGATCTCAACCACCTGCAATGTGTTGAGTGCCCATTTTCCAACCTCTAGGAAGAAGATAATTCTAATGCATCTGTACAAGAAATATTCCACCAGTTGCTATCTCATAGTTGTAGCCAAACTAGATCCATTATCAATATAGAAATGATGAAAGCACTCGCACGATAAATTGAAAGTTCTCTAAGAAAAATATTGCTTATAAATAGCAAGTTGGAGTTAAATGAGGAAAAATGCCTAGTCAGCATGTTGCATGCAAACCAACGTGATTTTGCATACGATTATGAGGATATGCAAGGAATCAATCCAAAAACATGCAAACATTATATTTATATCAAATAAGAGTGCCAACCAATCAGACAACCATAACGTAGGATGAATCCAACTCTTAAATAAATAGTCAAAGTAGAATAACAGAAACTCTTGAGTGTTGGATTTATATATCTCATCTCAGATAGTGAATGGGTTTCACCATTGGTAATTGCATTAAATAAAAATTAATATAGGGAACTTAATATAATAAATAGAAAGGATCACTTTCCTCTACCCTTCATTGATCAGGTGTTGGACACACTAGCAAAAAAGAAATATTTTGCCTTTCTGGATGGCTTTAGTGGTTACAACCAGATTAGAATTACTCTTGAGGACCAAGAGAAGACCACCTTCACTTTTCCCTGGGGTACTTATGATTGTGTCATATTACCTTTTCGGCTATGTAATGCTTTTGCAAAATTTTAGAGGGCTATCTTGAGTATCTTTGCAAATATGACCAATGAATGTGTAGAAATCTATATAGATGACTTCACTGTTTATGGAAAAACATTTGATGAGTGCCTGAAGAACCTAGAGAAAGTGATACAATGCTATTAAAAGCACCATTTTTCTTTAAGTCACAAGAAATGCTACACACTTATGATAGAAGGCATTATCTTAGGCCACCATGTATCCGCTGAAAGAATTAATGTTGACCTTGTAAAAATCAACATTATAAAAAACTGACCTATTCCTTAGAAATAAAAAGATGTCAGAAGTTTTTTAGGACATGCTAGTTACTACAGGAGATTTATCAACAATTTTAGCAAAGTAGTAACATTATTGTTCACTCTCCTAACTAAAGATGTTGAATTCATATATAATCCTACCTTTGATACAACCTTCAAATAATTAAAGGAATTATTGACCACCACCCCTATTCTATGTGGTCTTGATTGGAAGCTTCCCTTCCATATTCACACAGATACTTCAAATACTACTCTAAGAGCTGTGCTAAGCCAAAAATAAGAAGCACTCAATTATGCCATATCTTTTGTAAGTAAGAACCTATAGGAAGTATAATTAAATTACATGGTCACTGAAAAAGAATTATTGGTAGTAGTCTATGCTATCAACAAGTTCCATCACTACATAATAGGGTATCAAGTCTTTGTTCACACAGACCATGTAGCCATTAGGTACCTTATAAACAAACTAACTATCCCAGGTAGAGTGATAAGATGGTTGCTCTTATTACAAGAATTTGATCTAACTATTGTAGATAAGCCTGATAAGGATAATGCCATGGCTGACTTCTTATTACGACTATAATCCCCTCAATAAGATACCATAGTGGATGACTCATTTTTAGATGAGTACATGTTCTCTCTCACCCTTACCACACCTTGGTATTTTGATAATGCTAACTACCTTATAATAGGGTTACTTCCACAATACTTCCTCCCTAAACAAAAAAGAGCTTTGATTCAAAAAAGTGGTGGGTATTCATGGCTGTCTAGATTCCTTTTTTATATTGGGCTTGACTCTATCATCAGAAGATGTATCAGAGAAGGTGAAGTTCTAGATATCCTCAAAGCCTACCATGATGAAACCTATGGAGGGCACTTTTTAGCCAAGCAAACAACAATACGAATCTTGACTACAAGATATTATTGGCCCTCACTCCATAAAGATGTAATAAGGTATACTGCTCATTGTGATAGATGTCAACATATGGATAGACCCACACATTCAAATGAGATCTCTTTTTAGCCTCAAATGGTTCTTGAACCATTTGAAAAATGGGGCTTAGACTTTATAGGACCTTTTGATCCAAAATCCAATAACAAAGAGTGCATTATTGTATGTACTAACTATGTCATTAAATGGGTGGAAGTAAAGGCTCTTACACATGTTAAGGATGAGAAGGTGGCAAATTTATTCTATGAGGAAATATTCACAAGATATGGTATGTCATGAGAAATACTTACTGATCAAGGACCCCAATTCATTGCTATTTTAATTACTATCTTGGTCCAACAATATGAGATTAAGTATAAAAAATCAACCCCATATCATCCACAGTCTAATGGATAGGTGGAAGCCACCAAAAGGGAGTTAGAAACTATTTTGACTAAGACTATTAGTATGTCCCATAAGGATTAGGAGGCTAGACTTCCTGAAGCTATTTGGGCTTATAGAATCATGTGGAAGACCACTACAGGATTCACCCCATATGATTTGGTCTATATAAGGAAACTTGTCTTGCCAATTGAATTTGAGTACAAGACCTTATGGACAATACTAGAACTTGGAATGGATATGTCTGAAGCACAAAAAAAGGCTTATGAAACTGAATGCCTTAGATGAATACAAGCAATAAGCAATGAAAAACACAAAACTTGTATAGTAACAATGGACTGGATGGTATGATAGGTACATTAAGACCAGACAATTCAATATAAGAGATTGGACCCTTCTTTTTAATTAAAAATACAAGGATCATAAGAGAAAACTCTAGACCAAATGGCTTGGTCTATTTGAGATTGAGCATGCTTATGAAAATGGAGTAGTGCAACTCCAAACCATTGATCTAGTAAGATTCTATCTACTGATCAATGGTCACAGACTAAATTTGTATAAAAAGCCACTCACTCAGAATGAGTTTACCAAGCACATAAGTGAGCAATTAAAAAATATAATGATGTATTGGATCAGCATGATGTCTCACCAAACAAAGGGAGAATCAACCAACACACAGATGAAGAAGGAGAGGAGGACATCCTAGCCCTCCTCTGGCATGAAGGATGAGACCTTCAAATGGTCCTTGATAAGTCACCCTCATAGTTGACTTGGTAGGGACCTAGAATAAACATTCTACTACAAGTATCAATTAGAGTAAAAAAACTAACAATGAAACCATTTTAAGGCATTATTGGTAGTTTTTGGGTAGAAAACCAGTCTGTTGGCTGCCCAAAACTGTAAAATGGGCCTAACTAGAAAACCAACTTGCTATCTATTTAGGAGTAAAAACCAAAATGGAAAATAAACAATCATTTTGAGTAAAACTATTCATGTTCTTCTAGTTACCATAGGCTATTTTGTAGTTGTTGCAAGTACCTCCCTCATCATTGATATAACAACCTTTGTCAATGAAGGTATTCCTTCAGTTGCTACGGGCTATTCTATAGATGCTGCAGGTATCTTCCCCAAAGTTAGACACAATTTTATAGTTGCTTTGGGATCCACCTATACTTGTTGTAGGTGAATCCTAACACCTATATACACCTCTCTAGTGCATGCAGGTTAGTTATTCACAAATTCTAAGCTATGGCTTTGGCTATGGGATTTTGAGAAATACATGGAAGACACCAAACAAGGTAGAGGAGGAGTGAATGAGGATTAGAATAGAAAAGTCAAAACATTGCTAAGGAATATCCCTGAATAACAAGGTAAGAGCCACAACAAAGGCATACACTTCTAATCTCTATTTGAAGTGTTGTAGACCAAAATTTATGGCTATAGGGACACACATGAACCACTTTTAGCTTCTGGTCATTTCATGGAGATGATTTCACTATGTCAAATAGTGAGATCTAGGATTTTTTTGGAGCATAGGGCCCAAGTTTAAAAACCCTACTAGTTGTTAAAGAAAAAGTTCACTAGGCACAAAATCCATAGGGAGTAAGACAACACAGAGACAAATCATCAATAGACTCATGCAAAGGAAGATCACAAATCAAAAAAATCTTATCTACCCTCTTCCATGTTCATACAACACCTGACTTAGATAACACAAAGATATGTAGTGACCACCTTATGATAGGAGGGCAATAATCTATCATCCCACTACAAGACCCCTGCTCTAGTTCCATGCAAGCTATCATGATTGCATGCAGGCTGCTGAGGGCATCATGGAAGGCTAACATCTTGTGATCTCATGATTACTCAAGGGGACCAATTTAGTCAAGTTATAGCTACCAAGATAATCATTGCATTTTGGTAAACACTTACATGCAACTATCCTCTACATAACCCTATGTAAACCGTTAAAAAGTATGACATATCTTTTGGTCATAAAAAAGCATTTTTTTATCAATATAGCATGTATTATATTGAAAATCATATTTAATCATTAAAAATTTATTCATTAAGTCTTGTCTCCACTCACACTCATACCCTCATCATGACCCTGTCCTTTCTCTTTCCATCCTACTTATTCCACGTCACTTGGAGATAAGTGACACCTCATGTGGGAGGGGGAGAATGTTGTGGGTCATCAATTCCATGCACTCCAAGATAGTCCATATGTGAAAATTGAACACCCATGATGACACCATATAATCAATAGGGAAAATAATCACTTTTATTATTATTACTTGTGGGTATAATCCATTCAAACAAAGCCAAAGAATGACATTACCTGCAACCTGCAACCACAAACCATCATTATTGATAAAAACTTGATTTTATATAGGTAAAACTCTAGAAGCTAAACTGAGTGTGTTGAAAATTATCAATTGAAAGGGTCATCATAAAACTAAACCTAGCCAGAATGAGAGGGTCAGTTATGAGATGAGAACCCATAGATCATAAGCAACTTTAAGGAGACCCAGCCAGCTGGGTTATCCTCAACAGAGTTGGATGGACCACTTATTTCAAGAAATTATATCATTTCAAAAAACCCCTTGTTAGGAAATTTGTGGAGTCCTTTATAGGAGAGCACGCTACTGTATATGACATTACATTTTTAGTCACTGAAGAACTGGTAAGCCAGGCAACTGGGCTACCAAGTATAGGAGAAAACTAGAAGGACAAACCCAATGGTCAAGAAGTTAGATAGTAGTTCTATTAGGGAGATAAAATATTAGTGATGAAAAAAGGTGGTATGGAGAGGCTCAGGCTACCCATAGCATGGAGGGAAGTGCCTCATACATCATCAGATATATGACCTATGAAGGAAGGTATTCTCTGATTTATACTCTCTAATTTAAATTTTTGAATCACTTAAGGCATGATAGGACTATTAATGTTATATACCACCTATGTAACATTATAAAAAATATGTCCAAATAATACCAGAAAGGGGTTGAGAAAGCCCATCTCATCATTACTTGATATGGTTGATAGTTAAACATGAAATAAACACTGTTAGACTTGATCTCAATTGGGAATAATTTCTAACTCTAGAGACTGGAAAACCTCAAAAGGAAGAGGAAAATAATGAGGAGGAATATCCTAAAGAGTAGGCCCAATAGATTAAATAGGAAGGTACTACAGACAATAGTGCTACCGGACATCACGTAGCTACTGAAGGTTCATCTGAAACTATTATGAGTAGAAGAAAGAGAAGGAAACTAGTCCTACCTCCTTCTGACATAGAGGAGGAAAATCCACCCACATAAATTGGGAAAAATATTCCTTCTCCCACTATTCCAACTATCTCCTCACCAAGGATTGATTCTTCCACCATGGATCCTTCAAGGGAAGAGGAAGTTCTTCCATCAACTGTTGCACAAGAAAACCAAGTTCTAATAGCCACCTCTCCTAAAAATAAGAAGAAAATTGAAGAAAAGAAACCCTTTGTATCATGAAGGAAGAGACCTCGTCCTAGGAGATATCAGAGAATTAAGAAATAGAAGATAACCCTAGCCTCCTCACCCATAGACATTAATGAGGATGAAAAGGAAAAGAAAGAGCCTAGGATTCGAAAAACCTATGATGGGTTCAAGATTATAGAATGGTCTAGTGAAGAGGAATCTACCAAGGAAGAATAAATAAAATCACCTAAGCCACCTAGATTGACTGAGAAAGACATGGATCTCCTCAAACACATTAGGAACACAAAAGAAGAGCTAAGAATGACAGATCAATCTATAGAAGAAGAAGAATTGATTGAAGAAAAGACTGTGAAAGAATAAACATAATAAGAAGTAGCTCCTCATGACCAAGAGTTCCAAACTTTGGAACAAGCCATGACAAACATATATAGGCTAAGGAACAAGATAACAGAGTTGAAAGGAAAGAGAGGCTTGGAAACACTTTTGGGGGTAGTAGAATTTATAGAACCCTCCATGGAAAAAAGAAAGGTTATTATAGGAACCTACAACAACTTTATTTGAAGATCCTATAGTAACTTCATCTACCTTTCCCACATATATAATTAGTGTACCCTCAGAAGCACCTAAAAAAAATAATGCTCTGGCTTTGGTACCTTTCTACAATAGATTTTCTCCTCCATTGATCACTGTAAAAATACCTATAGTAGAGGAAGTAATTGATGTGGATATTTTAGCTGTTAGGATAGTAGAAACTGATGACCCCTTAAATTTTCTTGAAGAAAAATTTAGTGATGAAGAAACTTACCACAAGGAGTTGGTACAAATATTTAAAGTATATGTTGAAATAAGAAAGCAATAAGATGACTTAAAAGAAATCTTGGAAAAGGCTGAAACTAAGATCAATTATTTGAAAGAAAAGATTATTGACATACATGAAACCACTGAATTGTTTATGGAGTGCAGATCACCTTCTAGGGTGTATGTTGTATACTTAGAAGAGAGATGGCTTAAATTCAAATATGACAGGATCTATAATGATCAATATTACATGGTTTGTTATCATAAATCTTTGTTTGAATTCTATAGACATGTTGACCCTGATCTCTAAGCATGGTTGAGTGAGTTTTACATACACCAGTATGTTGTACCCCATAATACAAATTTGAATCCAAATATATACTTGGGGGATGTCCAACTGAATGCATTTATTTCATATGTCCTTAATGAAATAGGAAGAAAGAAATAGGTAGAGGAGTATCAAGAAAAAGAAAAAGAAGCTACCCTAATGATTAGGAATGAATCAGCTAATCTAGAATCTATAATAGATGAATGGATCTCTTTCATGAACTCAGATACTTCACAAGCATAGGTCACAAGGAAACAAGTAGAGGTTCAAAATCACTACTTGAGTCTTATTGAGGGAGATGGAAAGTAAATTTTTGTTTTTTATTCTCACAAATGGGTAGAACTCTCTGATGCTTTGAAAAGAAAGGAAATTTATTCCCCTCAAAACCTTAGGGAGGCCATACACAGGGTATACATGTATATTGAGCTTGTCAGGAGAAGGATAAAATGGTTGGGATTGATGTTTCAACCATATATATTTTGGTTCCTAATTCCTGACTGGGAGGGAAAGGTCCCAATTGACAGAGAGGTAGAGAAGAAAAGATGGAAGAACATTGATGATGCTAAAGGTTTCTATATATTTTAAGGGATGTGTTGCACTGAGCCCCTAGATTTAAAAAAATTATGTGGTTTCAAAATGCAGCCAAGGCTTGCTCGAGGTTAAGCAAGAGGTTAAGTCGGGGGGTGTGATGAGGCCACCAATTGATTTATTTTATAGCCTTATCCATACCTAGTATATACCTTTTTCTATGTAAATCCCCATAATCATCCATGACTCATGCAAATGATTGAGTGAATTTATGATTTTATGTGTGCATATATATATATATATATATATATAAATTAATGATGCTTTTTCTTTGATTAGATTAAACTTGTGTAACCTTATTTAACGAACATTTGAAGGGTGACATAAGACTGCATGAATCTTGTTTGGGAATAACACTTATAGAGAAGCCTGAAGCAAAAGGGGCTTCTACCTATAGGTTTCCCACAAAAATTGTTGGATCTTACCCATAGGTTGCTCGTGGCAACTACTAGCTTCCACCTACAAGATGCTTGTAGCAACTGTTAGCTTCCACTTGTAGGGTGCCCGTAGTAACTGTTGGTTTCCACCTATAGGGTGTCTATAGTAACTTATGTCTTCCACCTATAGGGTACCTATAGAAACTATTGGTTTCTACCTATAGGTTGCATATAATAACTACAAGCTTCCACCTACAGAAGCCTGTAGCTACTGCACAAAATATAATTATTATTGTGATAAAAAGTGATTAGTTCTCAAGGACACATCTAGCTATCTTAGCAACCAAGTGGATGATTGAAGAGGATCCTCCATAGGTTTTGTATGAAATCCTCACATACAAATAATATTGGATGTGTTGTCAAAGATGAGTAAGACAAGGACAATGAAAAGGAGACAAAAAGAAGTAAAACAACAAAACAATATATATTATCCTTAACTCAGTCAAGCCTAAAACAAGTAACTTCAGTTACTAACCACTTGAAGGTTGACTGGGGCGGTTCCCAAAATATTTGTATCTTTCCCAATTTAGTGTTCTTGGTTGGAGCTAATAAATTACCTTATGTATTTAATGACAAAACCTAGATTAGATTGATAATAGATAATAATAGAGTAGTAGAATTGTAGAAGTCATTGAATTCTAAATATTGTAATCTTTTGTAGCAATCTTTAATTTCTACAGATTTGAGTAATGAGAAGGTTGATTCTATAAGAATATTTTGTAAGTCTCTCAAAGAAGGATTGGAAATCAGTTTTGAATGAGGAAGGGACCCCTTGGAAGGAGTTGCAGTGAAGATCCAAACCATCTTTAGTTTAAGTGTGTTGTGTAAGTTGATTTCATTATTAGTTTGATTATATAAAGTGTGATACATGTGTGATTCATAAGTGTGAAGATTTCTATATTTTTATTATAATAATTTCATAGTATAACTATCTAGTGAATTTAGTATAAGTTTATTGTACTACAACTAGTAAGAAAGATAATCTATAGATCAATAATGCATATATAGTGTTGACATCCTTGAAAAGACTACGTACCCTAGGTTGACAATTAATGTTAATCATAATCAAGAATATAGTATTAACTGGGTAATAAGTATGCACAACATTAATCTAGTTTTTATCCCTTCATTCACCTACACTTAGTTTTAGACCTAAAAAGTAATAGAAATAAGCTAAGTATATTTTTCCCTCAGTTTATTTCTATTTATAGCAAGTTCATTTTTTCAAATCATACTCTACCATTTACATTTAGATTCATGTATTATTGCTATACTTATAATAATCTAAATAGTTCTTAGTTTTCATCTTTTTTAGGTTCATTAATAAAAAATAATGTAAAACATATCGGTGAACCTACATTTTGTCCAGAATAACAAAAAATCCTAGGTTTCCCTCAAGGTTTCATCCTTCAATCTTGGCTTTTAGATTTATATATTTAAATATAATTTTTAGACCTAATTTCTAATTTTCCCTTCATAAATGTTTCCTTTTTCCTAGGGTTACCATTTTTAAACCCTAATAATATTTTCTATCCCTAATATTAGGAGTGGGCTTAGTTCTTGTGATTCTTTCAATCTTACACTTTGGTATAAGGTGAAGTGCTAGTCAAGTGATATAGATAGTGCATATAATCAAATTTCTATGGTTACCCATATACAATATGCTTATGTAGATGTTTCTCATGAACCATAATTATTCATGCCTATTAAACGTTCCCTCATGTAGATCACTCTAGATTTTCAAGCTAAGGTGTTGCAGTGAGAGAATGTTTTTTCTAATGATTCATCTGATTGATCTTTCTTCAAAGATTATAGATCTTCCTTTGAGCAAAGGCATGATTCCTCCTATTAAGGATGACATTCTACCAACACTTACTCATTTGACACAATATGGGTTTTGAATAAAATGCTTACAAAGGTTTTAATACATTAGATAGGGATTTGGAAAACATGCACAAGGCATCATTGAACCCATTACTATACCTAATCATAAAGGATGACAAGGCCTTAGATACAAATATGATTCAATACCCAATAAGGAAAGTAAAACTAAGAAATATTTTATTCATACACCTTTCTCTAAATCAATACTCATGCATGCACATGAAGTTCATCATGTATCAACATTATAGTTAGTATATCTTAAATTCTTTAATGATAAGGTTTTATCATTAATTTGGACATTAGATGAATTCTATAATGATGAGTCTCTCTTGGAATACTTGGGGGTATATTAGGATTTCCCTCCCTTATATCATAAGAATAGGTTTCCCAACATAACAAATGCCCATGCATATTTTGAAAAGAGAGAAGGTCATACTCTTTATATCCAACTAAATAGCCCAAATACAATTCCCATTACATGATATGTGGAAGAAAGATCAACTTTGATAAATGAATAAATATTTAAATTTAATTATAAAGTAAATAGAGATATGAGACTGATAATTATAGCAAACATGTTAAAGGATGATGAAGGAAAATCTTTCAGATAATTTTTATGTGATTCCTCAAGTTATTTGTTTGGGCTTACTCGTATATGCCAAGAACTGACCCCGCAATTGCAATGCACAATATAGTATTGTACTCAACTACGAAGCCAATTACATTTTTTTAAAATAAAAATGCATCCAAAAATAGATTTTTTCGGTTAAATATGAAATTAAGAGACTATTAGATGTGGGGTTTATTCAATCCATTTATTATCTCAAGTGGGTTTGTAATATAGTTATAGTTGAAAATCTTAATGGATAGTTCGATGTTACACATATTATTGTGATTCAAACAAGGCTAACCCAAAATATTATTTCACATTATGAAATATTAATATGATTATAGACTGTACAATTGGTTATGAGATGTTATCATTTATGGATGGTTTTGCTGGATACAATCAAATAAAGATAAAATCCTAAATATCAATAAAAAACATTATTTACTTACACCATGGGAGGAATTTTGTTATGTGGTCATGCCCTTCAAATTGTAGGTCATAGAGGCCACTTATTAAATTTCTATGACACACATATTTCATGATTATATTCATGAAATTATGGAAGACTATGTGGATGAATTCTAAAATTTAGATCACAATATAGACTTATGAAAATATTAGAACATTTATAAAAATAAAATGTCCACTCAACTCCAAAGAAATGTGTATCCAGAGTATATTCAAGAAAAGTATTGGTTTATATCATATCTTAGAGAGGCATTTAAGTAGAAAATAAGGTCAAATATTTTATAGATATGCCACCACCAAAATGATTGAAAAAATTATGATGCCTTTAGGGAAGGATTTAGGAATAAGATGTTTTGTTACTTAGTTAGCCAATAAGACACAAAATTTCATGTGCCTAATAAGCAAAGATACAAATTTTGAATTGGATAAAAGTTGTAAAAAAATATTCGATGCAATAAAATAATATCAATTTTTAACCACTTATTCTTATGTCTACAATGTCAGATAGGCTTTTATTATTATACATTGCTAATAAGGATCATGCCCTAGGGTTTTTTTTAGCATAATACAATGATAATCATAGATAATGTGCAATATATTACATCATTTATACTCTAATAAACTATGAAATAAATTTCAATGCTATGAAGAAACTATCTAGCTCATGTTTTCAAAACACAAAAAATTGAAATACTAAATGCTTAACAATGAGACATATTTGTCATAAAAAAGGTGGATTTACTAAAGTTTCTCATGAAAAAATCACATTTTAAAGGAATATAGCTAAATGGGTAATGATAAATATGGATTTTGACTTTAAATTTATATATCAAAAACCCACAAAAGGACAAGTCATCACAAACAAAATAGCTATAGCACCATTAGTTGACATACCAATCAATGATGGTTTTCATGATGATCTTGCTACTTATCATATTGATGATGATACTTGGACAACATACTTTGATGGATCCAAATCCACCATAAGTGTTGGGGCTTGTATAGTTTTAATTACTCCTCAATTCTAGCCTATGCCATTTGTATAACACTTAGGGTTTTCAGGTACAAATAATATAATAGAGTATGAGGCATCGATACTCAAATTGTGTACCACACACACATTGAAAATATAATTTATTCAATTATATGGGGATTCTTATATTATGATCAATAAATTTTCAAATATTTATCAAATAAAAGAATAAAATTTGATCACATATAAGGAAATGGTACAAAATTTAAAGACATAATTTGATACATTTTCAATTGAAAGCATACCTCGTAAGGATAATCGACATGTTAATGCCATGGATAGTCTATCTTTTATAATTCCTATTGATATAATTGATGATCAAATAAATTTTACTATGTGAAAATTATAAAACTCATAAATTATTACAGCTAATGTAGCCACTTTAGTAGTACTCGTAATAACTTGTAGTATAATTAATTTAGAATGTTATTGTGAGATATATATTTCTTATATAAGGAATTTATTATAGAAAATTATATATAAAATTATAAACACAAATATAATGTGACATAATGCATTCTTTTATAATTGGTGGGGGATTGTTCAAATGATCATTTGATTTACAATTACTTTGATGCCATAGCTGTCAAGAGGCTAAGTTAGCTTTACTTGAGGTACATGATAGGGAATGTGGAGTGAATTTTAATGGGAAAGCTATTGACCATTTTTCACCCAACAGGCCAAAAATCGGTCACCCTCTACCCCTGCTATGCTAGCCCATTTTCATTTTTTGATTTTGCATGAATTTGGTGATTTCTATGGACTCTGTAGGTTCTGGCGATTTCTATGGACTCAGCAGGTTAGTCCTTTGGCGCATGAAGGATCAGTTCAAAGAGTTCTGGGTTTTACAAGGCTTCTTCAGGCTCTGGTCTGAAGGGAATCATAGGAAAATTGGCATCTTTGAACCATTGAACCGGTTCAAGGCCATGGTTCAACGTTTAAAGTTCAACGGCCTTTGGTTCAATATAAGAGTTCAATCGAATGGTTCAATGGCAAGTTCAAAAGGCTTGGTTTAACGGCAATCGACGCGTAGTGATTGAACCATTGAGCCAATTTTGGTTCAATGGGTTGGTTCAATGGCTTGGTTCAAGGGTGTGCCCTATAGCCAGAGGGCAGGTCGAAGGTTCAAATGCCCTTGTGAAAGGTAGCTCAAAGTTCAAAGAGCTCAACAGAAAAGACAAAGTGGTCAATTCTCGCAAAGTTTTTGTCTGCAAGAAAATGCCCGAAGCTCAGAAAAGGCTGTAAGAAGGACCCGACGAACTTTTGTTGAGGACGATGACATCTTGAAAGCTATCAACTTTAAGAGGGTGAACTAGCTGTTAGTTTTCAAGCGATGATGGGTGCACAAACGTCAAATTTAAGCCAACAAAAAGGCCACTATTTTTAAATGCCCAAGTGCTAACCATGAAAGGAGCCCAAGGAACGCAGCGACCCATTAGAAGATCGCCCCCGAGGGCTGAAAGAGGAGGAAGAAGACAAACGTAGAAAAGATAAAGCTTTCAAGTGGTGAAGGGAAGGTGAGTTTGGCACGACCTATTTTTCTCCAGTTGGCATTTATGAGGGGACAAACTACAGTCTGTTTATAGAAAAGAGGTGCGGCCATGCTCTTGCATTAACGTTTGAATGCCAAAGTCAATTTTGGTGATTGTACAACATGGTTCTAGCAGGCCTCTTTTGAAGAATGACATCAATAACAGTGGTTTCCTCTTCTCGATGTGTTCAACGCACATGGCCCACTTACAGAAATGAATGCCAAAATCCTTCCCAAGAAGCACCAATTTCTCTTCCTCTTCCTATATATTGTAAACTTCTCTTTTGAGAAGGAATTTGCCCTCAGCCTTAAGGCAAAACTCTACCCAAAAATCTCTCAAGCTTGTAAGGCAGAGCTCTGCTAGAAATTTACCTTGAATCGAAACACAACATTTTTACCTCCATTCTGAGTTTTGCATCTTTAGTATGTGTCTATGCCTTGATTCTGTATTAAGTCATTTTCTTAATGCTTCTACAAAATGATTTCAACATGTCTGGTGCATTTTTGATTTTTCCTTTTACAGGTCTATCAAAAGTGTCCCTAGAGGAGTATAGGTGAAGTGGATAGGCTGCTGCAGTGTGTCTCAGAATGCCTCTAGTAGTTATTCCCTCCTTGTATCTCCACAGACCCCTAACCCACTGATGCAAAAGGTTCTCTCATGACAGATGAAGTGTATAGGTGCTTCTTTTGGTGAAAAGTGTATGTTTGGGCCTGAGTGGGTCACTATTTTTTGGTGTATCACCTTTTACTTTTAGGGCTTAGGCTTTGTTTTCAGCATCTCTCTCTCTCCCTTTTCATCGCCCCTTTTTTACATTTTTTGTTAGCAGTAGGAGAAACTAGGGCCTAAATGATACATTAGAGGGAGCTAGCCCTTATATAGAGACTCTCCCCTCCAGCTTCACTGATCCCACAGGCAAGAGGGGAGTTTCCATTATTGCGTGAAGAAGGTAGGAGTTCGGCCTCCTGCTAAGGGTGCAATCTTCTATGTCAACAGTTTTTGGCACACCTGGTGGGACCAACTAGGACAAGTTATGTCCAAAGAGTTGAAGAATTTTTGGTGTGTTCTTCAACCGACTAGCCTTTAGAGGCTTTGCATCAAACACCAATGGTGACTCCGAGTTGAATCAACTGGTTAAGCAGCCTGGTGCCATTAAGAAATCATTATTGTATGTATAATTCCTTTGCACAAAATCATGGGTCTTGTTTTCCTTCATGTGACTATGATCAGACTCAAGATTTTTAGAGAATCACCTCAAGCAGCCCTCTTAGTTGCCCTGCAACGATAAGGGAAGTGGCCCTGGAATTTGAGAAGCAGACGATGGAGATTGACAAATTGGAGGAGCAGTATGGGTATCAGCAGGAGATGATGTATAAAGAGGAGTATTTGTTTAAGCAAGCACAGGCCTTGCAGTCCATGGAGGAGGAGGTAGCAAAATGGAGAAATCCATTTATTCAAGGTAGTCAGTCTTTTGTGCCCCTTCCTATTCTAAAGAAAGCCCCCTCTTTTGCACCAAATCCTTTCTATCAGATATCACTCACCCACTCTAGCTCATCTGATGCATCCACTCTCAATCCTGTGCGCCTAGCTTTCCAACATCAAAGGGCATTAGAGCAACCCCCCATGGAGATGAACCTTCTAAACTCCTTAGATCGTGAATCTTCTTTTGGGGGAAACTCTACAAACTAGCACATCTCTCTCAAAATTGCTCCTATTCAACATGATTATGCTGGTGACCTCCAAGAAAGACTCTTTTAGGACAACCTAGCCAAACAAATTGAAGATTTAGAGGCTAGGATGAGACTGCTTCTTGAAAGAGAGATAGAACTCCCAGACCTTGTAGAGGAGCCCTAAGACCTTGAAGAAAATAAAGTTGTTGCCTGTTCACAGGAGCAAAATTCCAATTTTGAGATCCTGAACTGGGGAAAAATAGTAGAATCATGGGGTAGGAAGGAGGAGAAGCAAGGTTTTTCTCAAAACCTTGAAGAAGTTGAAGTTGCTCCTACTCATGATAATGCTGATGACCTCTAGGAAAAGCTCTTCCAAGAAGATCTGGCCAGGAGAATTGCAGAGTTGGAATCCAGAGAGAGATTCCTCAGCCAATGTGTGATGGATGGCTCAGACCAAACAACACATTCTATGTCTAAACACACCCCACCTACACATTTCCAAGAGAGATATCAGGCCACACCTAATGTTGATGAAGTGCTGACCAAGTGGAAGGAGGAGAATCATTTGATTCTAGATCAAGCACTGCCTCCTCTTCCAGACAGTTTTCCCACTTCACCCCTTCTCAAGGAGGAACCTATTTTGTAAGAGGTAGGTGAGGATCAGAAGATCTAATCTATAGTTCTTCAAGAGGCTATCATGAGTGACAACGAAGGTAGAATCATCATTGATGCTTCTTGTGAAGACACCATCGACAATGGAGAAGATGCAGGTCTTGAATATATGCAGATGTTCTAGCAATATG
Organism: Torreya grandis; assembly: GCA_037957365.1. Taxonomy (NCBI): domain Eukaryota; kingdom Viridiplantae; phylum Streptophyta; class Pinopsida; order Cupressales; family Taxaceae; genus Torreya; species Torreya grandis. The sequence goes on from JARHVA010000114.1 coordinate 3,599,978, forward strand.
AGGAGGAATAAAAGAATGGTGAGCTCTCTTCCCCCTTGTTTGATGAACTTCCTTATTGCTTCGATGAGGAGGATGACTACGCTGAGGAGCCTAAGTTGGAGGAAGATCAGGAAAATATCTTTGAAAATCTAGAGACCCTGATCTTTGAAGAGGAAAAGGAGAGGTCTGTCTTCCTGGAAGAAGGCCTTAAAGAAGAAAGCTTCAAACAAAGAGGCAATGTTTTGTGGGATGAGCAATCATTTTGTGAGTCCATTTTAGACATCACCACATTCACCCTTCTTCAAGAAGGCCAAAAGGAAGTAGAGGATGAGTCTGACAGAGTCTGCAATGAAGTAGAAGGAAACAAGTCAGACCATGATGCACTGTAAGGGAGAAATACATGTCAAAGGGCTTATGGTGACGAGCCAAAAACCACTGATTTCTTGGTGAAGAGCACCAATATGAAGGACCAACATTCAATAAGCCTCCAGGGACAAGAAGAATACATGTATGTTGGAGGCATGTTCAAATCTGATTCACTTAGATACCAGCCAAGCAAGGTGATAGGCAAGAGGAACATGTCACCAACTCTCTTTTTCATTCAGCTACTTGCCTAGCACCATAAGTCTTCTCACCAGGAAGGGGACTTAAGAAATTTTCCCTTTGATCCAGGAGGGATGCGAACATTCCTGGTTAGTTATATATAATAGTTTGCTTTCATTTTCTTTTCCTGCTTTACCTAAGTGTAGTTGCATAGGTAGTGTTTTTTAGACTTGTGTGTTTCCCTTTGCGTGTGGGGTGAAAGGCTCCATGTTTAATTCTTGGATATTTTGGGGCTGTTGTTAACTTTGTTCAAGTTGCATCTGACTCTATGCCCAATGGACTGTAAGGTAGCTGGTCTTTAAGCATAACAGGCATGCTTCCCCTGGGAGTCACCAATTTGTTGACCATTTTTCACCCAACAAGCCAAAAATCAGTCACCCTCTACCCCTGCTATGCTGGGCCATTTTCATTTTTCAATTTTGAATGAATCTAGCAATTTCTACGGACTCTGTAGGTTTTGGCGATTTCTACAGACTCATCAGGTTAGTCTTTTGGTGCATGAAGGATCAGTTCAGAGAGTTCCAAGTTTTACAAGGCTTCTTCAGGCTCTGGTCTAAAGAGAATCATAGGAAAATTGGCATCTTTAAACCATTGAACCAGTTCAAGGCCTTGGTTCAATGTTTAAATTTCAACGGCCTTTGGTTCAATATAAGAGTTCAATTGAACGGTTCAAAGGCAAGTTCAAAAGGCTTGGTTCAACGGCAATCGGTGCACAGTGATTGAACCGTTGAACCAATTTTGGTTCAACGGGTTGGCTCAATGGCTTGGTTCAAGGGTGTGCCCTACAGCTAGAGGGCAGGCTGAAGGTTCAAATACCCTTGTGAAGGGCAGTTCAAAGTTCAAATAGCTTGACAGAAAAGACAAAGTGGTCAATTCCTGCAGACTTTTTGTCCTCAGGAAAAATCTTGAAGCTCAAAAAAGGCTGCAGGAAGGACTTGACAAACTTTTGCCAAGGACGGTGACGTCCCAAAAGCCATCAACTTTAAGAGGGTGAACTAGCCATTAGTTTTCAAGCAATGACGGGTGCGTGAACGTCAAATTTAAGCCTGCAAAAAGGCTATTGTTTTTAAACGCCAAGCGCTAACCATGAAAGGAGCCCAAAAAATGCAGTGACCCGCTAGAAGATCACCCCTGAGGGCTGAAAGAGTAGGAAGAAGACAAATGCAAAAAAGACAAAGCTTTCAAGTGGTGAAGGGAAGGTGAGTTATTGCAGATGAGTGATGCGACCTATTTTTCTCCAGTTGGCATTTATGAGGGGACAAATTGTAGTCTATTTGTAGAAAAGAGGTGTGGCCATGCTCTTGCATTAACATTTGAACACCAAAGTCAATTTTAGTGATTGTACAGCATGGTTCTCGTAGGCCTCTTCTGAAGAATGACATTAGTAACAGTGGTTTCCTCTTCCTGATGTGTTCAGTGCATATGGGCCACTTGCAAAATTGAGTGCCAAAATCCTTCCTAGGAAGCTCCAATTTCTCTTCCTCTTCCTATATATTTTAAACTTCTCTTTTGAGAAGGAATCCACTCTCAGCCTTAAGGCAAAACTCTGCCCAAAAATCTCCTGGGCTTGTAAGGCAGAGCTCTGCCAAAAATTTACCTTGAATCGAAACACAACATTTTTACCTCCATTCTGAGTTTTGCATCTTTAGTATGTGTCTATGCCTTGATTCTGTATTAAGTCATTTTCTTAATGCTTCTATAGAATGATTTCAGCATGTCTAGTGCATTTTTGAGTTTTCCTTTTACAGGTATGTCAGAAGTGTCCCTAGAGGAGTATAGGTGAAGTGGATAAGCTACTGTAGTGTGTTTTAGAATGCCTCTAGTAGTTATTCCCTCCTTGTATATCCACGGACCCCTGACCCACTAATGTAGAAGGTTCTCTCATGTCGGATGAAGTGTATAGGTGCTTCTTTTGGTGAAAAGTGTATGTTTGGGCCTGAG
>JARHVA010000114.1:3607500-3660000 GCA_037957365.1 Torreya grandis
GGACTTGATATCTCGCAAGGAGACACATTTCAAGTAGGCACAATGAATTGTACGAAAATTATGAGGCACAACCTCACAGGATAAAATAAAAAGTTTGAGACACCTGTAATAGATGATAACATCCAAAAATTGATGAATTCATTAAGGTAAATCTCGACACCTAGTTCCTTATTTGAGTGAATCTTGATCTAGTTTTTAACCCTCTAGTCACTTATACACTCAGTCTTAAAATTGCAAAGAACATAAACATGATAAGTATTTTATTCCCTTATGTCATTTATATTTATAGTTAGTACAATTATTCAAATAATATTTTGCCTTTTACATTCAGACTCATTTATTATTGTTATACTTCATATAACCTGAATAGATCCTTAATTTTATCTTGTCTTGTTTCATTAATCCAAAATAAGGTAAAACATTATCTCTCCCAAGGCTTCTTATATATATGTGGGCTTCATTTTTAATCCTAATGTAATATCATATCTATAAGCCTTACCCACAACATATATTAATGTGGAAAAAATTTCAAAGTACATGGCCCATTTCATAAAAAAGCTTACTATCATTTCTACAACATCATACAAAATGTGACATCATACATATGTACACAAAAAAATATTCATTATATCCATCAATAATAATAGTACATCAAATAACATATTTTTGCCTCTTCCTATCTAGATACATTTTATATAAGCACATGGTTAATACATCATGATCAATTAGGTATACCTACCACACTTTATAATCCCAATATTGTAGCTTATCTTTAATCCCTAACCAAAACATATATTAATGTGGTAAAAAAATTTAAGCACATGATCCATATCACAATAAAACATCTACTATCATTTTTATAACATTATAAAAAATGTACCATCATTATACATAATACAATAGTTTTAATCCACAATAGGAAAATTCCCTAGATACCAATGTAAAAATCATCCTAAATATTTCACTACTCCTTTAAACTCATAAGGGAAGTTGTCGATGCAGGTCCTTGCTACACTATCTCACAACTTGCCACATCCTCCATACGAAAAATATGGGGCCTCTCTACCTCGTTTGCCCTAATATGCCACCACTAGGGGTAACACCACTAAATTGGGTCAACCTATCCTCTAATTACATCCTATTTTTTAGTGCCATCTAAGCATCGTATATTACTCTTATGTGCACATAAATAAATATGATGGCCAACCAAACACACTCTTAACCATTATCTGATCTGATCTCTCTTCTATTCAATCTCTCTATAATAATGTGTGAAATAAAATGGTCTAAATCTTAAACTTATAGAAAATTTCTAAAGTAAATGTTCACCAAACCATTTTCACCTTTTTCTTACAAACTATACCTTCAAGTTATGTGGGTATACCCACATTCACATTAGGCTTCTCACACATAATAATTGTGAATTTAATTTGAACTACATAAGACCTATGCACTTTTTATATCCATCACTTTAAAAAATACTCAAAGTGCAATGCATTACACATAATTAGTTTATATGTTTATATTATTCCACTTCAATTCTATATTCCATTATATTCGTGTGATTTGTATATTATTTAAAAATCAAATTATTTTATCATCCCATGTTTGCACAACATTTCAAAATTTTGCACTTGCAAACTAAACATTTTCATCCACAACTTGTTTATTTTTTTCTCAAGTGATATCTAACTCTAACAACCTCCTCCTTGTGAATCTCATGTTAACCTCCTATGAAACCAACTAAAACAAATGTGACCAAAAGACTTTATGAAGTCTAAAAAATATATGCACAACCTCCATAAGTTAAAGTTTTTCAAATCTAATTGTCATATTATAACCATTAAGTCTTATTGTACATGCTTATTTTATGAACAAAAAATAAAAGCTTGATTCTAACCTTACTCCTACTTGGTCACAAATAACTTATGGTTAAAAAAATAGTGACATGTTGAAGAATTTAAGGATGGATTAAGTCATATCCCATCCACATACACATGAACTTATGCATCATATAAGCAACAAATTATTATTGCTCCATTGGGTGACACTTATTGAGACACAAATGGTCCAAGCCATCTAACTTGAAACTTACTAAGGTGCTTCTTTCACCTGAAATCTTACATAAGAATTTGGTTGGCAACTAAGAAATTCTCTAGTTTGAGATGTCTATCATGCCATTACTTTTGTTTCCATTTTTATAGTCCTTAGCTCCATTACATTAGAATATCTTCTCCTAAAGTGACACTAGAGATCATCAACCCTTAGTTTTAATGATACATTGTCATCTAATCTAATTGCAAAAGTAATTCTTAAACTTGGAAGTTATAAGAATTCAATAGGTGAAAAGGTGTCAACTTAGACATCTTCTTCTTTGTAGCCTTATAAGCACATAGTAATGTGAGAAATCTTTCAACCAAATATTTTTGACCTACTCTAAAAACTTGATCAAAACATTTTCCAATATCTTATTAAAGGTTCCAAGTGTCCCATTAGCTTGAGAATAATAAAGATAACTCTTATGATGTTGGACCATAAACTCAAAAGATAACAGCTGACCTATTTGGGCCACAAATTGCTTGACTTGGCCACTAGTAATACTGAGTGAACATCAAAACCTAGCAATGATATGCTCATATAAAAAGTGATTTGTAGTCTCTATTGTGTAGTCTCATGTGGGAGTTTTGTCAGCCCAACAAGAAAAATAATCTATTGTAATAATGATGTAACGTGCATCACTATTCAATTTCAGGGGATAAATAGGCTAAAAAAAACAATGGTCAGTTTATCAAAGGGCTTGTTAATTAACATTGACATCAATAGAACCTTATTGATCTTATCGATATTTCATATACACTAGGAAATATCGAAGATGTAAGCATACTTATGCACATGTTTATGCAGAGAAACAACCATAACTAGAATGAAGCACCTTCATATTTGTTCACATTTTCAACTTTTCCTACATAGTGTCCTTTTTATGATAACTTCATGACATTCTTATAATACTACTCATGCTCATTTTTTTTCACACATAAACATAAAATATCATCAAGTCCCATCTTATGTGTGCATTTATCCATTAAAATAGGACCTCATTGATCACTTACTACTTTTGATGTGTTGTAGTATAGCAAGGTGGTGTGCACTATAATTTGATAAAGACAACAAACTCTTCCAAATCTTCACATACAACCTTTATATAAAATAATTAAGAATTTGATAAATATCATCATCAATAACACCTTACAAAAATTAAAATCATAGAATAAAATCAACCATTTGTAAACTTAACCATGTACAATAGGCTTATTGACCAGATATATTAATTGGGTGTGTTCAAATTCAATAAAAAATGATAGAGGACACTATTTTTTATGAGATTTTTAAGAGATCATTGCATTAAGAGATCTAAGTTTTTAGATATTTGAAAACAATAGATCAACACCTAGTTTGGCACTTGCAAATCCCACATTAGCGAAACCTTCAAATTCAATGTAAAATTAATGCAAATTTTAAGATTAAAAGTTGATCTAACCTCTCACATTAAAAACACTGCCACCCCCAAAATTGTTTCATTTTTCCTATAAATAAATTTTAAACTTTGGAAAAATCAATGAATAGAAAAAAAATTAAAGTATTTGAATAACATCTGTAGAATGAAAAAATATTTTCTTTCTAGAAGATGACCATTTGGATTTATTCTCACTTGCAAAAAAATAACCTAATATTTTAATGCATGAATGAAAACTAGACAACCTAAGGAGAGGCCAAACACATAAGTACAATGATTGGCAACAAGCATAACAACCTCAATTCACCATCCTCACCTAATGACAAGACCACCTTGACACTAAAAAAATTGTGCCTTGGATTTTATTTTGTATTATCTTATATATTTTGATCACATTAATCATGTATGAGTTGATTACCTTAAATCTAGTGTTATTGTATTGTTATGGAGATTTCTGATGGTCTTATCTTTTCTTGTAACTTTATACAATTTCATTTTTATATTGAATCTTCTTGGACTTGTGTTAGGATTGTTTGTAGAATCTTGATACCTATTAGGATCATTTGTATGGTCTTGACGTGTAAGCTTTTGGTCTCTCTTAAGTCAAGGTGCACCTACCTGACCCTTCCACTCTTTTTGTTCCTAATTTTTGGAAGTCAGTATGCACACTAATATGGTACAAATATGATCCTTGCACACATGTATGGACTGCCCATATAACCATAGCACATGAGATTTAAGTCCATCCTAAGTCAGGGTGCACCCATTCAACCCTTTTGCTTTTTTTATTGTAGTTATTGAAAGTCGACATGTATGCCAATAAGATGTAATTATTCAATCATATTGGATCATCAAGGACATTCATATCACGATGAATGCATATTGGATACATGCATGGCATATCTATTTATATTGTGAATTTTCTATTTCTAACATCTTTGTTCTAATTTGAGGGGTCTGATAGATTAGTGGGTTTCTCTAACACAAAGCCCCAAACAAATCCCTTAACATTTTAGATTATCAGATTCGGCTCATTGCAAGAATGTTGGAGTGCTAGTGCACATCTACGAAAAAAGGGATAATGGGTGAGCAACGGCAAATTGATTTGGCACCCTTCCCATAATTCTACCAGTACCATCTCATTTTACTATGATCATTTGTACAGTATCAACACCTCTCTGGAGTTTTTATAAGGTCCATATAGGGTAACAATTACATGACCATATTTCAATGTGATAGTTTTATTAGGATGCAAATGTGCATGGACATGTCCAAATCATGACAATTGGTTCATGAATGACTCAAGAAGTTGTTACACTAGTAACTAAATAAGCTAAAAGCTTTTTACTTTTCTTTATCTTTGATTATTTATTTATTTAAAAATTATTTGCCATAATTTTATATAGTTATGATGCTTAATTATAATTAAACATAATTTAAACATACATATATAAATAACGAAAAAAATGTAAACAATCACAAATATAAATATTTTCTTAAAAATAAAAATAAAACTTTTTTTTTGAATTACCATCAAGTATAAACACTCCATTAATACATAAATATCTTATTATCAACTTTTATATATATATATATATATATATATATATATATATATATATATATATATATATATATAATTTTATAAAATATACAACCTCACATAAATCATCGTATTTACTTCTACAACTAAAATCCTTATTCATCCCAAATTCAAACATATGACTACCTTTATAAAAGAGAGATGTCTTTTTCAATTAGATAAAAATAAAAATTATAAAAATTAATTGTGGATGTCTTTCTAATAGATTTGTTCTTTGTCAACTCCATTTAAGGCAAATTGCTTTCGTTCACGGATATTATCTTGGGGTTGTTGTCCCTTTTAAATTGATTCAAAAAGTCTTAATATGAAGCTTTTCCATGCTACTTTCCCTACGAATATAGGGATGTTTTGTAAAAAGTCTAATTTGTCCATTCCATTCCATTCAGATTCATTTGTCTTAAAAGACGGTAAAGGTCATTTTATATACACTAAATGACCTAAAATAATAAATTTTAATATTAATGATAGTCGTTATGAAGGTTGTTGGTATAGTCTTCATTTTTATATTAATGGAAGATAATATAAATGATTATATTAAAAATTAATTGGTCTTTTTTAATTTTATAAAATATATTTTAATGTTTATAATTTTATTAATTAGATTTTTTTAAAGTTATTTTAAGATTATTTTTATAAATAATTAATATTTTAATTTTTTTTAATATTTATAGAATAAAGAGAACAAAACATAATTTTCGTTTCAAATTTTTATTAATTATTTGAACCATATATTTCATTGCTTATATTATATAGTTATTAATAATCAATAAAATTATATTAGTTTTGAAAATTAGATATAAATTATAAGTATTTTAAAATAATAATTTTTTTTGGACGCTTATGAGATGTGGATGAGTTGGTAAAGTGACTTGATTGTTACAAGCACTACTCAGGGTCAAATCTTAGATAGTATTGGAGGTTGGTTGTAGCCGATCATTGGTATTGGGCTGGTTGTGACCATTGATGGTATTTTCGGGCCAATTATGGCTATTCATTGGTATTCTCAGATCAATTGTGACCATTGTTGGTAATTCTGGTACTTGCATACTTTAAAATCCGGGCCTTTGATTATGTCCTATACTAATTGAAACTTCAATAAAAACATATAAGAATAAAAATCCCACCAAAATCGAATCTATTAAAAAAATAATTTCAAAATTATTACTTTACCATATAAATATGCTATATTCAAAATATTGTCTTCTAATCATTATTCAAGATAAATTTTAGTAGAGAATTTCTTTAATTAATTAATTATTTTAAAAATATATTCAAAATTATCATTTCGATACATAAATATGTTAAAATCAAAGTAATATTTTGTATTTATTTCTCATAATATATCTTAGTTGAATTGGTCATCATGTAATTCATATATTTGAAATAGGATCATGGAAAAAGAAAAAAAATCTAAATTATGAGAAGATAAAAGAAAAAAAATTTCTTTTAAATATCTTCACACTTAAATCAATTGAGATGTATATGGAAGTTCAGATGATGTATAACGAAAATCATAATATTTCATATCTATATAACTATTTAGAAACACTGATAATAAATAGTTAGTAAATATTTAACAGAGATTTTGTAATAAATATAAACCTTAATCATTTACTTCGATCAAGGACACTTTCTTTAATTCTAATTAATGTAAAGTTGTATATTTTATCAATAATGAAAGCCAAGGAATATATAATATATTGATTACACAATCACATGATTACTAATTCCCTACCTCATCTTTCCCTTCTTAACTTTAAAAAAATTAATTTTTTAAGTTGGAGGCTTATTACGGAGAGGTAAAGCTTCAAGATTCGTCTCACATGAGATAAAATAGAGAAATATGTTACTTTTCATCATTTGAAAGTTGACACGGGGAGTTAGGTACATTGAATGGTTGACAAGTACAAATATTGTAGAAATGGTTTTTGTTTGTGTGGACATTGAAGAGGCCATGTGTGGCTAGAAGGACGAGATGGTAATTCAAAGACTGCAGGAATACATATGGAACAGGAGGAAGATCAGTTAAAAAGAACATTCTGCTTGGAAATATAAATTTAGTTTAGAGCAGATGAGGAGCAGAGTGAAGGTGATGATGCTAGTCTCCATCTATTTTTATTGGGTATTTATGTGAAGAAAGGAGACATGGTACACATTGCCATGGGTGGACGATGGCCAACTCTAAAATATGTATTTCATTGTCCAAAAAAGCTCCCAATTCGATTATGTGAGTTAAATGTATAATTGAGCTATGATAGCCAAAAAGTAGTGCTTTACCAGCTTCAATAGTGCAGGGATAATGGTCCACTGTGTAATTGTTTGCATTCTCGCTTTATAAATACTTCATTAATTCTACTGTTTTGTCCCTCTATTTTCCGTCACTACAATTTATGGACTCTACATCATCAATGTTTAGAAATAACGTAGCTCCAATATTTCTTTTTTAGTTTAAATGAATTACAGCAAAAAATAGTTTAAAACTTCATTTAATTTGCTTACAAAGAATTTTCCTACTTAATCAATAAATTGTCATTAATATTAAGCTTGTCCTTGTAATTCAATGAGCTTACAAGACGAAGAAATGATCATATGAATTTAATCTATATTTTCCACTGAAAAGTAAATCAATTGTCTTATAACTTATACATCCCACTCATCTAAATAACAACACCGTTTACATCCTATTACATAGTGGTCTCTTCTTGGTGGTGCCACTGGCCCTTCCCTTACATTCATCAAAAATATAAATCAATTACAAATTACAGACACATTAATAATCTATTAGAACATTGAAAAAGTTAATTAATTCCCTAGTGATGCAGTTGCTTTATTTTACCTGATTTTTTTTTTTTTTAACAAGTTTTCAAGAATCAAATTGGTGATTTGTCAAAATAAAGCTACCCCTTTTAAGAGTATAGCCACAAAAACCCCTAAAGCAAAACTGTACAATGGCAAAGACAATAATCAAATAAAATCCAAATGGCTCTAGGAAAAAAAAAGCACATACCAATCCAACCAATAATTTATGGTTCCTCAAAGCAATAATTTATTTTGCTATTATGCTCAAAGTGCTAACTGGAAAAATTGATAATTTTAACCCCAAAAAAAAGGGCACATACCAATCCAGGGAGCTCTAAATGCTTGTGAGAATCATGGTCATGACAAAGAAATACAAATCCAATCCCTAATTACCACTAGCGTTTTGCATTTGATGGAATGCTTAAAATTTATAGAACAAATTCGGATGCCTATGTTGGTTTTTGCCAACTTTGCAGTGATGGTAAACTACAATGGTGTGTAGCAACTAGGTAGATAAAGGCAGTTGTGGGTGGAGGTGGCCAATCATTTTCCGGAAAGGATGGGTCATGGCTGTCATTGCTAACATAATCTGCAAAATGTTGTGTAATTTATATACATGCCTACTTATATTTAGTTTAAAAAATAATTATATATTATATTATTTTCTTATTAATATATAGAATATTATATAGAGATATATATAAAACAATATTTTATTATTTATTATGATTAAAATTTATACGATATAAAATTAAATTATTATATATTTTTTAAATGAAATTATTTATATGTTTAATTTATTTATTTTTTAAAATATTATTGTAAATAATAGTAAATATAATATTATTTTATATTTTAATATAATTAAAAAAAATTAGTATTTAATTAAATATATATGTATTATTTGTATTAATTATTAATTAATTAAAATAATAATAATAATAATAATAATAATAATAATAATAATAATAATAATTATTATTATTATTATTATAAAGTGGTAGGGATTTATTTTATATTTTTCTAAAATTATTTATCTTCTTTTAATTAACAAATTTTAAAATTTTAATATTTCAATAAAAAAATATATTAATATTTTTATATGATTAAATGTAAATTGTAACTTCTAAATAAATTAAGAGTTAATTTTTAAAATGAGATTTTAATTATTATAAATTTTATATTCTATTGTATCATTTTAAGCGACTATAATTTAAATTATTATTATTTGACATAAATCAATTGTTAGAAAATATCATCGGGAAAGATTTTTTGAGTCTTGGATCTTCTATATATTTACATTATTGTGTATTTGCTGCACGATTTTGTATACGTGCACCACATTTTTCACATATGTGTATAGTTTGTAAACTTTATTTTAATTTATATATTAAAGTCAAGAGGAAGACTGAAGAAAATATTATATCTACAATAACAGAGAGCCAATAAAATGAATGACCTCAATCATTTCTTCATCACCGACATTTGGATAGTTTCATTTGATTAAGATGAATGCATGCATTTGGACCAATTTAAATTTTTAAGGTCAAATGTTCACATTAAAGATTCATATGGGTGGATTAAATATATTAAATTGAAATGAAATAGTTTTAATTATGTTTAAAAGATCCAATGATAATGGCAAGCTTAAAATTGGTAAAAAAATTTAACAAAGGTGATATTATAATAATACAATGGACTCTTAGATAATGTGATATTTTAGATTAGTTTATTTTATTATCCTTTCTATTGACACGGTATTTCATATGAAATCATACACTAAAAATTGGTTTATAACTTGCACGATGGTGTCATTTTCTATTGACAAAGACTCTACGTTTGACATACACTGTATCAAATGAGCTTACAGATTGAATCCCTTTATTTGTTCATCTCGCTTATTAAGATAAAAGTTCCCCACTTGATGATCAGTCCTAAGTGGGAGGGAATGTGATTTCTTGTACATTAATAATCAAGTTTTGCTAGCGTCACAAATGATAGAGGTAAGAAAACATGGAAAGAAAACACTTACTAGATATAATTGTATAAAAAATAAAATTTTCTCCAGCTTTTCTTGCACCTTCAGGGCAAATGTTAGTTTGATTATTAAGAACAATTTATCATTTGACACAATTTTAAAAACTCTAATGCAAGTTTTCCTTAAATAATAAATTATGTAAATATGTTTTTATGAATTTTTTGCATAAGTTACCTTTGCCAATTTATCCTAGTGAGGCAAATCCTTTTGCGATCAATCAAATGATATATCTTGCCTTTCTAAGGCAAACTCATTTTAAATCATGTGATTTAAATGGAGGAATGATTATAACAGCCTTTGGACAAATCTTTCTCTTTCGACCAATTTAATGATTCTAACCACTTATGGGAAAATCATTATCTTTGTGTCCTGCACTAATGATTATAATCATCTTTGGATAAAACATTATTTTTTTCACTCCACATGCCTTATCATGGCAAATACCTACATCATTGATTATAACCACCTTTGGGCAAATTAGTGTTTCGTGTTCCATTATTGATTATAACTGTCTTTGAAAAAATTAGTGTTCATCCCACTACCCTACCAGGAAAAATATTTGTGGCACTATTTATAATTGCCTTTAGACAAACCAGTGTCACACCCTCTATTACTAATTATAACTACCTTTGGGTAAATCAGTGACTTTATCGCCATTACTGTTTATAATCTCCTTTGGTAAATTTAGGAATTCTACCCCTGTTGCCACTAGATCATGTCATTTTCTTCATTTTGAGGGAATGTTCGACGACTCTATTTTTCCATTCACTCCCTCAAGTGGACATCAAGGGCTTATTGACCCCCATTTTGGGGTATGAATTGTTTGGGTTAACAACTTTTGCATTTTTTGAAAAGATGTTATTGTGCCTATGTCTCGCAACACCTTCTCAAATAAGGGAAAACTGTAGACACTCAAATTTAGTCACTTTCATTCCTAAAATAGGATTAGTTCAATTTATGGCACATGATGTAATTTAAGCCTAAAATCACCTGAATTGTCCAAATTTGTCTATGTAAGGTATGAAATCACTTAGAAACATGGAAAGGCTTATTTATTTAGGGTCTTACCCTGTATGCACTAATAACCTAGTTTAGTTTCAACCCTAGTCAAATTACAACCTAGTAATTTGACACTTCTGACATGTCAAGCTATTAATTCAAAACATTTAAAATAAATGCCAAAATCTAAAAAGTACTAAACAAGATTTGTTACATTGCAAATCTTAATTAACTTGTCTAAGTAAAAATTCTAAGTTGAATTAGTGAATATCATATATTAAAAAATAAATTTTTAGTTAAATATGAATTCAAAGGTCAAAGGAACTAATAAAGTGATTTATTATTTCTTAAATATTCCAAAAATATGAGTCACAACCTCAAAAAAATCTAAAGTGAGTTGTCATCTCTCACAAATATCTAAAATTGAGGTGTCAAGACTTCATGAGTGCTTTGATCCAACCCGGGGTTAGTTTGACTCAATATAGGTTATTTTAGACTCAACCAAAGTTATAATTTAACCTAACCTCCCTAGGGTTAGAGTTAGTTCTTAGAATTATAAATACAAGTGTCCACACCATATGCAAACAAACTTTTGTGTGTAAGGTTATGTTGCTAATACCTTCAAGAAGTCATTGAGATTAGTGTTATAGTGCTCATTTTATGCCAAGTTTCACACCAAGCCACAAGTGACCATTGGAGAAGTGCTACTATCATGGAGAAGTATTGATAGAAGTCTTTAGTTACCATATTCCAAGCACGAACACCCTTATGCCAACAAGTGGACATCAAATTCGACAAAGGAGATAAATTAGTTGTATTATTTTTATCTTTATTTTGTGATCTTGTTCATGATGTTATGCTTCCCCTAGTTCTTAGGAAAGAGTGTTTAATTCTAATGTATTATTATGCTTGATTTTTTTATCATTTAAACTAACAAGGAACTAATTAACATTTGTGTGCTCTTCAAACAATTAAGATACAATGTGTTGTAATATAATAGTGTGGTGTGTGTTAGGATGTGACAAAGATAAGAGTCTTTTATAACTCTTCACATACAATTTTTATATGAAATAACTAAGAATTTTATAAATAATCATCATCAATAGCACCTTGCAAAAATTAAACTCAAAGAATAAAATCAACTATATATAAACTTGACCTTGTAAAATAGACTTATTGACCAAATATATTAATTGTGTGTTCAAATTCAATAAAAAAGAATATAACACACTATTTTTTATTGAATTTTTTATGATCGTTGCATTGAGAGATCCAATTTTTTAGATGTGTGACAATAATAGATCAACACCGATTTTTTATGGGGTCCATTCCACATGGCCATGTCCATGCTAGCAACCCCCAAGTTCACCAAGGTTTCAGCCACCTATTCCCTTCACAAAAAATGTGATAAATGGTATAGGCACGAGGGAGAAGGAGACATTTGGCATCAACAATAATGTGAATGATGATGTGGGAGGGTTGATATTTCCCTGCAAGGGCATTAATTATGTTGAGTGAGTCACCTTTAATAGCCAACTTCGAGATGTTTAACTATGTCCTAAGCTGAATACCCCAAAGTGTTGTCAAGGATTGTACAACATGGTTGGTTTGGGTGCCCATGGGCCCAACATAGGAAATAATTACCTTACTAGACTCATCTCTGATGACACCACCTCCTCCTGCCCTTCCAGGGTTACCTTTAGAAGTTTCGTCGAAGTTAAGTTTGAGTCAACCCATTGGGGGGCAGTCCCACTTCATATGTTTTCTATTTGGAAAGGGTTTTGGGGGGTGAGTGAGGTTTCACTTAGCCAAAATTCCCTGTTCCTCCTCAAAAGCTCCCACTTTGTCATTCAAAACTTTCGTCTGTCAATTCTCCATGATGGCAGAGAGGAGATGATTGAAGGAGTTTTAAAGGCAAAATGTTTACGACTAAAGATGTGGGCATTGTGTTCAGTCTAAATGGTCCAACATAAATGGGGGAGGGAAAGGTGCCAAAGGAATGCCAATGAGGGAGGTTTTAAGGGGGTCTCCATTGAGGAATTAGGTATAGGATGGAGATGGGTTTGACCCAGCTGAGGTTGAAGCGTTGGAGGAGTTGGTTCCAAATCTGATCTCTAAATGAATAATTGAGGAACAATTGACTCACAAATTCTAAGGTAGAAAGACAAAAGACACATATGTTGGGGATGGTCAATCCTCTTTTTACCAGATCATCGATCATGAAGATTCTGTTGTGAGGTACTAGCTAGAAGAAGATGTTTACCTTGGGGGTGAGGTGTTTAACCCAGAGATTTTTTCAAAAAGCCTAATCCTCTGCTTGGGCCAGGTTGGATAGAAACTTGATTTGATCGAATACTCACCACTGTCTTCCATTGGCCAAATGAGTGAGTCATCAACTGGGAATAAAGCAATGTGAATCTATGTATATGAGAATTGAGGTTGGAAATTTCAAGATTGATATCCTCATAGGTGTACACCTAAGGCAGCTTCACCCACTTGGTTCTACCATTGGACAAAACACAGTGGTCCTTAACCTTACTATCGAAACTGGATTTGAAGGTTTCCTTGAGAGTGTTCTAGGGGTGGAGGGAAGTAAGAGGAGAGATAGAAAGCCAGGGGTCTTCCTAGAAATCTATCTTCTCGTCGCTACCCACCTGCCATCTATATCCTTTTTTTAGAAGGTCCTTAATACTTGAAATAACCTTCTAAAACGTTGACCCATTTAAGGGGTTGTCTTCCCACAAGAAGCTATCCTGCTCATTTCTTACCAAATGTTTTGATTTGAACTTTCCACCCTAATTTTGCTAGCAGGGCTTGACTCATGATTTTGACCCTTCACAATCCAAGACCTCCAAAAGCCTTAGGGAGGTAGGCTTTGTCCCACATTACTAGAGGGAAACATAATCTTTCCTCCGTATCTCTCTAGAGGAAAGCTTTCTAAATCTGTTTAATTATGTCTACAACCTTGATGGGGATTTGGAATAGGGTCATTAGGTAGACGGGAATGTTTTGTAGGGAGATTTTGCACAATTGTAATTTACCCGCCTGAGTTAGGAGGGTTCATTTACAGTGTGTAAACTTTCGTTGGATTCTTTCCACTGGAGGGTTCCACATATCTTTAAACATTTTGCCTTTCAAGAGAGGCATACCCAAATAAGTTGATGGGAGCAAACTTAATCTACACCCAAAGATTCCCGCCAATCTTTTTTGAAGGTCGGTAGGGAGGGGGAGGCAGAGCTTTTTCTGAAGTAATATAAATTTGTTGGTTATTAGTAATTATATATTATAAACAATGAAATATATATAGTTGAAATAGTTAACAAAAAGTGGGAAAAAACTAAAATGAAGATTATGTTTTGTTCTCCTTATCATGTAAATATAAGAAAAAATGATTAAGCTAATGACTATTCATAAAAATCATCTTAAAATAATTTTAACAAACAAAAAATATATAATTAATAAAATTATAAACATTGAAATATGTCCCATAAAATTAAAAATAGACCAATTACCTTTTAATGTAGTCATTTATATTATAATAGAGATTATTAATTTTATCATTTTAATTGATGTTTTAAAGCATATTTTTTTTATAAATAAATGGGGGTGGGGATTTTTTTATTAAAAATATAAAAAAGATAGTTTGGTAAAAAAAATTATCGATTCGATTGTGTTTAAAAAAATTAAACTTTAAAATATTTTCATTTATATTAAAAATAAAAATAGGGGGCATACTCACAAACCTCCGTAACGATTGGTACTTATATAAAATATTACAACATTTTAACTTACAATTATAACCCATAGATTAAATTCATATAAATATAAAATATATATTAAGAATATATATGAATAACTCGCATTAAATAGTTACAATTAAAATTATAAGCATTTAGACTCGTCCAATTTTTAAATTCGTTTCGTCAAAAAAAAGAAACAATAAATTTATTATTTTAAATCATTTAATATATAGAAAATGACCTTTACCATTTTTTAATAGAAATGGATCTAAATAGAATTGACAAATTAGACTTTTTATAAAACATAATCCCTTTCCATATATTCATAGGAAAAGTAGCATGGAAAAAATCAATAGAAAATATCTATGAATACCTTTCCATACAATCGTAGAAAAAGTAATATGGAAAAAATCAATGGAAAATATCTTTGAATACCTATCCATACAATTGTAAGAAAAATAACATAGAAAAAATCAATAGAAAATATCCACAAATACCTTTCCATACAATCATAAAAAAAATAACATGAAAAAAATCAATGAAAACTATCTTTGATTACCTTTCCATAGAAAAAATCAATACTAAATATCTTTGAATATCTTTCCATATAATCATAAGTAAAGTAACCAAAGAACAAATCGATTTAAGACATCCACAATTAATTTTTATAATTTTTACTTTTACTAAAATAAAAAAGGCATCTCTCTTTTATAAAGACATGCACAATTAATATGTGAAATAAATACGATGACTTATATGGGAGGTACGATGATGTATAGTTTTTTTATTTATTTATTTTAAAGTTGATTAGAGGAGTGTCTTGTTTGATAACGACTTTAAATAAGTTTTGTCTTTACTTTTAAGAAAATATTTACACTTGTGTTTTTTAAAGGTATTTTTCATTATTTATATTTGTCTGTTTAAATTATGTTTAATTTTAATTATATATTATAAATACATAAAATTATAATAAATAATATTTAATTAAATAGATAATAAAAAACAAAAAGATATAGGAGACTCTTAGTTTGTTTAGGTGGTAACATAAAGATTTTTGAATCATTTATGAATCAATTGTCAAATTTAGATATGTTCATATGTATTTGCATTCTAATAAAGCTATCACATGAAAGTATGGGCTTGTAATTGTTATTTTATTAGGATTATACAAACACTCAAAGCAGTTGTCGGGTGTATAAACACTCATGGTAAATTGAGATGGTATTGATAAAACTCTACGGGGGTGCCAAATCAGTTTGCCTTCACTCACCCATTGCCCCTTTTTTCCCTAGCTTGCACTAAGACTCCAATGTTCTTGTAATGCTCTAAATATACTAATCTAAAATGTTAAGGGATTTGTTTGGGGGTTTGTGTTAGACACCTATGCAAAGATCAAATTTGTACTATATTAGTGCACATACCGACTTCTAATAATTAGAAATGAAAAAAGTGGGAGGGTCAAATAAGTACACCCTAGTTTAATAAATACCAAAAACTTATACGTCAAGACCATACATATGATCTTAATAAATATTAATGTTATACAAACAATCCTAACACAAGACAACAAAAATTCAATATAAAAATGAAATTGTAAAGAATTATAAAAAAAAAAAAGACTATCAAAAATCTCCACAATAATATAATAACACTAAATTTAAAGCAATCAACTCATACATGATTAAAGTGTAATTTTAAGTAATCAACTCATACACGATTAATGTGATCAAAACATATAAGATAATACAAGATAAAAGCCAAGGAACAATTTTTTTTAGCGTCAAGTTGGTCTTGTTATTAGGTGAGGATGGTGAATCAAAGTTGTTATGCTTGTGGCCAATCATTCTCCTTATGTGTTTGGCTTCTCCTTAGGTTGTCTAGTTTGCATTTATGCATTAAATTATTACGTTATTTTTTTTGCAAGTGAGAATAAATTCAAATGGTCGTTTTCTAGAAAGAAAATATTTTTTCATGCCACAGATGTTATTATATACTTTATTTTTGTTTTTTCTAGTTTTTTATTTTTCCCAAGTTTAAAAGTTCTTTATATAAAAATGAAACAATTTTAGGGTGGCTGTGTTTTTAATGTGAGAGATTAGATCAAAATTTAACCTTAAAACTTTCATTAATTTTACTTTGAATTTGAAGGTTCCATTAATTTGGGATTTACAAGTACTAAAAGCAATGTTAATTTATTGATGTCAGACATCTAAACTCTAATAAAGTAGAGAAAATGAGAAAATTTGTGGGAAAAAATTATTCTAAAAGATTTAAAAAAGAAGAAGATTAACTCTGCTCGATAATGAGCCCCATCACTCTGAAAAAGTATAACTCCATTGTACATATGTTGACCTCCAAGTAGAGCAAATAATCAAATGTGAACAAGAAGAAAGGATAAATATTGTTTGCTTGTGAGGGGGTTTGACCCCCTGTCAAACCGGCTCTCACCCTCTGTTCTTCATCAAATGAAAGAGGGAATGTAACAAGAAAATACATTTTATAATTTCCTTATATCACCCAAGAAAACTCAAAAAAATTATTTTTATATAAAAAACAACTAAAAAAAATATGCAAGATAATTTTTTTTAATAAAAAAATAAAATATATTATTTTTAATAAAAAATAATAAAAATATCTCATGCCCCACCATGATCATGTCTCTTATTTAATAAAATCAAATCCACTAATTTGACAAAACTGCATTTATTATCTAAAAACCACAAATTGAATGGAAAAACTGTGATTTACTAAAGAAAAGGTGGTTTTCCAAACCCTTTTTTTTGAAATTTGCTAGTTAGTAAAAATGTCATAATTTTTTCAATGTTTAATGAAATTTAAAATTTCAAAATGATCTAGAAAGTTGAGAACAAGGTGCACAAAACCTAAAAATAGTTTTGAGTGATTGTTTACAATTTGAGAGTAGCATGAAAACTAACAGTCATTTTTATTTTTAAAATTGATTTACAAAAAAGTGACAAGAAACCTTGATTAGAAGCTCAAGGAGAGAAAACCATTTGAGTGATTTTGTTAAATCTTATAAATCAATAAATGAGTAGAATTTTCAATACATGTACCCAAGTACATAGCGATGATCCCTAGTATCCTACAAAATATGAAGGATGTATGCCTCCACAAAGAAGAGAGAGAAGGTAAGCATATAATGTCACATGACAAATGCTATAGTAGGTCCCTCTGCAACAAATGATGTCTCTTCTTTTTGGAAGAAATAAATTCGAAGCTATCAAACTGATAAATTCCCACTCAATTCGAATGCAAATAGGAATCATGATGTGAGACTAACTTCCCTTAAATAGGTGGAAGAAAGGCAAGGAGCCAACATCCCAATATGTGTGGGATAAAATTCTTAAATATACAAACACAACTAAAAAAGTTAAATGATAGGAAAAGAAATATCCTACACCAACACCCCTCCCAAGCCTTGTCACTACAAGACTTATCTGGGATGTTGAACTTCCATTTGGAATAGATTAAATGTTATACTTGATGAGCCTCGTTGGACCTATTACCATAAAAAATAATAAGGCTTTAACTACTCCATATGTCCTTGGAATATAACCCATGCTCTATGGAAGCCTTGGGTTTGGGGCTTTATATTCACTTGGACCTGCTTGAATCAGACCTGCCTTGTGATAGTTGAGGGAGAGCACAAGCTTAGACTTTCTCTAGTTGGCTCTATGGCTTAGGGCGAGAGAGTTTCTACCCTGGTTACTCAATCCATTATTTGTTTCATAATTAATGATGGGTTGACTATGGAACCAATGGGTCCGAAGAAGTGAGGCCCCATGATGCAGTTGACTATAGATTATACATTGGTCAACGCCATATCTGGCATCATTATTGATTTAAGGGCTTACCTTGCGATAATATCCTATTTTATCCTATTCAGAATGATGGTCCCCTGCATGCTTAAGCATGGCTATTTGGCTGCTTTGAAAGGCTTAAGGGAGGAGGTTGCTTCAATACCCTCTGAACTTAGTTTTGGTTGAGCAAGAGCAGTATTAAAGCTTGCCCCCTCGAGAGTGAGGTTATATTTTGACCTGGACCCTTGTTCAAAGGCCTTATCTTTTTTTTATGGATGTAATGTGTTTTGTAAAACAGATATGGGGGCTCTATCACAAGAGAGATTTATAATGATAAGGCAAGCATGATCTAGGATGGGCTAAGGGATTGGTGCCTTATTCCAAGCTTCGAGCTTCATGTAGTTTGCACCAACGATTTTCTTCAACACTGCCTCAAACTGATTTTGAGTTGCTTCATCAGGGTTTATAGTAAGGTAAATCTACCCCAAGCCAAGAGCACATTGTTGAGGTCTGATGTGAGTTTGGAGGATGATGGGTTTTTTAATCCACAAATGGGTGTACCAGCCCTAAGTTTGTTTCATTTTCTTCAAAGTTTTAGTTTGGAGTTTGCTCTCTTTGTGTATTTAGCAAAAGGTTAGGTTTGTAACCAACTTGTTCCTCTTGGGCTACTAGTTTGCGGGAACATGTCTTAGTATTCAAACCCTATAGAGATTTTGTGAGAGATCGAGTGTCAGTGTTAATAAGGTTGACATGTTTCAAGATAGATTCACCATGGGGTTCAACTAGGTAGACCAGGTTTGTTTTGGTTGCTTTATTTCATAATTATCACTTTTGGGGCAATTGTTAATCTTTTTTGAAGGTTTACTGAAGTTTCAAGGAAGTTTCAAAAAAATTTATGAAACAAAAATTAGTTTACAGAGAGGTGGACTTATCTCATGGTTGTCTCATCATGGCTCACAATTATGTGAACCTACCTAAGAAGGTACTTCATAGGATTTGCAGAAGTTTAGATTTGTAACCAGTCTTTTGGTCTACCAGATTGATTTCTATTGATAAGATTAAGAGAGCCTCAAAACCCTTTTGCTCTTCTAAACTACTAAAAAGGTTAAGGGAGCCTTCAAAACCCTTTATTTCATCTTTCCCCTCCTTTTTTGTCTTCTGGGTGTTGGTCATGTACTTTGTTTCATTGTTGAGTGTTTGGTGTTGTTTCAAAGTGGATGTTGGAACAAGTTTATCCTAGTTCTATTTGGTTGCATTATTATGTTTTATTGTATAAGTTGTGAGCCCTACTCTTAAAAAACCTTCATTATTTCATTGTAAAGGTTGTGGGACCTGCTATCAAAACTCTATTCTTAATTGTGAGACTTCATCAAAACCCTCAATTTTACTTATATCTAATTAAAAATAATAATATATTATATCTAAAATTAACATACATAATTTATTAAATACAATTATATACATATAATGTAAACTTGTCTCAAAAGAAAGTTACATTTAATCATATCATCCGAAATTAATGTGGATTTTGTAAGCTAATGGTAACCATGATTACTAGTAACCAAGAATCTACAATTAATATTAAACCTATTTTTTATTAGTAACCATATCATTAATACGAGTTTACATACAATCAATATTTAATGTAGGTGTTTAGAGGCCCAAGTTGGTAAGTTGTACTTGTGTAAGAAAATTACTCTCTCCTAATTTATTGAAGGAGTGAGATGCAAATGAATGTGGGATGCATAGATTGTTATAAGTAAAACTTTTTTTAAAATAAAATAATTAATATGAATTTGTAATTTTTTGAGATGTGTATAAGAGTTTTTAGAATTGTATCAAATGATAAATTGTTTTTAATTAAATAAATAAAAAATTGGGTTAGGAAGGGAAGAATGGGTGGACAATTAGTGATCATGTGAATATGTAATTAATATATTATATATTTATGGGCTTTTATTATTGATAAAATATACAACTTTACATTAATTAGAAGTAAAGAAAGTGTTTTTGATGAGATAAATTATTAAGATTTGTATCTATTACAATTTTCTTATTAAATATTTACTATCTATTTATTATTAGTATTATTAGATAATTGTATATGTATGAAATATAAATATATATATATATATATATATATATATATATAAAGAAAGGAAAGAAAATTTATTTTAAAAGTTTTCATATGCACATTTGATTTAATTGTGAAAACTTTTAAAATAAATTTTCTTTCCTTTTTTCTTTTTTCATATATATATATATATATATATATATATATATATATATATACATTTTTTTTTTTTTTTTTCTTTTTTTATAACTCCATTTCAAATATATGAGTTATATGATGACCAATGTAACTAAAATATGTTGTGAAAAATAAGTACAAAACATTACTTTGAATGTAACATAATTACGAATCAAAGCGATAATTTTTAAATTTATCTTTAAAATAATTTAACAGTTTAAAAAATACCTTATTAAATTCTATCTTGAACAATAAGTACAAGACAATGTTAGGGAAGTCCAAGAACAAACACACCTGTTCTGATTCCTCTTGTTGGATCTTGCTCCTCAGAAAGAGCAGGATATGATTACCAAATATAAGCAATTAAATATGCGGAAATAACCAGAAACGCAAGTAACTAGAATTCACCAATAGCACAGAATATGAGAGACAATACACTATCTTGTATTAACACTTTACAGAAAAGAATACAACAATGAGCCGCCACACCCTTTCACCTTACAGAGGTTTCCCACACCTCAAGTGTACAGTAATTCTTCTCACACACACTCTCCTACACAAAAAACGGTCCCAACAACCAACTCACACACAGAATTGGTGTTCACCTCTCCAACCGGTCAGTAATAACCCTGCCAGTACATCAAGCACTCTATAGCACTTCAAGTTGATCTCCCATGAACCTGCAACCTGCAATTCAACAGACCATACTCACATGTAGATCTCCTATGATCTTGCAACAACCTGCAACTCAAATGATCTTACAACAGAAGGAACTTCCTTGCCTTCTCATTCTATACAATACATGCCAATGGGTCTATAAATAGATCCCTAACTTAAACAATAACTTAGACTCTTAATATGGAATGAATATCCACGCAGCTCAAGACTCTAACTGGTCTAAACATGCAAACTCATTATTCACTCAACTAACTGTTCGTGCAACGAACAGTTCTGGAACACGCAGGTGATCGACGCCGATCCCTGCTAGTCTGGTTCTGCCGACGTCGGCCGACTTCCTGCCATCGCCGGTGGCCTTCTGCACTGGTCACGATCGACGTCGGTCATGCTGCCGACGTCGGTGCTCCTGGATCTCAGCAACATTTGTTCCTTCTGTTTGCAAAGGGTTGAAGCTTTTAGCTCCACAACCTAACAATCTCCCACTTGGACATAAACAGTTGCAACCTGTACCTGTACTTGTACTTAGTCTAGTTTGTTCCCTTGGCTCCGTATCCCTCCTCAAGATTACTCTTGAAGACCAACCACTACAAATCCTGTAGTGCAAAACCTGTCATCTAAATTACCTGCCACATCCGCATCTACAACCGTGTAGAAAATAACTTGACCCTGCATAGCATGTGCACCTGCTGCTAGTCCCACTGAACTGCCCTTCAGTACATCTCTCCTGGATTGGCTCCTAATCTTGTGACAACTCCCACTGCTTGGGAAAACTCAGGTTTAGTACACACCATGCACTTAACCTCATTATGTGAATCAAGACACCTATTCTGTGAACAGTCTAACCATCAGCGTGCTAACCGGTTTCACACAATCATCCTGAAACAAAGTCAACAACTGACCTTCTATGTCTCTAGAACACACTCATGCCAAAGAATCTTGCTGCTCCCAGATTTTCCATGACACACCCCTGAACTAGCTTTACCTTTAGTTCAGCAATACCTGTATATGTAACCCTGCAACAAGCACATCATACATAAATAGGATAATGTAGCTAATATTATCCAACCTGGTAAAGAGAAACATAATGATCAAACCTCCATTGTCCGCAGCTTACACAAGACCATATACCCTGATCTTCCATCTCACGTATCCATTTTCGCTCTTCTTCATCCTGAACATCCATTCATCTCTCAGTGCTTTCTTCCAGCTGACAACTCCACCAAAACACCTATTTGGTTCTCCTCCAAGGAATCACATCCTCCATCCATGCCAAGCTCCCACTGTTTCCTGGATCTACCTGCTCTGCTTCTTTAACAACTTCCTGGTTCTATACCATAAGTGAGCAACAAGTAGTGTAAAGAAGGGAAATGACGAATTTAAGAACTTACTTACGCCTTCAGTCCTCCATATGGGCGCTTGAGACTCCATGACAGCTCGCTGTCCACCCAAAATTCATCTCAGTGACCGATGCCGGTCACATCTCAGTCTGCAGCCAACCGATGTCGGTTCCCTACGACTGCCTCCCTGCCGACGTCGGTTTTCCCTGGCCGACGCCGGTTGTTCTCTGCCCTAAGTCACCGACGTCGGGCTGAACATAGCCGACGTCGGTCCCTGTCTGGACACCGACGTCAGTTTTCCTGTCGACATCGGTCTCTGTGTTTTTCTAGTGAGACCTAACTTTTTCTCGCGAGCTCCTTTTGGATCAAACCCTTGTCTAAATCACCCTTGCTCTGCTCAGAATTCCTCTGCACCTTGTGCTGAACTCTGTCTGTCACCTTCTCCTTGAAAACCAAGGCTTTCTTGTTCTTGTCACTAACATCGGATTCCTCAAGAAACTTTACCTTCTTATTCTTCATACAGAAATCACGATCCATGCCTTCCAAATCCGGAAGCATACCCTTTGACTCAAGAACATGCATCTCTTTCTTATTCATGTGGCCAAGCCTATTAAGCCACATCTTCGAATCTACAGCTGAAGTAGATAACCCAGAAAGAGAATCAGTAATACAAGTAGATAGATAAAGCGTACTTACTTTCTTACCTCTAGCTACAACAAGTGTACCCTTGGTTACCTTCCAAGAGTCCGCTGTGAGAGTTACTATGCAACCCTCATCATCCAAACTTCTAACATAAATCAAATTCCTCTCCAGAACTGGGACATGCATGACCTCCTTTAACACCCATGTGTCACCTGTCTGCAATTTCAGCTTCACTTTTCCTTTGCCAATAATCTGACAAGGCCTACCATCCCCTACACAAATTTCTCCAAAGTCTCCTTGGACATACTCATGAAAAAATTCCCTATGTGGGGATGCATGAAAAGAGGCACCAAAATCTAAAACCCAAGATTCTACTTTATCCAAAGAACATACCAGAGCATCCTGTGCAAGGTAATCTGCAACATCTGCTTCTTCTCCATGTCCTTCATGATCTTCACCCGATCTGCAATCTCTCTTTACGTGCCCTCTCTTTCCACATTTCCAGCAGGTTATTCTGCCATACCTGGACTTGGATCTACTGCCTATATTCGACCTTGATCTCCCACGCTCTATCTTCTCTCTTTGCCTTCCTCTGCCTTCAACACTCAAAGCATCTCCAGATGATTCCCTTGTGTTTTTCCTACGTATCTCTTCATTCAAGATCACGCTCACAACATCATCCACTTTTAAGACTTTTGAAGCAGACACAGTATTAGAAACTGCCATTACCAAACCTTCCCAACTTTCAGGTAATGAACACAAGATTAAGAGAGCTCTAATTTCATCATCAAATACAATATTGACTGAACTTAACTGGTTTACCAAACCATGGAAATCACTAAGATGGCTATGCACAGATCCACCTTCCAACATTTGCAAATTAAATAAACGCTTCATAAGAAATACCTTATTAGAAGCTAAGGGTTTTTCATACAAATTTGCCAAAGATTCCATCAACTCCACTGTTGTCTTACACTGTGATAAGCTAGAAATCACAGATGATGCAAGACTCAATCTTATAGATCCCAGAGTCTTCCGATCAAGAACCTCCCATTCTTCATCCTTCATATTCTGGGGTTTGCAACCAACCCCACCCAACGGTAAGTATAAATCTTTCTGATACAGATAGTCCTCAATCTGCATCCTCCATAATTGGTAGTTCTTGCCATTAAACTTTTCCATTCGTAGCTTACTGTCTTCTGCCATTGCTCAACTCCCACTCAAACAGAAACCCTATGAGTAACCTGTAATCAAAACACACTAACCAGATCTAAACTAATCTGTTAGTATCCCAACCAAAAGCTCTGATACCAATTGTTAGGTATCAAGCTCAAGAACCTACAACCAAGGCTCTGATACCAATTGTTAGGGAAGTCCAAGAACAAACACACCTGTTCTGATTCCTCTTATTGGATCTTGCTCCTCAGAAAGAGCAGGATATGATTACCAAATATAAGCAATTAAATATGCGGAAATAACCAGAAACACAAGTAACTAGAATTCACCAATAACACAGAATATGAGAGACAATACACTATCTTGTATTAACACTTTACAGAAAAGAATACAACAAAGAGCCGCCACACCCTTTCACCTTACAGAGGTTTCCCACACCTCAAGTGTACAGTAATTCTTCTCACACACACTCTCCTACACAAAAAACGGTCCCAACAACCAACTCACACACAGAATTGGTGTTCACCTCTCCAACCGGTCAGTAATAACCCTGCCAGTACATCAAGCACTCTATAGCACTTCAAGTTGATCTCCCATGAACCTGCAACCTGCAATTCAACAGACCATACTCACATGTAGATCTCCTATGAGCTTGCAACAACCTGCAACTCAAATGATCTTACAACAGAAGGAACTTCCTTGCCTTCTCATTCTATACAATACATGCCAATGGGTCTATAAATAGATCCCTAACTTAAACAATAACTTAGACTCTTAATATGGAATGAATATCCACGCAGCTCAAGACTCTAACTAGTCTAAACATGCAAACTCATTGTTCACTCAACTAACTGTTCGTGCAACGAACAGTTCTGGAACACGCAGGCGACCGACGCCGGTCCCTGCTAGTCTGGTTCTGCCGACGTCGGCCGACTTCCTGCCGTCGCCGGTGGCCTTCTGCACTGGTCACGACCGACGTCGGTCATGCTGCCGACGCCGATGCTCCTGGATCTCAGCAACCTTTGTTCCTTCTGTTTGCAAAGGGTTGAAGCTTTTAACTCCACAACCTAACAGACAATACTTTAAATGTAATATATTTACATAATTAATCTTGAAATTATCTTTTTTAAATTAACAATTAAAAAATCATTTATTATTTTTAAATACTTATAATTTATATCTAATTTTTAAAAGTAATATAAATTTATTAATTATTAATAACTATATAAACTAAACAATGAAATATATAGTTTAAATAGTTAATTAAAGATGAAAAAAAATCTAAAGTGAACATTATTTTGTTCTTCATATTCTATAAAATATGATTAAAGTAATGACTATTCATAAAAATCATTTAAAAATAATTTTAACAAACCAAAAAAATAGTTATTAAAATAATAAGTATTGAAATATATCTTATAAAATTAGAAGAAATTAATTAATTTTTAAACGTAGTCATTTATATTGTCTTTTATTAATGGAGATTATTAACTTTACCATTTTAATTGATGTTAAAAAACATATCTTTTTTTAAACATATAAATGGGGGTTGGTGGTCACTCACCTATTTATTAAAGTTAAAAATAAAAAAAATATAGTTTGACCCAAAAAAATTACGATTAAATTGTATTAAAAAAGTTTAAGCTTTGTTAATGAGATATAGAAGCACTGGTAAAGTGGGTTGGTTGTATCCAAGTGCACTAAGATTCGAATCTCACAAAATATTTGTAAATTGAATGTGGCCGTTTGAATTGACTTAATGATTTCGATTATTAGTAATGACTATTTATATTAACTATTTGTAACTCCAATCAATAATCACAACTAAAAAAACAATAAATTTATTATTTTAAATTATTTAATATATATAAAATGACCTTTACCATCTTTTAAGACAAATGAATCTAAATAGAATTGACAAATTAGACTTCTTTTTCAAAAACATAATCCCTTTCCATACATTCATAGGGAAAGTAGCATGGACAAAATCAAGCACTCCTTGGCTGGACAAGCTTCATATTAAGACTTTTTGAATCAATTTAAAAGGGACCCGCCTTAGAAAAATATCCTTGAAATGAAAGTAACTGGCCCTAAATGGAGTTGACAAAGAACAATTCTATTGGAAAGACATCCACAATTAATTTTTATTAAAATGAAAAAAGCATTTCTCTTTTTTAAACGAAGTCATATGTTTGAATTTGTGATGAATGGATTTGGATGACTTACATGGAGTTGTAAATTTTATAGAACAATGTATATTCTCTCTATATATTTTTTAAAGTTGATAAAGGAGTCTCATATAGTGAGTGTCTCATTTGATGCTGATAAAAAAAAATAAGTTTTATCTTTATTTTTAAGAAAATATTTACACGTTTTTTTTTCGTTATTTATGATTATTTGTGTTTGTATGTTTAAATTATGTCTAATTTTAATTAAGCATTATAAATACATAAAATTGTGACAAACAATATTTGATTAAATAAATAATTAGAGATAAAAATAAGAGGCTCTTAGTTTGTTTAGGTAGTAATGCAAGGAATTTAAAGTTATTTATGAACTAATTGTCATAATTTGGACATGTCTACGCACTTTTACATCCTAATAAAATCATCACATTGAAATATAGGCAAGTAATTATTACCTTATTAGGACTATACAAACACTTTAGATAGTTGTTGGGATTATACAAACACTCATGGTAAACTAAGATGGTATTAATAGAATTTTTGGAAGAGTGCCAAATAAGTCTGCCTTCACTCATCCATTGTCTCTTTTTTCCCTAGCTTGCATTAAGACTCCACTGCTTTTGCAATGATCTTAATATACTAATCTAAAATGTTAAGGGATTTATTTGGAGGTTTGTGTTAGAGAAACCCACTAATCTATCATATCTCTCAAATTGAAACAAAAATCCTAGAAATAAAAAAAATTACAATATATCAATGTGTGTGTGTGTGTGTGTGTGTGTGTGTGTGTGTGTGTGTGTGTGTGTGTGTGTGTGTGTGTGTGTGTGTGTGTGATGCATGTATCCAATATGCACTGAGAGAATCCTTTTTGAACAAGTTAGCAGATAATTATAAATACATGAAATAAACTATGAAAATTAGCAATATATTAACTCAAATAAGCGGAATTGAATTACAATGGTTAATTTGTAGAATCATTGGCCTCTTCGAGATGGCAACCTCCTTTGAACAAGATCAATACAATAAATTCATGGATGCCTTCATTGGCCTCAACACTTACTTATATACTAAGTCTAATCTAAGCAACTACTACTTCCCATGAATGTGGGATAAAACAAAATGTTCACGGGATGACTTACAAAGCATATGCATCCATAGCAACCATTATACTAATAAATTAAAGAGAATGGATAGCACAGGTTCCTAATATTCACTCATAATGATATGAATGTGGTTGATGACAAAATGAGTTATCAAACTTGTCCATATATAGAAGATTGAATAATTGGGTCCTATTAACACATATCTCAACTTCCAATGACTAGATTAAAAAAAGTGAAAGGGTTAAATGAGTGCACCCTGAATTGAAATGGACTCAAAACTCATATGCTAAACTTGTATGGATGGTCCAATCACCAAATTCAAATTTGCCCTATATTAATATGCATACCAATTTCTAACAATTTTTTTTAAAAAAAATGGAAAGGTTAAATAGATGCTCCCTGATTTAAAAGAGACCAAAAACTTACACATCAAGACCATAGAGATGGTCCTCATAAGTACCGAGGTTCAAAGTTCAATAACCAATCCTAACATGAGACCAAAAAAATCAATATAAAAATGAATTTATATAAAATTACAACAAAAAATAAGACCATCAAAGATCTATGTAACAATAAAATAATGCTAAATTTAAAGCAATCAAATCATACAAAATAAAATCCAAGGAACAATTTTTTTAAGTGTCAAGGTGGTCTTGTCATTAGTAGAGGATGGTGAATCAAAGTTGGTATGCTTGTTGCCAATCATTGTACTTATGTGTTTGGCCTCTCCTTAGGTTGTCTAGTTTAAAATAGTTTTTTTTTGGCAAGCAAGTAGAAAGCCAAATGGTCGTCTGCTAGAAATAAAATATTTTCTCATACTACGGATGCTATTCAGATACTTTAATTTATTTTTTTAAGTCATTGATTTTTCCAAAGTTTAAAAGTTCTGTATAGGAAAAATGAAACAATTTAAGGGTGGCCGTGTTTAACTTACCACCATGTATCCAACCCCTGATTATTGATGATGCAAATCTTCTAAAGCCACATGTTGGTGGCGGAGAGACATGTGGGAACTCTAATCATGACTTGTAAAGGGCCTAAATCCACTCAGTGTCATAAAAATGACAAATTTTAAATTCGAGGACTATGAACATCATTTTAAAAAGCACATCCCAATGACAAGGAAGTAAAACAAAAAAATGAAATTATGCCTAGATACTCTATGAATGACCCAAAACATAGTTGCAAAAGCAATAAAAATGTCATGGGGGGAGATAGGGACCGATGTGAACCTATCTTTTGCATAGAGATACAAAATAATCATAAAGTATGGAGAAAGCTTTGGAGGGTAGCCTTATATAATTTATGCTTAGGATCGAGGGTCGCAATGAGATCTCCAATAGAGACTTTGTGGCCAGATGAAAGCAGAGGTAGGGAAATTTTAGGGGGACACAGTGGCTATTTCTAAGGAACTTATAATATAAGTGACTGGTATGACATGCGATGGTATGAAGGCATTCAAGGACAAATAGCACAAGCAAGAACTGATATAAGCCTTTTTTTAATCTGATACAATCTACCACACAAGCAGGAAGGGTTTTCCCTGAGACGACCTTCTACAAAAATGGCCTAAAATATGCTTTTAGGTAAAGCAATATCCCACTTTTTAAGGGAAATTTACACACATTTTCTTGCATCACTTTTTATTGTTAAATCATTTCAAAGAAAATAGGATAAGCCTACCCTATTATTTGCTCATGTCCCTGGAAGCAATAGTCCTAGGCTTTCAAGAAAGACCTTCAACAAACATTATCCATCAAGGGCTTATCCTCTTTCTCACAAAAGGGGTAACCCCCATGAGAAGTAAGGAGATTCACTTGCTGGAAATTAGCATAGATAAAACCCCTAAAAAAGGCCTCTTTATGCGGGGCAGAACAAGTGATGCCTCTTATTCCACCCACCTAACCTCACAGGAGGGAGGGAAGAAGGAAAAGATAAAGACTCACGATCCTTCTCCCCCTTAGAAAATCACCGGTAAGAAGGCCAACAAGAGCCTCCAATTCCACCAAGATATTAAGAATCCTAATTTCGAGCTTCATGAACTCAAGGTGGCTAAAGTTTGGAGGAGGGACAAGGACACTATCAAACTCCCATAGGGCATCAGATAGAGGTTATTAGAGCTTTATGAAAACCTTAGAGATTGGGTAGACAGATGGTTACTTACATGGATCAATGGAATAAGCTGAAATAAGAAATTGATGACATAAGGGAGGGGACTAGGGATCAATATATGACAGGCGGGGACACGATTGTGGGTACCCCCAAAGGCAAAGAGGTTAGCACCACCTCCTTGGGCAATCATAACACTAAGAGTGACAAAGTCAGAGGTACGATGGGACATAGCAAGAACTCAACAAGATACCAAAGGCCTAAAATGAGAGGATTGAACAACAATGTGAAGAACTTGGTGGGAGGTAGCAAGGATGAAAATCAATTAGAGGAAATTTAGCTGAGTTTTATGTCTTGGTAGTTGGTTCTAATTCTCTTTTGCTAATATTTTGCTGAAGTGCTGTGTATTTCAAGCCATATAGGCCTTGTTCTTTTTTGTTTCATGTTCTATATTGTACTAAACTATGGTTTTCAAGTCCTTGTAAAACCCAAACTTAACCTATCAAATAAAAACAAATTTATATTAGTTTTAAAAATTAAATATAAATTATAAGTATTTAAAAATAATAAATATTTTTTTTAATTGTTAATTTTTTTTAAAAATAATTTCAAAATTCTTACTTTACTATGTAAATATGTTGTTACATTCAAAGTATTGTTTGTACTTGTTATTCAAGATAAATTTTAATAAAGAATTTCTTTAATTATTAAATTGTTTTAAAGATAGATTCAAGATTATCACTTTGATACGTAAATATGTTATATTCAAAATAATGTTTTATACTTGTTTTTCACAATATATTTTAATTGGTTTGATTATTATGTGGCTCATATATTTAAAATAAAATTATGAAAAAAGAAAAAAAAAATTATAGAAAAAAAAGGAAAAGTTGTCAAAATTTAATTAATTAAAATATATGGAAGCTCAAATGGATAAGGAAAATCACAATATTTCATATGTATACATTTAAGAACACTGATAATAAATAGTTAATAAATATTTAACAGAAAACATATAATAAATATGAACCTTAACCATTTACCTCGATCAAGGATACTTTCTTCACTTTTAATTAATGTAAAGTTGTTTATTTTATTAATAATAGAGGCCCAAGCATATATCCGATATTGATTAGAGAGTCATATGATCACTAATTCCTGCAGAAACTAGTTTGGAGCTGCCATGCTCAAGGTCAGATAGGTTCTAAAGTGCCATAGCGTACAAGGGTCAAGATGATTGAAAATATAACTCAGAGACTTGGTCTGAAAAAGACAAGCAACAATAAATAACACCATAGAAAGACACCCAAGCAAAGATAGTTTTCAGAAGTACAGTGAAGCAAGAAAGGTGCCAGGAATTATTTTTGTTTTGTTTTTGCACATGGTCAGACAACAGAATAGTTAATAACCATTCATTAAGGTGCTCCATCGCTTTATATGACAGTAAAACTTAATAAAAATCAAGTTTTAGTTTTATAATTATAAACAATAGTCACCAAGACAATCCCATCAATAACTAAAAACTTAATGGAGAACCCATCAAGGGGTGAGTTCAGCAGAATTATTAATAGCATCAGGAATTTCTATGATGAAACACTTCGGCCCAAAGAGTTTACTCTAATTTTAATTTTAATGGCTACTCATAATATTTTGACCATATTTCCCATTATTCATTCTATAAAATTATGAAATTAGCCCATTACCAGAATCAGAATCAGAATCATTTCATACAAACAAATAATTTAAATGTCTTAATAAATTGCTATAACCATTTCATAAGAAATTAGAGTACAGAAATTTGCTTGCATTAAATAGGAATGATGAGCTACTTCCGAAAACCTCTTTCAATATATGCATGAACGTCCCTGCGTGCCTTTGATGCGCTCTACATTCCTATACTTTCTCAAGATAAAAATGCTTCTTGTGGAAGAACTAGAAAAATTGAATCCATGAAATAATTCAACTTACATTGCAAATCAAAACCAAAAAAAAACCAATCTACGTGCAATCCCAGAAATAAAATATGCAAGCAAAAAGTAGTGGTGCAAGTAATTCAAAATTGTTAATTGTATTACAAATTAAGTAAAACTAAAATAAAATCTCAAACATGGGCCATGCCCTCCCTTTATAAAAGAATGGCGATTTGTGAAAAGCCAACAAATTTTCTAAATTTGGATAAGACTAATATTCTTTAGTTTTGATTGTGGATCATACATTATTATTATTATTTTTCTCATATTTTTATTGTAGAATGTAAGTATGAATATTTGGAAACATTTCGTTGTTCATCCATAATCCAGCGGAGAGCAGAGCAGAGCAGCAAGCATGGCCACAACATCAGTGAATGGATTCTCCTCTTTTCACGGTCATCCTCATTGCAGAACAAAATCAGCCCCCACCAGTTTTAATTGCTTATCTTCCTTGGATGTAAATTTGGCAGTGTGGAGGGCAGGGAAGAGAAAAACATTTAGTGTGTCCATGGCGGCAGTGGCTTTTGAGCAGCAGAGCGAAGGGAAAAGGAAAGGCGAAGAGCAGGTGAAGATGAGGAAGAAAGGGTCGTTTGATATTGTGTTGTCAAGAATTTCATTCTAAAATCATTCCAGTCCCTTTGCACACGTATTCTAATCTCGGCATTCTAATTGGCTGTTGACTAGAGTCAACTAAAATTATTGAGGGCTAGCAAAAATAATATAATATTAACAGTTTTCTCAATGTTTTGGAAAACAGTGTTTAGTTGGGGTTTCTACTTACCTTCCTTTACTCCTTTTTAATTCCATATTAATCCTTATAAAGTGTTCATTTGAGACGTGTAATGGGTTATTGATAGCCTCCAGGTTAAGTGTATGAAGAGAAAAATGTAGAACAAAAAAGAAACCAACATCAAACATATGTACATAAACAAATCTTCATTATATCCATGAGTAACAATAATATATAGATAACATATTTTTACCTCTTCCTATATATGTGTAGACACTAAAATTTAGTATTAGACAGTTGATAATGTTAGTCTTGACCTACATTAATTTTACATGACTTCTACAAACACATATGGTTCTCGCACATTGTTTTATCACATCTACATGCTTTTTATAGGTTTTATCTTCCTCATTTGTTATTACTCACCTATAAAAGTTCCCTAGTATGTATCTACCTTGCTCATTATCATACTTAGACTATCTCTAGATCATCGGGTCAATATTCTTATATTTCAAAGAAGTCCAACATATTCACATGGCTACATAATTTTACAAGTGTCCAATTTTGATAGACTCATCCCTGCACTAAGCAATAATCATTTTTAAAGTTCAAATTATATTTGGAGGCTGACCTACACGTTTTGCTTATTGATGGATTGAGAATGTTTGCTAAGAGTCCCATATAAATAAAGAGTAGGTCTAACCCTATTAGATCACCTAGCATTTTCTAGTAAGCATATTATAACACTTGCACATTAAAAAGGAATGCCCTAAAATTCCTAATTTAGAAGTTAGTCACAAGGAGTAGGTCCTAGCCAAACTCTGAAGCACTCAAGTCAAGCAAAGATTCCATTTTCAAAGTTTAAAAAGTTATGTTATAGGTTGCATTCATTAAATAATCACCAATGCACAAATACACCTATCAAGGAGAATTACATGCAGTTTGAATTCCATCTTCAGATTATTGGATATGTAGACAATGCTTAACCATTCATTGGGGGTTAGTTGAGGTCATCTTAGCCCACCATTCTTCTCTTTTTAAAATATTAAATGATGTAGTCACAGCTAACAACCCCAATTAAGATATGACTTCTACCACATAGCCCAAATTACACAGTGAAAATACAACAACAATAATAAAATTTTATTACTTCAATGAGATATTACACAACATCAGACTGATCATTAACGATATAATATTTCACACAATATAATCCCACTAATTCCTTAAGACTTAAAAACAACATATTAACAATGTAATGTTAGTTAAATGGCTCCACTCCAACAACCCCTCCTAGATCCACACACATATCTCTATCACAATACTTCTTGAAATTGTT
The DNA here is from genome assembly GCA_037957365.1 of Torreya grandis. Taxonomy (NCBI): domain Eukaryota; kingdom Viridiplantae; phylum Streptophyta; class Pinopsida; order Cupressales; family Taxaceae; genus Torreya; species Torreya grandis. The sequence continues at coordinate 3,641,536 of JARHVA010000114.1, forward strand.
CTTGAATTATTTCCTCCTCTAGAATTCAATCCTTTTCAAATGAAGAGGATGTATTTTTATAGATATATAATCTACCTATTTATATTAATTACTTTCTGACCAAGTCCACAAATATCGAATGCTCTTGACTCATCAAGATGCTATTAAATACACACAAGTTCCTAAAGTCATTAAATATAGGTAATACATCACCAAGAGACACAATCATTAAATGATTGTAACCCATTACTATGCATCACCATAATTAAATGATTAATGCATTCCAATTTCCTAATAACACTCATCCCAACATGTTACCACTTATACATGCAAGGTGTATAAATGACTAATATTAAACTCAAAGAAAATTGCACAAAAGTCACACAAGATCTCAGGATTTCATAAGATTTTCTAGCCACCATTTACCATGAAAAACTTTGTACCTTGATTCTTGTATCATTTCAAAAATGATACCACATTTTATTGCAGGCTTTTAATATTACTTGTGATTCATTGCATAGTTTGCATAATGAAGAGCCAAAACTTGTTGTAAGTCAAATAAGAATCCTAATACTTGAAATATGCCATAGGATAGTAAAACATCGAAAGACTTCATCACAATTTATTACTAAATACTCATGTTTTTGGTTAATGCAAGATTACTCATGGGCTTAGATGTTATTGCATCATACACCTTGGGTAAGAAAATATGTGAGTATGGTGTTCACACACTTAGGTTGAGTGGAAAACCTAATATTTTGACCTTGTCCAATGGTCTTGGCATGCCTTCACACCATGCGATATGAAGCTCAGCTTTTAGTTCTCTTGGTTGATGAACTGAGAAAAAAACTGATTTCCTCCTCCAAAATAATTTCATCTCGCTATTTTTCTAGATCCCACTCTCCTTGAGTCAATCTCTTATATCTATGCTATGTAATCTACTCTTCCACTCCTCTAATATGACACCACCCACTAATACATTCTTGTGTTTATGGTTCACACTCTTGTTTACCTTATTTTTTACAACAATACTCTTTTAATTCGCATAACCACTCTCTTTCTTGTGTGCGATGCCACTTTGTATCTTCACATATGATGTCCCCTACAAGTGTTCCTTATTATTAATTTGGTGTGCATCTTCCCTATTCTCTGTATTCAAGGGATTTAGGGTATGGAATTATCCATCATTCATTACTCGCACTGTATTTTCTCTCCCATCATATAATAACTCATGGTTATACTGCCACAGTCTCCCTAACAAAACATGACATGCATCCATCTCTAAACACATTGCATAAAACCTTGTTTGTGTAACTACCAATTATTATCTCCACTTTGGATTGTTCCTTCACAACACTGTCTAGATTCTCTATCAACAATGACAATCTATATGATATTGGATGGACCTTTCACACCAATCTTATTTTTTTCACCATTTCTATGAATACCAAATTATTTGTGCTTCCACTATCTACCACTACTATGCAACATTTACCTATTGTCCTGCACTTGGTCTGAAAAATATGTTTTTATTATCTCACATATTTTATATTTCATGTGACCTTCAAGAATATCTTCACTTCCAGTAAAATTTCCCCTTGCTCTATTTCATCTATATGATGTACATGCATCTCTTCAGATTTCTCACTTGTTTGTAAGACTTATGCAACACCACTTCCTCTCTTGCCACCATTAATTTTGTATGAGAGCACCCAAATGCATGATGTCTTACCTTGCCACATCTAAAATATGGTTCTCAAAATATTCCACCTATACCTTTTCCTCTACAAATTATTACATAATATGACCCTCCCATTGATTGTGATGCTTACATACTGCCTGCATCTTCCTTGCTCTTTTATTCCTGTCAGACTTTGTTACCATCGGTCTTAACTTTACTTCTAGTAGCACCTTTTATATGTGATAATTTTTATTCTAATCATGCAAACTGATACACTTCCTCTATTGTCTACAATCTCACTATGTCAAATTCATCTTGGATGACCCATTACAGTCCATTGATGTACTATGTTATCTTCTCTTTCTCATTATGACTAGATCATATAACGATCTTTTAAAATTCCACTATGTACTCTTTCAAACTTAGCTCATTTTTGTGTAGATTCTAAAACTTCTTGATTATATCCAACTAATAATCTCTATTTATAAACTTGGATTTTAATTTCACAACCATCTTTTCTGAATGGGTGATTTTTTATTTACCCTTGCAATTCCTTTCAAGATGTACCTCCTTTGACCATAGAGATGTGTGTATCTTCAAATTTGTCTCTACAATATTTATCTTGTTCTCATTTACTAATTCATAAAATTAAAATTATTTTTCCATCTTTGTGAGCCAATCTATTAGCTCTTCTAGGTTCAATGATCTAGTAAAACATGAAACCTTCATTCACGCTCCTCATCCAATCTTAGATATGGATTTCATAGGCCTCTCTTCTCCATAATCAAATCGATCTCACATTATATTTGCCTCTCCATCCTCACTTTATTTTCATTCTATCTCTCTATTACTCACATCATCCCTTGGGATGAATCCTCTTCTTATATCCTCCTCTAATGTAGCCAATCTAGTTTGCATAATTTGCAACATTTCTATGATCTCATCTAGTATTCCATTCGTACTTTTATGGATACACCTATACAATATTATTATGTATATTTTCCTCATGAAACATCATTATTCATGCTTATTACATGATCACTCATGTAGATCACTCTATATTTGCAAGCTAAGGTATTGCAGCTAGATAAATATATTTTCCTAATGATGCATCTGATTGACGCTTTTTCATAAAATATAGATATTACTTTTAACAAAGCCATGATTCCCCCTATTAAGGATAATATTATACCAACACTTACTCATTTGACACAATATTATTTTTTTATTAAATACTTAATTCTTTTTTACGCATAAATAGGGATTGGGAAACATGCACAAGGTATCATTAAGCCCATTATTATATCTAATCATAAAGGATGATAAGGCCTTGGATACATAGATGATTCAATACCAAATGATTAAAACTAATAATATTGTTACTTATACACCTTTCTCTAAATTGAGACTTGACCATGTGCATGAAGTTCATCATGTATCAACACTACAGTTAATACATCTTGAACTCATTGTTGATAAAGCTTCACTAAAAATTTGGACATTAGATGAATTCTCTAATGATGACTATCTCTTGGAATAATTGGGGGGATATGAATATATTCATCCCTTCTATGATAAGTATAGGTTTTCTCATATACACCTTCCTCTAAAATCAAGACATGAGCATGTGTGTGAATTTTATCATGTATCAACACTATAGTTAGTATATCTTGAACTCATTGTTGATAAAATTTCACCAAAAATATGGCGTTAAATGAGTTATCTAAAAATGATCCTCTCTTGAAATAATTAGGGGGATATGAATATCTCCTTCCCTTCTATATCATAGGTATAGGTTTCCTTGTATGAATGTCCTAATATTGATGTCCAACTAGATTTCCCAAATATAATTCTCATTGCACCATATGTGGAAGTAAATCAACTTTGATAAATGGATATATAATTGAATTCAAATATGAAATGAATAAAGATATGATACTAGTAATTTTAGTAGCCATGTTAAAGGATGACAAATAAAAAGATTTAAAATAAGTTTTATGTGATTACCCAATGTTATTTGTTTGGGCTTATTCAGGTATGTTAGGAATTGACTTCACAATTGTAATGCATAATATAGTATTGTACCCAAATGAAAATCCAATTAGAAAAATGCATCCAAAAATATTTTTTTTGGTTAAAAATGAAATTAATAGACTATCACATATAAGTTTTATTCAATCCACTGATTATCTTGAGTGGGTTTATAATATAGTTCCAGTTTCAAAGTGTAATGGGCATATTATAAGTTATACAAGTTACTGTGATTTAAATAAGGCTTGCCCCAAAGATGATTTCCCACTACCAAATATTGAAATGATTTTATACTCTATAGCTAATTATGAGATGTTTTCATTTATGGATGGTTTTGATGGATACAATAATATAAAGACTAATCTTGAAGATCAAGAAAAACATATCATGTACCACACCATGGAGGAAATTTTCTCATGTGGTCATGCCATTCAAGTTGTAGAATGTAGGGGCCACTTATCAGAGACTATGCCACATATATTTCATGATTATATTCATAAAACTATGGAAGACTATATGGATGACTTAATTTCAAAATCTAGATCACAATATAGATTTACGAAAAATATTAGAACATTTATGAAAATTAAATGTGAGCTCAAATCCAAATAAATTTATATTTAGAGTATATTTAGGAAAATTATTGGGTTCAATATATCTTAGAGAAGAATCAAATTACAACCAAATAAGGTCATATCTATTGTATGTATGCTACCACCAAAAGGATTTAAATAATTAAGATTCTTACAAGGAATGTTTTAAGAATAAGACGTTTTGTGGCTCAATTAGATGATAAGATGCAACCTTTCACATGCTTATTAAAGAAAGATAATTTTTTTTAATGGGATTAAAATTATTAAAAAATAATTGATACTTTAGATTAATATATTCTTAATTCCCCTATTCGTATGCCTCCAATATCGAATAGGTCTTTATTATTATACATATTTTATAGATCATGCCTTACAGGGTTTATTGGCACAATACAATAATGATCACAAAGAACATGAAATCTATTAAATCAGTTGTATGCTATTATATTATGAAATAACTTACAATGCTATGGAGAAACTATTTTTAACCTTTGTTTTCTAAACACAAAAAGTACAATATTATATGTTTAATAATGAGACGTACTTGTCATAAAAATGTGCACCTACTAAAGTTCATCATGTCAAAATCACATTTTACAATGTGTATAGCTAAATGGGTAATGTTATTATGGAGTTTTAATTATAATTTATATCTCAAAAATCCATCAAAGGACAAGACTTCATAGATCAATTAGCTATAGCAACATTAGTTGACACACCACCAATCAATAATGGTTTTTGTGATGATATTGCTACATGTCATATTGATGATGATAATTAGACCATGTACTTTGACAGATCCAAATGCACACAAAGCACTAGGGTTGGTATAGTTTCAATTACTCCTCAAGGCCAACCTATACCATTTGCATATCGATTAGAGTTTTCAAGTATAAATAATATAGTAGAGTATGAGGAATTGATACTCAGATTATGTATCACATGCACTAACTAAAATTTATTTGAGGATATGGGGATTAGCAACTTGTCGTCAATGAATTTTTAAATATTTATTAAACAAATAAAAAAATTAATCCCATATAAGGAAATGGTACAACATTGAAAGAGACACTTTAATGCATTTTCAATTAAAAGCATACCACCCAAGGATGATAAACCCATCAATATCATGGCTTGTAGAACTTCTATGATTCTTATTGATATAACTGATGATCACACAATTTTTTCTATATGAATATTACTACATTCATCAGTTACTACAACAAATGTTTACACTTTAGCAATACTCATAATTACTCATAGTTTTGTTAATTTAGAATGGTACATTAACATATTTAGTTTAATATATAAGGTAATTATTCTAAAAAATGCTACATGAAAATTATAACATGACATAATGTGTTTGATATAATTAGTAGGGAATTATTTAAATGATCATTTGATGGATAATTACTTCGATGCCTTAGCCATAATGAGGCTAAGATAAATTTACTTGAGGTACATTATAGGGAATGTGTAGTGTATTATAGTGTAAAATATTATCTTAAAAGCTTTTGAGACAAGGTTACTATTGGCCTATGATGGAGCATAAATGTTAAGAACTTGAAAACTTATTTACAGAATGCTAGAAACAAAATAATATGAATCATGCACCATCATAATAATTACAACCCATTGTTTCATTATGACCATTTTTCCTTTAGGCTTTTGAATTGATTGGCAAGATAAATCTAAAATCATAAAAGGCTCAAAAGTTCATTATTACAAGTAAAAGTTATTTTACATAATGGGTGGAGGTGGTACCACTAAAAAAAACTATAGGGGAGGACATATGTAAGTTCCTAATGATAAACATCATTTGTTGATTTGGTCTCCCATTAGCTATTGTGTTAGGTAATGGATCATCCTTTGAAAAAAAGATAGTTAAGATATTTTTTGATAAATAAAATTATTCATACCTTATTTGTTGCTTATTTTACACAAGGAAATAGGCAAGTAGAAGCAAAAAATAAAATAATTGCTAAAATATTAATCAAAATAGCTGCCAAACATGGTGAAGAATGGCATAATCATAACATTTATGGTTTATGGGAATATCATATAAATGTTTGCACACATATAAATGATACATATTATTCTATTGTTTATAAAATAAACACTTTTTTTTCCTTTAGAATTAGAGAAACTAGCTTTGCATGTCTATTTGAAATACATTGTCAAGGATGGTGAATGTAAAAAGAATAGTTGCATGAATTAAAAATGTTAATGAAATTTAGTGATTCCATGTGAATGCTGCCTGTTGAGGCACACACACAAAAAATGTTAGATGAAAAATGCATACAAGCTATTGAGCATCTTAGAGTATATCAAGATCATATTAAAAGAGCATATGGTAAGTGTAAAGAGGATTACATAACATGATTAGTCAAGCATTAGTCCAATAAATCAAAGAAAGAATACATAAGAACAAATCAAATTAAGCCTATCTATTCATGTGGGAATTACAAAGGATATCAAGAAATAATTGAAAGAAAGCAACATCATATTACCTTTCCAAATGGATTCACCATACCAGTGTGGCTCAAAAGCATGTTCTCCCTTGATCAAGAGCTCTTGTCTTCAACAACAATGGTGGCCAAATCCTCCAATGTCTGAAGAACTCCTTGTAAAACCTAGCCTCATGATTTGGAATCACTAAACTAACCTATCAATGAAGCTTGCATACAAAATCAATGATCAAATGTAATGGATTGTGAAGACAATTCAACATAATAAGTTTACACACATCAAGCTTAAAAATGATGTTCATGGCCTCTCTATTTATAGATTTTTTAGATTGGTCAGGATTAAACATGACCGTCCATCTCAAGATTGAGATGTGTGGTCATGGATTAATCTAATTATATAATTAAAATCCATAACTATCCCTCATAATGATTTTGGAAGAAGGGGCATTTAAGAGGCATGGAGGGTCTTAATGAGGCATGGGAGGCCATGATCTAGATATTTTATGCATTTATGGCCTAGGGATGCGTTTCTAAGAAATGATGTCATTAGGTGATGCAGTTAATAGAAATCAATTTCAAAAAAGAAATACTTAGAAACTCTCATGAAAAATTCACTTAAACTCTTGATTTGGATTAATTATCCTTAAACAAGGTTAATCAACATTTATGCAATTATTTGGAAATTGGCCCTCAATTAATCAAAATGGTCAAAAAGTCATATTACTGAGTTGTAATTTGAGTTAAGAAGAATTGAAAGGTGATGGTAGATGTGTTGGAAGTGTATTCCTATTTAGGATGTTGCCAACAAAAAATAACAAAGGTACATGACATGTACCAATAAATTAGAAGAAAAGAGCGATCTAGAGCATAAAAAGGTGAAATCATCATTTTGACTGAAAATTAAGTGATCAAAGTTAGCTATCACATAAAATGCATTACCTTATTTAAGGATACTTTGAATTAAATCGACACTTGTAAATGAAAAGTTTGAACCATTTAGGGTGTTTTAATAATTTTGACCTAAAATATCTATTTGAGTGCAATTCGAGTAAGATTGACAATTTCAACACAAATGGTGTTAAAAATTGGATGTCTACATTTTACTCCTATTTGAGAAGGCGTAGTGAGACATTCAAGTGAAGCAACACCTTTTCAAAGAAAATAATTGTCAAGAAGAAATTGGAACAGACCCATGATGCCCCCTTGAGAGGACATACTAGGATGAAAGAGAAGGATGGACTCTCAAAAAGAGAGAGAAAGTGAGAGATTAACCCATAGAATAGATCACATCCAGATGAGCTAATGCTTGTACACGTGATTACCATCAATGATTAAAATATAATTAGAGGTATAATAGGCCCCAATATGTGGGGGTAATGAGAAGGATACAATACATAAATGTAAGGGACACTTTAAATGTACCCAATTAGAGAGTACAAGCTACGTGCTTATGACATTGATCAATCTCGAGACAATTTGCACACTAAATATTGCCATCATGGGCAGTAGTGTGGAGAGCTTGTAATGAGAGGAAAATAGAGAATGTTCTACTTCAAGAAGGGAAGCACCACTAGAACAGGGTCTCTGAAGAGAAGATAATAAGAGGTGCCCTAGTAGAGCAAATATGATTGTGATAAAATAGTTGTGCCCCATTAGGGATAATTTTTATCATTGATAAAGAATAAATAATCATTTGCCCCTGTAGAGCTGATTTGATTATGATGTTATTCAGATGTTTCACCCTAGTGTGGGTAATTGGAAAGTAAAATAACTCAATGATATAACCCAAAAGATAGGTTAAAGCGAGTGGATGCAAATGTACATGTGATGGTGGAATAGATTAGAAACCATTAGAAACTAAGCATATGAGAATGCACAAAGTGATGAGAGAGATGAAAATAAGAATGGAGATGGCCAAGCTAACTCTAGATGTATAAGACAAGTAGACGCTACCTACATAGTTCCATGGATTCATGTTCCAACATAAACTTTAGGCCAATATAGTTCATCCAAGTTTAGGAGAGAATGGAATGAAGAATGATGAAAACTGACCAAGAATTGATTAGAATCATGATGTATGTGAAGAGATACATGTCTAAGAATAGATTTGAGTGCCAAAATACATGTTACCTAGATTCCTAATTCCATATAATGAGCCTAGATTATGTAAAGTGTTCTTGAGAATCATTCATCGGAGCTGATGTTGATGTTAAGGATTTGAGACTTGAGCACACATTGCTTGCTATAGAAAAATAAATTAGGTATCATAAGTATCAATAACTTAGAATGACATAATATTCCAATTACATTGAGTTGGTTCAAATGTGAATACCTATAACTAAGGATAATGATAAAATAATGACCAAAACTAGAGTTAAATCTATTTACATTTAAACAAAAAAGAAAAAATAAAGAAAAAGATAAACATAAATGAACCTAACTTGAAATCAAGATATGATCAATCAAGACTTAAGTAGGAACAAAAATGTTTGAAAATAAAAATTAAGAACATCTTAATGACATGAGACCAAGATATAAATAAGCAAGATCCATGTGGACCATCAAGACATTCTTGAACACAAAAGAGAAAAGAAAATTCAAATAAAAAACAAGACACCATCAACAATCAAATAAACAAAATGGTCTAAGAATAAATTAATAACATAGGATCAAGATATAAATAAGCAAGATCCATGTGAATCATCAAGATGTTCTGAAACACAAAAGAGATAAGCAAAAACATACAATGAAATAAAAGACCAAGATGAGACAAGAAGTAATAAAAAGAGAAAAGGAGAAGAAATAAAAAGAGAGGTGTGAAATCACAACAAAACACCAAGAAAACACAAATCAAAACACACAAACCAAAAAACCAAGTTAGTGTGGTATAAAGACAAATGTTCATGCACATGCGATAGAGGCGTTACTTTCTACCACAACATAACAAAGAAAAAAGACACACTAATTGTTCCCTAATTAAAGAGGAACAATGAGAGAAGAAATGAGGGAAGAGAAGAAAAGGAAGGGGTTGCCTGCGCTGACTCCAAATGTAAAAGACAAGTGGATACTACCTATATAGTTCTATAGATGCATATTCCAACATGAACTTCAGGCCACAAGTAGTTCTCCCAGGAAATGGGATAGAAAAAACATGATGATCATACTAGCATGATTAATATTATGTAAGAAATGGAAGATATGAAAAAAATGAGAATGGTCTTGCAAACAACAAGCTGATGGGATGAGAAAGAATGATCTTGCAAAATGGCAAGTGCATGGGATAAGATGAAATGGTGTTTCTTTGCTTGCAAAATGGCAAGAGTGTAGGATGGTGGGATGGGAATGTACAAATGTACAAAATGTGAGATAATATTTTTATTATTTTATGGATCGTGCTCTGATGTTTTTGGTATTTTCAAAGTATTTATAATGTTTTTCATGTTTTTGGGATAAAATATGCATAAGGGGGACCATCTAGTCAAGGAGATGCAAATATGTGAGTAGAGGTTCCAATAAAATAACTAAGCTGACTACAATAGCCCATGCTCACAAATCAGTGAGAGCGAGGCTTAGGTTACTCACAAAATTGAAAGAGAATTCAAACTTAGAAGAATTTCTCATAAAATGATGAGAGCTTAAATAAGGTGACTGAGCTGACCTCAATAGAACTTGAGCACTACCTACATATTCCTAAATGACTTCAAGTCAATGTAGTTCAAATCGCATGGTTTATGGATTACAAAGGTATAATAATGCCTAAAAAGGGTCTATAGGGGTGCCCCCAAGAAATGAGGCATGGCAATGGAAAATGGTAATTAGAAAAGTGAATTTTTTTTCTATTTCTATTATTGATAGAGAGATACACGTCCTAGTCAATATGTGAGACAACAAAGATGATCAGTTATAAAATTTGCTATTCAATTCCCTTTCAAAAAATCTTCTCTATCAAGAACTTATTGCTGATCTAGATCTCAATAATGTGTTTGTGATCTTTGTAGATCATTAATTTTGCTTCCTTTAAACGTCGAGATAAGATATCCTTATAACCTTGACAAAGGAAAGTGCTGCCAGTGATGGTAAATAATGTTAGGATAAATGAGATAAGTGGGTAATAAATAGGTGGGTGATAATGGAATGTATAATGAATGGGAAACAAATAAAGATCAAGACTTTTAGTCACATGTAATATTTTTGATGCCATATTCGACATAATTTTTGTTGTGGTAGGGCCAAAGACATCTTAAGATGCTCTTGATAGGACCACCAGATTGTTCTGTTGCTTGATATTGAGAGTATCTACCATCTAATTATGTTGTATATTAAAAGTTATTTTGATTTTATCTTGAATAATATTTTCAGTAAACAGTGAATAAATTTTATGTTCAACTATTGGTGCCTCGATGAGGTTTTCACCAATGAATTTGTTCTAATCATCCCATAGTGCCTTCGAGAAGGTTTCACAAAGAGATGCTAATATTTGACTTTGATTATGTTCTAGTGCCTCTGAAAAGGTTTCACTACAAGATGCTGAGTTTAAACTTTGATCTTCCCCTAACACCTCCAAAAAGGTTTCACTAGGATATTGTTCTTCTTTTGCATGAATTTGGTCTTGATCCCATTGACATTATGCAAATGATATGTCACCATCGATGTAGTTTAAGAAAGTGTGATTCTATCAGTTCCAATTGTTGTTTGTGGGAGGTGGAATGTCAATATAATGGCTATGTTGGGTAGGAATAAAGTTTGGATGATGAAAGGAAACACATTTCTAGTAAAAAATACTAGGAGAACTTATGTTGATGCTAAAGTAATCAGCCTCAAAAATCATAGAAGGATCAAAAATATTTTCAAATTAATCCACAAGGTAATTGTAACTAATGTTGTAACAACCATGACTATAATCTATTTCTAAATTTAATTCTGAAGCAAGGGAATTTGAATCCAATGTCACAACTAATGTTGATTCCATTTTTTATCCTAAATCTAATGTGGGTTTAAAAATAGAACCTAACTCTAATTTTTATTCTTCATCTAATATGGTTGTTTTGATGATATTCTATTGAATGTTGAATGTTTGACAAGTAATGGCCTGTGATGGCATAATGGGCTCAATAAAAATTGATTCATCTTGGAAAGGTACAACATAGACTAGCTCGTCTAAATGAAGCCCCTCAAATAGAGGGTACCTCTCAAGGGATGTCTTGGAAAAATTATGTCTATCAAAGTGAGACTCCTCAATGAGTTGGAAAATATAAAGACACAACTTGTGATGTCCCTTACTTAGGGGCTCCTTTTTTTCTTACAAAATCTCTGATCAACTGTGATATCCCCTTCAAATAGGGAATATAGAAACACAAACAGTTCTGAACGAAGATACAATCTTGCAGAATAAATTCAGATAAACAATAAACCACAGTAAATCTCTTAACTGCCAATCAAAGATCTTATTATTCATCCAGATGATTACAATAGTTGTCCTCTGTCATGTATATACAGAATATGAAAATACAGTCTTGAAACCCTGATTCCTCTAGCAAACTGGAAATAACCCTGGGTCTGTGCGTGTCTCAGCTTGCTGTGTCGAAAACACAGTCGCCATCGTCGGTCGATATACTACCGACGTCGGTCACTGTGGGTCCTTCTCTGCCGATGTCGGTCTTCAGTCGGCCGATGTCGGTCACTGGGATGCCGATGTCGGTCTCTGTGGATCTCTTCCTGCCGATGTCAGTCTCTGTGTGAATCTGTACTGATCTGTACAGACTTTGTACGGCTGCCAATAAAGTACAACACACCCTGAATTACTGTGATAACTTCTGTGTGAAGTTATCTCTCAAAATCCCTGAAATACTGTGATAACTTCTGTGTGAAGTTATCTCTCAAAATCTCTAAAATACTGTGATAACTTCTGTATGAAGTTATCTCTCAAACTTGTAAACCTCTGTGATAACTTTTGTATGAAGCTATCTCTCAATTTGGCAATAGATCAGCTGATATTTCACAGCCTCTGAATCGCACACAATGAAGAGTTGACGTTCTCCACTGCAGATGGAATCCTGGAACCCTTGGCTCAGTCTTCACAGAAGAATTTCTTCAATATCAAAATCAATAATCAATTCATGAATACAAACTCTCCCCCATGAGAAACCCTTATACCCTCCAAAGGTGTGCTTGCTAAAATTAGATTTCCTCAAATTAGAACTTGGGGTTCTTAAATTAGAATTCCTCAAATTAGAACTTGGGCTTCTTAAAATTAGACCAAATAATTAATAATTAATTAATATCTAATTTAAAATTAGACCAAATAATTAATTAATTAATAATTAATTAATATCTAATTTAAAATTAGACCAAATAATTAATATTTGATTAAATCAATCAAATATTAATATCTCCCTTAATACATGTCGGATCCTTGAACCGTCTGAAGCTGGTGAACTAGGGAGTTATTCTGCACATGACCATATCAAAACAAGGGTGCTCCGATGCATGTCAAATATCCCTAAATAATAGGAGCTCAGGCCCAATGTGTCTGAAATAATCTGAATGAAAACCAAATGTAGAAATTCTGTGAATCAAAGTCAAGCCAAGCTCCATTATGACCCTCTATCCATCCTATTAGCCTACGAAGGTCGCATAATAGGCTAATCATCAAGTCTGTCAATGTCCATAAAAAAGGGGACATGACAATCCGCCTGTCCAGAAATTGCTTGTCCCCAAGCAATCTCGGAACAATGAACCACTCGATCCACCTGGATCCCAAATGTAGTTATGTTCTGCACTGCTGTGAATCAATGCAAGTACCTGCAACATCAGCAGAAGTAGAACAAAGAGGAACCCATAATCAAATTGGTGAATGCAACTCAACCAACCTCTAAGATCACAAATATCATATACACCTTCCACCGTGCTATGCAGAAGGCACGCTCCAACTCTGCAACAACTCCCAAATGGAACTATGCCAAGTATGGAGAATCCACACACTATACCTCTACTGTGGTCAGCATATCTGATCAACTCCTACTCTAAGTCATGCACCAATAAACTATCAATCCCATCTACAAAAGATGGTGCCAGTCCATCCCATAACTGATCCCTCTGTAAAGGCGGCACAACCAACTGTACCACACCGTCATCTGTATGAGAAGAATCAATCTGGAGACTCGACTCCCCTGGTTGACTGGGGTGGTTCCCAAAGTATTTGTATCTTTCCCAATTTAGTGTTCTTGGTTGGAGCTAATAAATTGCCTTATGTATTTAATGACAAAAACTAGATTAGATTGATAATAGATAATAATAGAGTAGTAGAATTGTAGAAGTCATTGAATTCTAAATATTGTAATCTTTTGTAGCAATCTTTAATTTCTACAGATTTGAGTAATGAGAAGGTTGATTCTACAAGAATATTTTGTAAGTCTCTCGAAGAAGGATTGGAACTCAGTTCTAAATGAGGAAGGGACCCCTTGGAAGGAGTTGCAGTGAAGATCCTAACCATATTTAGTTTAAGTGTGTTGTGTAAGTTGATTTCATTATTAGTTTGACTATATAAAGTGTGATACATGTGTGATTCATAAGTGTGAAGATTTCTATATTTTTGTTATAATAATTTCATAGTATAACTATCTAGTGAATTTAGTATAAGTTTATTGTACTACAACTAGTAAGAAAGACAATCTATAGATCAATAATGCATATATAGTGTTGACATCCTTGAAAAGACTACGTACCCTAGGTTGACAATTAATGTTAATCAGACTCAAGAATATAGTATTAATTGGGTATTAAGTCTGCACAACATTAATCTAGTTTTTATCCCTTCATTCACCTACACTTAGTTTTAGACCTAAAAAGTAATAGAAATAAGCTAAGTATATTTTTCCCTCAGTTTATTTCTATTTATAGCAAGTTCATTTTTCAAATCATACTCTACCATTTACATTTAGATTCATGTATTATTGATATATTTATAATAATATAAATAGTTCTTAGTTTTCATATTTTTTAGGTTCATTAATAAAAAATAATATAAAACATATCAGTGAACCTACATTTTGTCCAGAATAACGAAAAATCCTAGGTTTCCCTCAAGGTTTCATCCTTCATTCTTGGAATTTAGATTTCTATATTTAAATATAATTTTTAGACCTGATTTCTAATTTTCCCTTCATAAATGTTTCCTTTTTCCTAGGGTTACCATTTTTAAACCCTAATAATATTTTCTATCCCTAATATTAGGAGTGGGCTTAGTTCTTGTGATTCTTTCAATCTTACACTTTGGTATAAGGTGAAGTGCTAGTCAAGTGATATATATAGTGCATATAATCAAATTTCTATGGTTACCCATATACAATATGCTTATGCATATGTTTCTCATGAACCATAATTATTCATGCCTATTAAACGTTCCCTCATGTAGATCATTCTAGATTTTCAAGGTAAGGTGTTGCAGTGAGAGAATGTTTTTTTCTAATGATTCATCTGATTGATCTTTCTTCAAAGACTATAGATCTTCCTTTGAGTAAAGTCATGATTCCTCCTATTAAGGATGACATTCTACCAACACTTACACATTTGACACAATATGGGTTTTTAATAAAATGCTTACAAAGGCTTTAATACATTAGATAGGGATTTGGAAAACATGCACAAGGCATCATTGAACCCATTACTATACCTAATCATAAAGGATGACAAGGCCTTAGATACAAATATGATTCAATACCCAATAAGGAAAGTAAAACTAAGAAATATTTTATTCATACACCTTTCTCTAAATCAATACTCATGCATGCACATGAAGTTCATCATGTATCAACATTATAGTTAGTATATCTTAAATTCTTTAATGATAAGGTTTTATCATAAAGTTGGACATTAGATGAATTATATAATGATGAGTCTCTCTTGGAATACTTAGGGGTATATTAGGATTTCCCTCCCTTATATCATAAGAATAGGTTTCCCAACATAACAAATGCCCATGCATATATTGAAAAGAGTGAAGGTCATACTCTTTATATCCAACTAAATAGTCGAAATACAATTCCCATTACATGATATGTGGAATAAAGATCAACTTTGATAAATGAATAAATATTCAAATTTCATTATAAAGTAAATAGAGATATGAGACTGATAATTATAACAAACATGTTAAAGGATGATGAAGGAAAAGCTTTCAGATAATTTTTATGTGATTCCTCAAGTTATTTGTTTGGGCTTACTCGTATATGCCAAGAACTGACCCCACAATTGCAATGTACAATATAGTATTATACTCAAATACGAAGCCAATTACACTTTTTTAAATAAAAATTCATCCAAAAATAGATTTTTTTGGTTAAATATGAAATTAAGAGACTTTTAGATGTGGGGTTTATTCAATCCATTTATTATCTCAAGTGGGTTTGTAATATAGTTATAGTTGAAAATCTTAATGGATAGTTCGATGTTACACATATTATCGTGATTCAAAAAAGGCTAACCCAAAATATTATTTCCCATTATGAAATATTAATATGATTATAGACTCTACAATTGGTTATGAGATGTTATCATTTATGGATGGTTTTGCTAGATACAATCAAATAAAGATAAAATCCTAAATATCAAGAAAAAACATTATTTACTTACACCATGGGGGGCATTTTGTTATGTGGTCATGCCCTTCAAATTTTAGGTCATAGAGGCCACTTATTAAATTTCTATGACACACATATTTCATGATTATATTCATGAAATTATGGAAGACTATGTGGATGAATTCTAAAATCTAGATCACAATATAGACTTATGAAAAATATTAGAACATTTATAAAAATAAAATGTCCACTCAACTCCAAAGAAATGTGTATCCAGAGTATATTCAAGAAAATTATTGGTTTATATCATATCTTAGAGAGGCATTTAAGTAGAAAATAAGGTCAAATATTTTATAGATATGCCACCACCAAAATGATTGAAACAATTATGATGCCTTCAGAGAAGGATTTAGGAATAAGATGTTTTGTTACTTAGTTAGCCAATAAGACACAAAATTTCATGTGCCTAATAAGCAAAGATACAAATTTTGAATTGGATAAAATTTGTCAAAAAATATTCGATGCAATAATATAATATCAACTTTTGACCACTTATTCTTATGTTTACAATGTCATATAGGCTTTTATTATTATACATTGCTAATAAGGATCATGCCTTATGGTTTTTTTTAGCATAATACAATGATGATCATAGATAATGTGAAATATATTACATCATTTATACTCTAATAGACTATGAAATAAATTTCAATGCTATGAAGAAACTATCTAGCTCGTGTTTTCAAAACACAAAAAATTGAAATACTAAATGCTTAACAAGGAGACATATTTGTCATAAAAAAGGTGGATTTACTAAAGTTTCTCATGAAAAAATCACATTTTAAGGGAATATAGCTAAATGGGTAATGATAAATATGGATTTTGACTTTAAATTTATATATCAAAAACCCACAAAAGGACAAGTAATCACAAACAAAATAGCTATAGCACCATTAGTTGACATACCAATCAATGATGGTTTTCATGATGATCTTGCTACTTATCATATTGATGATGATACTTGGAAAACATACTTTGATGGATCCAAATCCACCATAGGTGTTGGGGCTTGTATAGTTTTAATTACTCCTTAATGCCAGCCTATGCCATTTGTATAAGACTTAGGGTTTTCAGGTACAAATAATATAATAGAGTATGAGGCATCGATACTCAAATTGTGTACCACACACACATTGAAAATATAATTTAATCAATTATATGGGGATTATTATATTATCATCAATAAAGTTTCAAATATTTATCAAATAAAAGAATAAAATTTGATCACATATAAGGAAATGGTACAAAATTTAAAGACATAATTTGATACATTTTCAATTGAAAGCATACCTCGTAAGGATAATCGACATGTTAATGCCATGGATAGTCTAGCTTTTATAATCCTTATTGATATAATTAATGATCAAATAAATTTTACTATGTGAAAATTATAAAACTCATAAATTATTACAGCTAATGTAGCCACTTTAGTAGTACTTGTAATAACTTATATAATTAATTTAGAATGTTATTGTGAGATATATATTTCTTATATAAGGAATTTATTATAGAAAATTATATATAAAATGATAAACACAAGTATAATGTGACATAATGCATTCTTTTATAATTGGTGGGGCATTGTTCAAATGATCATTTAATTGACAATTACTTTGATGCCATAGCTATCAGGAGGCTAAGATAGCTTTACTTGAGGTACATGATAGGGAATGTGGAGTGAATTTTAATGGGAAAGAAATATATTAAAATATTTTGAGGCAATGTTACTATTGGCCTATGATGCAACAGGGATGTCAAGAATATTCAGAATTATGTCCAAAATTTCAAAATAATAATAATTTGAATCATGCACCATCACAATAATTACAACCTATTATTTCAGTATGACCATTTTCCCTTTGGGATTTTGAATCGAGTGGAAAGATAAATCCAAAATAATCATAGGGTCATAAATTCATTATTACAGCTATAATTTATTTTAAAAAATCATTGGAGGTCATACCACTAAAAATGACTATAGGGGAAGGCATATGGAAGTTCTTGATGACAAACATCATTCCTTGATTTGGTATCCCATTAGTTATTGTAATAAATAATGGATCATCCTTAAAAAA
>JARHVA010000114.1:3665000-3842500 GCA_037957365.1 Torreya grandis
GGTAAGTGTAAAGAGGATTACATAACATGATTAGTCAAGCATTAGTCCAATAAATCAAAGAAAGAATACATAAGAACAAATCAAATTAAGCCTATTTATTCATGTGGGAATTACAAAGGATATCAAGAAATAATTGAAAGAAAGCAACATCATATTACCTTTCCAAATGGATTCACCATACCAGTGTGGCTCAAGAGCATGTTCTCCCTTGATCAAGAGCTCTTGTATTCAACAACAATGGTGGCCAAATCCTCCAATGTCTGAAGAACTCCTTGTAAAACCTAGCCTCATGATTTGGAATCACTAAACTAACCTATCAATGAAGCTTGCATACAAAATCAATGATCAAATGTAATGGATTGTGAAGACAATTCAACATAATAAGTTTACACACATCAAGCTTAAAAATGATGTTCATGGCCTCTCTATTTATAGATTTTTTAGATTGGTCAGGATTAAACATGACCGTCCATCTCAAGATTGAGATGTGTGGTCATGGATTAATCTAATTATATAATTAAAATCCATAACTATCCCTCATAATGATTTTGGAAGAAGGGGCATTTAAGAGGCATGGAGGGTCTTAATGAGGCATGGGAGGCCATGATCTAGATATTTTATGCATTTATGGCCTAGGGATGCGTTTCTAAGAAATGATGTCATTAGGTGATGCAGTTAATAGAAATCAATTTCAAAAAAGAAATACTTAGAAACTCTCATGAAAAATTCACTTAAACTCTTGATTTGGATTAATTATCCTTAAACAAGGTTAATCAACATTTATGCAATTATTTGGAAATTGGCCCTCAATTAATCAAAATGGTCAAAAAGTCATATTACTGAGTTGTAATTTGAGTTAAGAAGAATTGAAAGGTGACGGTAGATGTGTTGGAAGTGTATTCCTATTTAGGATGTTTCCAACAAAAAATAACAAAGGTACATGACATGTACCAATAAATTAGAAGAAAAGAGCGATCTAGAGCATAAAAAGGTGAAATCATCATTTTGACTGAAAATTAAGTGATCAAAGTTAGCTATCACATAAAATGCATTACCTTATTTAAGGATACTTTGAATTAAATCGACACTTGTAAATGAAAAGTTTGAACCATTTAGGGTGTTTTAATAATTTTGACCTAAAATATCTATTTGAGTGCAATTCGAGTAAGATTGACAATTTCAACACAAATGGTATGATGCAATCCCAAGGTGTATGATGCAATAACTGGTTAATTAAAATGGTAATCGGAGCTGATGTTGATGTTAAGGATTTGAGACTTGAGCACACATTGCTTGCTATAGAAAAATAAATTAGGTATCATAAGTATCAATAACTTAGAATGACATAATATTCCAATTACATTGAGTTGGTTCAAATGTGAATACCTATAACTAAGGATAATGATAAAATAATGACCAAAACCAGAGTTAAATCTATTTACATTTAAACAAAAAAGAAAAAATAAAGAAAAAGATAAACATAAATGAACCTAACTTGAAATCAAGATATGATCAATCAAGACTTAAGTAGGAACAAAAATGTTTGAAAATAAAAATCAAGAACATCTTAATGACATGAGACCAAGATATAAATAAGCAAGATCCATGTGGACCATCAAGACATTCTTGAACACAAAAGAGAAAAGAAAATTCAAATAAAAAACAAGACACCATCAACAATCAAATAAACAAAATGGTCTAAGAATAAATTAATAACATAGGATCAAGATATAAATAAGCAAGATCCATCTGAATCATCAAGATGTTCTGAAACACAAAAGAGATAAGCAAAAACATACAATGAAATAAAAGACCAAGATGAGACAAGAAGTAATAAAAAGAGAAAAGGAGAAGAAATAAAAAGAGAGGTGTGAAATCACAACAAAACACCAAGAAAACACAAATCAAAACACACAAACCAAAAAACCAAGTTAGTGTGGTATAAAGACAAATGTTCATGCACATGCGATAGAGGCGTTACTTTCTACCACAACATAACAAAGAAAAAAGACACACTAATTGTTCCCTAATTAAAGAGGAACAATGAGAGAAGAAATGAGGGAAGAGAAGAAAAGTAAGAGGTTGGCTGCGCTGACTCCAAATGTAAATGACAAGTGGATACTACCTATATAGTTCTATAGATGCATATTCCAACATGAACTTCAGGCCAAAAGTAGTTCTCCCAGGAAATGGGATAGAAAAAACATGATGATCATACTAGCATGATTAATATTATATAAGAAATGGAAGATATGAAAAAAAATGAGAATGGTCTTGCAAACAATAAGCTGATGGGATGAGAAAGAATGATCTTGCAAAATGGCAAGTGCATGGGATAAGATGAAATGGTGTTTCTTTGCTTGCAAAATGGCAAGAGTGTAGGATGGTGGGATGGGAATGTACAAATGTACAAAAGTGTGAGATAATATTTTTATTATTTTATGGATCGTGCTCTGATGTTTTTGGTATTTTCAAAGTATTTATAATGTTTTTCATGTTTTTGGGATAAAATATGCATAAGGGGGACCATCTAGTCAAGGAGATGCAAATATGTGAGTAGAGGTTCCAATAAAATAACTAAGCTGACTACAATAGCCCATGCTCACAAATCAGTGAGAACGAGGCTTAGGTTACTCACAAAATTGAAAGAGAATTCGAACTTAGAAGAATTGCTCATAAAATGATGAGAGCTTAAATAAGGTGACTGAGCTGACCTCAATAGAACTTGAGCACTACCTACATAGTCTTAAATGACTTCAAGTCAATGTAGTTCAAATCGCATGGTTTATGGATTACAAAGGTATAATAATGCCTAAAAAGGGTCTATAGGGGTGCCCCCAAGAAATGAGGCATGGCAATGGCAAATGGTAATTAGAAAAGTGAAAAAAATTTCTATTTCTATTATTGACAGAGAGATACACGTCCTAGTCAATATGTGAGACAACAAAGATGATCAGTTATAAAATTTGCTATTCAATTCCCTTTCAAAAAATCTTCTCTATCAAGAACTTATTGCTGATCTAGATCTCAATAATGTGTTTGTGATCTTTGTAGATCATTAATTTTTCTTCCTTTAAACGTCGAGATAAGATATACTTATAACCTTGACAAAGGAAAGTGCTGCCAGTGATGGTAAATAATGTTAGGATAAATGAGATAAGTGGGTAATAAATAGGTGGGTGATAATGGAATGTATAATGAATGGGAAACAAATGAAGATCAAGACTTTTAGTCACATGTAATATTGTTGATGCCATATTCGACATAATTTTTGTTGTGGTAGGGCCAAAGACATCTTAAGATGCTCTTGATAGGACCACCAGATTGTTCTGTTGCTTGATATTGAGAGTATCTACCATCTAATTATGTTGTAGATTAAAAGTTATTTTGATTTTATCTTGAATAATATTTTCAGTAAACAGTGAATAAATTTTATGTTCAACTATTGGTGCCTCGATGAGGTTTTCACCAATGAATTTTTTCTAATCATCCCATAGTGCCTTAGAGAAGGTTTCACAAAGAGATGATAATATTTGACTTTGATTATCTTCTAGTGCCTCTGAAAAGGTTTCACTACAAGATGCTGAGTTTGAACTTTGATCTTCCCCTAACACCTCCAAAAAGGTTTCACTAGGATATTGTTCTTCTTTTGCATGAATTTGGTCTTGATCCCATTGACATTATGCAAATGATATGTCACCATCGATGTAGTTTAAGAAAGTGTGATTCTATCAGTTCCAATTGTTGTTTGTGGGAGGTGGAATGTCAATATAATGGCTATGTTGGGTAGGAATAAAGTTTGGATGATGAAAGGAAACACATTTCTAGTAAAAAATACTAGGAGAACTTATGTTGATGCTAAAGTAATCAGCCTCAAAAATCATAGAAGGATCAAAAATATTTTCAAATTAATCCACAAGGTAATTGTAACCAATGTTGTAACAACCATGACTATAATCTATTTCTAAATTTAATTTTGAAGCAAGGGAATTTGAATCCAATGTCACAACTATTGTTGATTCCATTTTTGATGCTAAATCTAATGTGGGTTTAAAAATAGAACCTAACTCTAATTTTTATTCTTCATCTAATATGGTTGTTTTGATGATATTCTATTGAATGTTGAATGTTTGACAAGTAATGGCCTGTGATGGCATAATGGGATCAATAAACATTGATTCATCTTGGAAAGGTACAACATAGACTAGCTCGTCTAAATGAAGCCCCTCAAATAGAGGGTACCTCTCAAGGGATGTCTTGGCAAAATTATGTCTGTCAAAGTGAGACTCCTCAATGAGTGGGAAAATATAAAGACACGACTCTACCAAGACTGGCTTATCAAGGAGATGAGGCTCTTTAAAGATAGGTAACATATGAGTAGGTAACTTATCACATGTTGACTTATCACAAATGAGTGTTTTAAAAATAACATTTTATTTTTGGTTCACAATTGTTTGAAAAATATCAATTTTGAACACATTTTGATCCTCATAAGATGGCTCTTGAAGAGGTAATGGTTCTTATTTTGGCTCAAAGATTGGCACCAAATTTATAAAGTGGGGAATGTTTGGTTTAATAATAATAATGATTTATGGTTCAATAATGGACTCTCCAAAAATTAGACTATTGAAGAAGGGATCAAACATAACTAGTTCATCACATGGAGGTTCTTCAATAAATTTCATCAAAAATTTGTGATGGGCCAAAAATGGTAATAACTGGATGCTTCTTAGTTTGGTTTTTTATGCAAACCAAAGGAGGAGGTCCTAAAATGGTAATGAATAGATGCTTATTAGTTTGGTTGCTTGTATAAAACAGAGGAGGAGGTCCTAAAATGGTGATGACTAGATGCTTCTTAGTTTGGTTTCTCATGCAAACCAAAGGAGGAGGTCTTAAAAATGGTGACAACTAGATGCTTCTTAGGTTAGTTTCTTGTGCAAACCAAAAGAGGAGGTACTAAAATGGTGATGAATAAATGATTCTTATTTTGGTTGCTCGCATAAGCCAAAGCATCCAAGTCTTCTTGATAAACCCAATCATCCCAATCTTGAGTTGGATCATAAGTTGGATCTTGATTGTGTTCTTAGGACTGATTTTTGTGAGGTGGATAGAAATCTATCTCACAAACCATATTATCACCATTGGGGTCTTGACTAAAGTCATAGAAGTCATTTTGTGTGACCATTCTATCATAAGTTGGATTATTCATGACTCCACCATAAGTCTAACTAGACATATCCATATTTAATGAGGAAATCTCTGAAAACAAAAGTCTTGGAGTTCTATAAACTCTGAAAAGTGATGCTCAAAAGATAAAAGGGTCAACCTTGGTTAAAAGGGTGGAGTTATATCTCAAAATGGTTTGTGCCAAGATTTAGCATAAAACAACCTAATGTAAAATGTCAAACATCAAAGGATTTTGGAGAAAGGTTGTGTTCTCCCAAATAAAGGCACAAACAATGATGAGGATAGGCACTTAAACAAACAAACAATCAATAGTCTTCAATTTTGGGTAATCATTTAATCAAAGTTATGCAACCCAAAAGAGAAAGATCTGTGTATAAGCTCCATGAATTAAGGCCTAAATAGAAATCAATCAATGTTTGATCCAAACTTGACAAGGTTAATTGAAAATGCAACATTGAAGACTAAGATTAGACCAAACAAGCTAGATAAGAGTGGACAACATGATGACACATAAATAAGGTCCAAACAACACACACACAAACATGTTTAGCAAAAATATCAAGGCACAAGTGTGGTGTAAAATGGATAGCATAAAACCTCTTTAAACAAAAGAGTGACATATAAACAAATTGGTTTTGTCATGATTTATAAACAAACAAACAAGTTTTAGTCTCAAAAAATACCAAACAAAAATGACCAAAATACACTAAGTATAATCATCCAAATCTTGACATGGGTATGGAAATGTGGGGTTGAATAAACTAAGAATTTTTCAGTCATTCTAAATGGATCAATTGCATAATGACTTTCAATCTGAATGATGTAAAAGAAACACACTTTAATTGGGTGTTCATGGTACTTGGCTTGTTGCAATAAGGTCTTTCCATTTTTTCAACCACTACATCTGTCACTTGCTCAGTGTAGTATGATGTCCAAAGTGTTGATACATCCCAATGCTTTATCTCTAGAGAACTCATGGGAGGTGATGAAATCCCCAACACAAGCTAAGTTTGCATAAAATAAAAGACAATAGAAAGACTTTATGGTCACCTCAAGATCACCCAATACTATTACGAGTTTTTATGGAATGGTTTAAGTGACATTCTTTCTATGCCTTGGACTAGGCATGCTTGCAATAAGGATGGCACTTTTGATTCCAAAAGTTACCTAAATGGGATAGATGGAAGAGCATACATGCAACGTCCCTCTTTTTTCCAATCAATTAATTTATCACCTATTGCATACAAACTTGATAAATGAGTTCAATTTTAAGAACCAAATAATATATTAGGTGATGTTATTTTTAGCCCTTGACCTTAATTGATAAAATGGTAAAATATTTCACAAAAAAGGCCACATGAAGCAATAAATACCTAAGTTCATTTTAAGCCCAAATTGAAGATTCAAGAGTTAGCCTATATTCATGATTAAAACACCAAATTTAAAATGTTACAAGAGTTATGATGTGTTTTAAGCACTAAATGAAATGTACTTAAGACTTAGCCAAATATTAGGTTCATTTTAAGCACTAATTCAAATGTGTAAAATCAAGCATGTTCATTTTAAACCCAAATAAAAATGTTTTTAGTTAGTTAAAAACATTCAAACCAACTTTCAAATTACCCCCTCAACCTACAAAAACACCATTATAAGGGCCTGCTTTGAAACACTTAAGAGTTTGAGAAAATGACATTAAGAATTTAGCTCTCGAGTTGACAATTGAGTTGTGTTGATATGTGAGTTGGGTTAATAGTCGAGTTAGTTTGATAGGCGAGTTGGGTTGATATATGAGTTGGGTTGATAGGTGAGTTGGTTTAAAAGGCAAGTTGGGTTGGATAGGTGAGTTGGGTTGGATAGGTGAGTTGGGGTGAGTTAGAGCCAAGTTGGGTCAAGCCAGAGCTGGGTCAGGGTGAGCTAGAGTCGAGTTACACTGAGCCATAAATGTGTTGGCTTGATCCAAAGCTAAGTTGGGATGAGCTAGAGCTAATTTGGGGTGATATAGAGATGAGTTGGGGTAAGCTAGAGCTGAGTCAAGCTCTGCCAGAGCTAAGTTACGATGATATAGATCTAAGTTGGGCTGAGCCAGAGCTAAATTGGGCTGAGCTAGAGCTGATTTGGGTTGATTTAAAGCTGAGTTGGGTTGAGCCAGAGTTGAGTTGGGGTGATATAGTGCTGAGTTGGGCCAAGCTAGAGCTGAGTTGGGTTGAGTTGATAGTCTCAAGAACAAAACTATGGTTTATAAAAATAGACTTTTTTGCTCAAATTTTTGCCTTATTTACTTTCATTCTCCAAGATCCTACATGACAATGGTTATTAGGTTACTTGTAGAGGATTTATGAGCAAATTTTTGGGTTATGGTCCCATCAGACATGCCAAAATGTAGAGAGGAATACATAACACAATTAGTCAAGCATTAGTCCAATAAATCAAAGGAAGAATGCATAATAAAAAACTGAATTAAGTCTATCTATTCATGTGGGAATTACAAAGGATATCAAGAAACAATTGAAAGAAAGCAACATCATATTTCCTTCCCAAATGGATTCACCATACTAATGCGGCTCAAAATCATGTTCTCCCTTGATCAAGAGTTCTTGTCTTCAACAACAATGGTGGCCAACTCCTCCAATGTCTAAAAAAATCCTTGTAAAACTTAGGCTCATGATTTGGAATCACTAAACAAGCCTATCAATGAAGCTTGCATACAAAATTAATGATCAAATTTAAAGGATTGTGGATATAATTCAACATATTAACTTTTCACAAATCAAGCTTAAAAATGATGTTCATAGCCTCTCTATTTATAAATTTTTTAGATTGGTCAAGATTAACCATGACCGTCCACCTCAAAATTGAGATGTGTGGTCATGGATTAATGTAATTTATAATTAAATTACATAAATATCTCTTATAATTATTTTGGAAGAAGGGGCATTTAAGAGGCATGGAGGGTCTTAATGAAGCATGGGATGCTATGATTCAGATATTTTATGCATTTAGGGTCTAGGGATGCCTTTCCAAGAAATGATGTCATTAGGTGATGAAATTAATAGAAATCAATTTCCAAAAATAAATACTCAACAACTTTCATGGAAAATCCACTTAAGCTCTTGATTTGGATTAATTAGCCTTAAACAAGGTTAATCAACATTTGTGCAATTATTTGGAAATTAGTCCTTAATTAATCAAAATGATCAGAAAGTCATATTACTGAGTCTAATTTGAGTCAGGAAGAATTGGAAGGTGAAGTTAGATGAATTGAAACCATATTCCCATTTAGGATTTTTCCAAGACAAAATAACAAAGAGACATGATGTATACCAATAAATTAGAAGAAAAGAGTGATCTAGAGCACAAAAAGGCAAAATCATCATTTTGACTCAAAATGAATTGATAAAATTTATCTATCACATAAAATGCATTGCCATATTTAGGGATACTTTGACATAAATCAACACTTGTAAATGATAAGTTCGAACCATTTAGGGTGTTTTAATGATTTTGACCTAAAATATGCATTTGAGTGCAATTCGAGTAAGATTGAAAATTTCAACACAAATGGTGTTAGGAATTAGATGTCTATAGTAAGAAGGTTTGAAATCATTAATTTGATGTTGGTTACTTTATACTAAAATAAAATTAAAATAATACCAATGATAATATAAATAGCAAATGCAAGTTCAAACCCAATAGATTGGGCCTATTTGTGGTTACAAAAAAGTTGAGTGGAGGAGTTTATAATTTGTATATAGTTTTGGGAAAGCCTATGAGTAACCATATCAACATTATAAATTTGTGTTACTATTATACATAAACAATTAATTTTAAAAAATATTTCAAACAACAAAAAAAATTAAAATCTTCCAAAAATAGAAAAAAATTAGGACCTAAGCTTGACATGTTGGTTAGTTTACATTTTTTATTCATTTTATTTATCACATGACTGGTAGATTACATAAAAATTTTCATACACATATATATTTCATGGTATACACTCAAATTTAATCATTAAGTTATTGACAATGTTTAATATTGACATCCTTACCTTAGTATATTTGCCATTCTATTTGAAACATATATGAGAACCTTCACTATTACATCTATTATCTTGAAATTACTAGAAATATCATTTAGGTATCCCTAATATGTTTATAGGTTATTTTTAACCATTTCTTGACAATCTCTATCCTTTTGGGACAAGACCAATCTAGGTAGACAAGGCCATAACCCAACCTTGTCCCCCATGCTCCAATGGTGACTTTTAAAAGTTGAAATGTTTCATATTGGCCCTCTCACAATTTTAAAAAGCTAATTTAATACAAATATTCCAAATATTTCTCTCTATAATCATATCAAAGCATCTCAAAACATACCTGACAATCACTTGGAGAATTCTACTACACATTAAGTAAAAGATCAATAATCTTTCCATTTCAAGTTATGATTTATTTTAATAGTCATAGGTCAAGTCTAAAGCTATTTTATTGTAGGTCATGGGAATTTGTTGTCAATAATTAAAATAAATTTATGTAGTTGCATCCATATATAAAATATCAAGATTCACACCCTCACTCAAGGAGGGAGAGCTACATTATCCTAAGGCCATTTTGGGATATGTAGGCAACACTTAGATCATATGAACTTTTTTGAGGATAGCTCAACTATCTTAATTTTATGATTCTCTCTTTATTATTTGATATTATATTTAGTTTATGTGAAAGAACTAGGGTTTTGATATTATAAGTCTTCTATTCATCAAATCAGATCCTGTAGTTAATCAATCAACTACTTATAATAGCCCCAAGTGCTTACATAGGAAAATTAATTACATAGTCAACCGAAACATGATCATAACGAAAGGACAAGGCTGAAGTATGACCCTATCCACCTAGATCATTCTTGTCCCAGTACATCAAAAAATTCTATTTTTATTCATGACATAATTCATAGGTATTTCCATCTAATTTTTCATCAGCAGTTAGCACAAAATATATCCAAACTAGGTTTGCACATTTTATTGAAAGTTACTATTTATAGCCATTTCAATTTCTGTATTTTACTATATTTTACATTTAGATTATGTAGATCTAAATAAGTATTCAATAGTTTAGTGTTTTATTATATTTTATTGTTAAATAAAACACACTTAAACATTTTAGGAAACTATATATATTTTATAATAATGCTTGTTATTTGTTTTATTTGTGTCTTATGATTTCATATATTGTTTTATAAATTCCTGGTATTAAAAGAAATAAACTTCAATCTTGGATATAAATCCAACACCATGAGTCAATATTATTTGACCTTAGATCTTTATTCAACATAGAATAAATTATTTTTTCACTTTGGATAAACATTTGACACTAAAACATTCCCCTTCGACCTTGAGTTGAAATTTATTGATCTCTATACATAAAAATATTTTGATTTTCTTTTCTCTTTATTTTTTATTTGCTCACTACTTATTTTTAGCAACTATGTTTTGGAAGTTGTAAAACTACTCAGTGAATGTTGTTACACACTAAGCATATGTCTATTTTAATAACATCATGGTGTGAAGGGTACTACCCCAATACTCAAACCATTGTACAACACTAAACATAGAGTTTAGTTTCCATATACCTCATGATATAATGGAAACATCTAGGGTTCCTTATTTATACTATATGAAGCCTCTTTAACCATTTGATATATGTTTTACCTGAGAGGAGAATATCACCCAGGGAAGTTACTCTCAATGTACCCTTAGAGATAGGATAGTGGGCTACATGTATGGTTTAACACTTATAGTTAGTGCTTTAAAAATTTGGGCTGACATTAATTTACGAATGAGCAAGTATTAATTTGATAACCCACACAATCATTCAAACCCTTACCTAGATCACCTTTTATACCTTACTTTTTACTTGTATTGCATCATATTATATACCTCTAAGGTGTAGTTTTAGATTTAGTGGTAATCCTTTTTCATATATGCAACTTCTTATGTTCTCTTTTATAATGGTAAATCATGTTATTTTTTCTCAAATTAATAATGCTCTTGTTCAAATTCATTTGTTTAATGAAGCTGAAATATACGTTTATTCTTATACCAAAAATAATGAAAGACAACTATGATGTACATAATGAACATGAAACTCATATAGATCCATAAGAGCTTAACGGAGTAGATCAAAATCAAGTGCAAGAATTATCTAAAATTTGTCAATGTCTTCAAGAAAAACCCCATGAGGTGAGTAAGATCATTAGTATAAATATAACATCAAAATTTTAACATTAATATGAAATTTTCACATATTCACCACAATAATTTCCTTTTCATGTTGTCAAATCCCTTATTTCCATTATTTCGACTTCTACTATTACATCCATTCTTATTTATACACATATAGTCATCTCGATATTATCATACCTTAGTTTTGTAAAATTAATTGGTTTACAACAAGTATACATTCCTATGACTACTATTGCTACTTATATGCCCCCACTTATCTCTAAAAATACCACTGTTGAGCATACACTTATTTCCTTACAAGCGAAGATATCTTAACTTGAGAAAACTCTTTCTTATACTAACCCCTTCATGGGCCCATGTTCCTTGTTACATAACCCTTTATCACTTTGAATTGGATCTTATCCATTACTAGTTGTCTTTGTGGCTCCCAAGAGTTCTCTATATAAAGATAAAGGTGATCCTAAACAACATTTCTATGCATTCCATATAACTTGTCTAGACTATTTAGATAGTGAAAAATTGTTAACAAATCACTTTCCTAGAAGTCTCAAATATTATGATTTTATATGGTTTTATGATCCTCCTCTTCAATTATTAAAGGATTTAAATCCTTTGGAAAATAAAAATTTAACATACTTTTCTATCAACATGGTGAAAATCTATCATATGCTCAAATTGTAAATCTCAAAAAAGGATCAATGAATATGTTCTAAGATACAAGACTATTCAAGTGAAAATGATAAATCAAATGGATGATAATGACCTCCAAGGTATCTTCGCTCAATTTTTTCTATTTATACTTCAATAGTCAATTAAAAATTTCAAGCTAAAATATTTTGATGAGTTATGCCATATAGTTAAAGAGTGTGAGGTCGAATTGATTACTTTGAACAAGATCAAGTATACATCAAATGATCCTTATAATTTAAATGTCAAGTTTCAAAGCAATCCAAATTATAAGAGTAAACCCATTGAAAGGAATAATGAAGCTAATATCAAAGTCAATGTCATATCACAACCAACAAAAAAGCTTTAATTAAAATCTCCATCAAATATAAAATTCTCACGGTTACCATCACCTACTCATGTATTATTGCAAAATATACTTGAAATCAATCTCATCTCTATTCCTCCAAAAATGGAAGTAGATATGTCCAAATCACAATATAAAATATTTGATATCAATGTATATTTTCACTACCATTGATGTATTGGGCATTCCACAAACATATTATTCAATCTCAAGCACAAAATTCCATATCTCATTGATGAGAATATTAAAATTGACATATCTACTAAATAGGCTAAGCCAAAAATAAATGACAATTCAATTTAAAAATGTACAAAGATACTCTTTAAAATCATGAAACAACAACAAAAAAGGGTAATTTTGAAGTAAATAATACATATAATTATCATCCTCCTCATTATACATATGGGCATCCACTTGATAGATCATTGGTACATTTACAAACAAAAAATTATCACATCATATGATTACATTTTATGATAGTGAAGTTTTTTATGATGATTTAGATAGACACACACTCTTTATTCAAGCATATTTTGGCAAAAAATCCATACACATTATTATGATAGACAATGGATTAAGTGAAAATGCATGCAACATAACACTCCTATACTCTCTTGGTTATTGTTGTCACTCAATTTTGTACCCTTAGAGAGGTAGTTAAATATTTCTCCAAATTGAGTGGAACATGGGATTACCCCTAAACCTATGGGTTGTTTATAGTAAGGGCAAACCTCTAGATTCAAGGGCTAGCTCCATTGATATGTCTATTTAAGATAATCACCTATACTACCAACTTATTGAGATGAAAATGTATATAGAGAACATAAAAAAAACCTAACCTAATCAGGTGATGCACCAAGTTAATATCTACAAGACTACCATGTACTTGCACTATGAAAGGTGACTCACAAAATTGACTTCAACATTCAAGGTTTCTTTAACATAAGTATTTCAATATGAAAGTGATATGAAAATGCATTTATTAAGGTGAATTAATAAGAGGTATGATTATAGACATGAGTACCCTTCCTCACACTTGTCAATACAAAAATACACTAACTAAACTTCATGTGACTTGCTAAAGAGCAGGCTACTTGCACAAAACATGAAAGAGTAAAGTGAACATAAGGATAGATGATTATCACTTGTCATTAAACTATGCACTACTTCACACACTTAGACAAGAAGTTTAGAACTCAAAACCAGATTAAAATATTTTATTCAAAGGAAAAAATAGTACTCAAACCATCATGTCTTCACCATACCAGGTGTGGATTCATACCAACTTAGCTAAAAGTGGCTACTTATATAGAGAAAGTGAGAGAGAAGAAGAAAAGGGTGTAGGAGAGAGAGAGTATAAAAGTGTCCATGTGAGTTAAAAAAATAAATGGAGTTAAGAGATAGTCTAAAAATACTTCTAAGGCCATGTGTCTCACTCCTAAAGAATCTCCAACCTTCTAAGTGGCATAGGGGTTACAAATTGGCTTAACACCTTGACTAACTTCTTGAAAACTACCCTTCTTTGCATGAAAGGAGTGAAAAATGGATTTTAAAATCATGAATTCAACATGAATTGATCTCCAAAAACTCATTGGAAATATGCCATGTCTTAATAAACTTCTTTGATCTGGCATTCCATCATTCATGTGCTTAAGTGTCTTGAAACTCTTTATTTCCCATGTCTAGCTTGGTCCAAGTGGGATAAAACTCAAGTTAATATTATTAAAGTAACTCTTTATTCATGAATGGTATTAAAATATTTTATTAGATCTGAAAAAAACTATTTTGGCTCTTGGAAAAACTCTCAATATTACTCTGCAGGTCCTCACTAGGTCTATTTCCCTTGTAGCCCTAAAAACTTGTAAACCTCCTTGTGTAGGAGAATGTATAGAGGATAATAAAAAAATAAGGGAATATTATATGACTTATTATGGACTTATATCTCCATGTCAAATTTTATCTTTAGATTATGAAAGGAAGTCCATCTTTTCTACCTTTCTCTCTCCTCAATTAGGCCTCTTTGCCTAGAACCCTATTTTATTGCTCCATAATTATATCACACATGTGAAATAACCAAAAATCATGTGATTAAATTTAATTAGGACATCACCAACCTACATGTCATTTTTGGGGTCTTTATATCTTGTGGAAGTATGCAAACCAAGAACTCACATTGCCACCTAGTCTCATTATGAGCCTGTTTGAGGCTGCCTTGGAAAATGAGCCTTATTTGACCACCTCCAGAATATATTGTGAAAATTTTTAGGATTTAATATTTATTAAAAATACCAAATTACCTCATTAAATTATTTTTAAGTTATCCTTTGCTCATAACACCTATAAAACACCAAAAAAACACAAAATAAGGAAATTATGGCCATATGTACATGTGACATTAGCATAAAAGTACATGTGTGGAAATTAATTTGAGTCATAAACAACATAAAATAAGTTTTATAATAAAATTGTGGCATTATATGTGAATTAGAGGCCCATTTTCTTTGACTGGTCACTATCAAGGTTTTAGTAGGGTTTAAGACCTGTATGGGATATTAACAATTGTTTATAAAGAAAATATCACTAATTGAACTCATTCACATTGTAAAAAATTCTTGACTAACCTCCTCACCTATAATAAATGTCTTATCTTCCCATTTTAAGTGTGAGAGATGGTATGAGTATGTGAAGTTGCTCATCGCAATCTTAACTCTCTTGAACTTGAGAGATGTCAAATTTGAGTTTTGGGCATCAAAACTCAATTTAAATACTGAGAGAGGTTCAAAAACATCCAAAAAAATAATCCTCATTATTATATATTCTTTTATAGTGACAATTAATCCATTGTATGCATTTGGTATACTGGTCAGGGTACTTGGGGTTATGGGCCTGTCATCTTCTTCCTAGCCCTTAAGGGCATTTGGATTGAATACTAAATATTGTGTAACTTGAGAGTGTATTAAGACCCATTATAAGTATTTTTATTTAATAAAGGGCCATCCATGGTGTTTTAAATGCTTATTTTATGCTTTGAGTCCAAGCAGACCCCTTAGTCTCAAAACTGCCCCTTGCTAATGGAGTGGACAAGGTCTGAGACAAAATAATGGGTATATATGCTATTAGTGTGGCCATAAAGTTACCATATATAAATTTTAACACTCATGACCATCCCCTACACAAATTATAAAAGTATTATTATGCATATAGAGGCCTCATCACACCAATCTCTCTCGAGACTGGACTGTAGGATCTGACTATGTGTGTCCTTTTATTAGGTCTTAGACATAGTTTGACCTTTTAAAATTGTTATAAGATATGAGTAGTTCAATAAAGATTTTTATTGAATTATGAAACCATAATAAATACCTTCATTCCTTTAGATCTCTCCACATACCTCACTCAAGCTGAACTCTCATGGAGAATAGGCAAACCTGTAGTTTATCTTTTGACTATGTGTAGAGGTCTTGAAACTCAAACTTGATCAATCCTATTCATGCTTCCTTTGGTTTCAGATAGATCTTATGAACTTATTATTTAACTGATGAGGATCTTAGAGTCTCTCCTATACCTCCATTCTTCCCTTTAGGTTTGAACTAACCTATCCTTATTGCAACTTGTAGGTGCTTGTCAGGGATCATGGTTATCATTCTTTATTTTAGGTTTTAACTTCTCATCATTGATCCCATAAATAATTAATGAATATTTATTAAATTAATAATTATTCATTAAAAATATTTAAAACACTACTCTGCTCCTCTCTTCATCTTAAAAATGAACTGATCTTAAATTAGACCTGTAGGTGGCCTTTAGGAGAGAGCTTGTCTTGAAGGTTGATCTTCTACTATTGTGTCATGATACTTTGAAGGATTTTAATCAAAGAGTTTATTCCTTTGTCTATAGGGTCTAATAACACTTTAATATTTCTTCCAATTCACTTCTCACTTTCTCCATCTGTACACAACACTGTAGGTGATCTCTTAGGGTTTGTCAACTTAGTTTCACCCATTTGACCTTTATCTAACTTGAAAGTGACTAGGTTCCTCTTCAATGGTTATGAAACTATCACCATAAATAATAAATTTAGGTATCCATGTTTTATACTTTGATTTTATTGGTCTAAGGGTGACTTTGGTCCTAAATGAAGACCTATAGGCTTAGGGCATGTAGGTCTCATAGACTTGACTATTTAGGACTACACAAAGTCATCTCTTAAGTTCTTGAACTTTTAAACATTTTAAACTTCATCACCCTTATTTTCACTCATTAAGAGGTTCATATAGCATATGATAAGCATTATGTCACCTTTAACTCACTCAATTGGTCTTGTACGGACTGCATACATAGTCAACCAATGCATAAGCTTGTGTGTAGTCTTAAAACATCTAGTCAATTTGAATCACATAATGATGTAATTAGGGAAGTAATAAACATATGAACATATGATTAAATTTATTAGGTCCTTCCATGAGTAATGAACATCTTCAAACTATTCTTATAGTCCATACAGGCCTGTATATGAAGGAACTCTTATGACTTCTCATTGGAGGGTGTATTGGACTACCATATTGATTTTGTCATGCTTACAATAGTGAAATATGATCTTAGAAACTTATTCCATGATATATTATTTGTACATGAGTCAAATTTTTAATCAAACCTATATTGAAATTTTCAAACCTTGACAATGTTTCCAAATAGTAATCACTTGAAGAACATGGACAAGAATCACATCTTAGACAAAGTAGTATATGAACTCCATGAAACTAAGGGATATTACATGATTTAGGAAGCATTATAAACCTATTATATTGAACAATATGAAGACAAAACCACACTTTTAACAATATTCATTGAAATAACTTATTCATCAAGATACTTTTCCTCCAAGGGAAGGCACCTCATGAAGATGAGTTGACTAATGAAAACATCATGAAAAATGGATAATTTACCTCTAAAAACTACCCTCAAAACCATTCCTCTCCATCGATTTTTGAAGTGGATAAATAGGTGCAAGAATAAACCCTTCTTGGATGGATAGACCATAGTGACATGTTGTCACTCTCAGCGATTGTTCATAAGTAAGAGCAAACCAATATGTAAACCAATTAAACTAATATCAATATTACTAGGACCCATAACAATTTTCAAATTTTAATTTCCTAACTTTCTCTCTCTTGGTTGTACCATTCAGTTCAAATTTGTCTTCTTGAGCTTGTGAAGGCAAGGATGGAGGATAAAATGTGTCTGTAGTGTCATTTAAACTTGAAACTTGGTCCAAATATTTAAAATTATCTATAGGATCCTAAGGGACATTTACAAACTATTTCCAACTAAAATATGTTCTTAAAAGTTCATACAAATGCTTGTAAAGTGTCTTTTTGCCTAGTTTGGGTGTTGAACTGTAGATACTATCAGAATATGACTATCCATGAACATTATATGACTTTTTTATAACATAAACAATGTTGGGAATATTATTTAAATGTTTTCTTATTGGAATGGTATGTCCAACTCTTCAAAATGGGCCAAAAGGTGGCCAAATTGACATTTTTGCATATGAGAGACAGATAAAAGGTTAATACATGTAATTTTGACTTAATTAAACCTAAATAAACTTTTATAATGAACTTATACCATACTAAATCTTTTATTATGTTTTAAAATTCCAAGGCCTTGCAATTTATCCATAGGACTAGACAAGTGAACACAAGACCAAACTTTGGACAATGCTAAACAAGGACAAATATGACCATAAAGAACTATTTAAGACCATTTAGAACCATGAAAATAAATAACAAGATTTTGAAAACCCTATGGAGTTTCAACCCAGAGTGGGTGACCAATTTTGACTTGAGGTCAAAATTTGGTCAACAGTTATACACTATATTTGTTAAAGCATTTGATAGTCATACATGCATTATACTCTTGGACATATATTAATACCTTTATAAGTGGGACCTCTCATAGTGTCTATTTCATTCTTAGTTATACCAAGAACATGGATCTTTGATATTCTATTAAGATACCCTTGGATATAAAAAATTAAAGCAATTCCTCCTAAAGTGCATAAATGTCTCAAATATATTCATGGTAATCAAGTGGTCAAAATTATAGGAATGCAATATGAATATCCTTTGGAACCAATGATATTCAATCCTACAAAATAGTTGGTTGATACATACATTGAGCAACATGGTAATGAAATAGTCTACATAATTATTCAAGAACATGATCTAGATATTCAAAAACATATTTAAAAATCAATTTATCCATCCACTTATGAACATAATAGAGTTACATATGAGTGTAATAAATTAAATCCACAGATCATGGTACAATATCCTAAGAATAAAGTGGTACCTTAAAATAGGTCTTAATCTCTTAAGGCACCACAAGTTATTTAGAGAGCTTCACCACATGTACATGAAGTTACATCTTCTCCTATTACACACGAGGATACATGTTCGTATGGGTGTATGAACAATGATTCAAATGGTTATATTACAACATATGATTTCTATTGATATTCATAAGGATATCTAGTTGACACTTCCTCTTCACAGGAATTCATTCCTTTGTATCATTCCATGGGTTATGTATACATGTCTCTCATTACAGATATAATTGGTTAGCTACTTAAATTTTAATTTGTACATAACTTCTATGATTTTAATTCATTTTTACTTATTTTATCCCTTATTCCAAGCATTAATCTATCCCTTGGATTTATTTTCACTTTGAAAACTTTCCCTCTTGATTTTCAAACTGATTCGAACAATCCAAAACACCTATCTTAAAATGTTTGTAATGCTCATTATTTATGGAAATCCATTTGCTTACTATTGCATATTGATCATGCTATGGTTTCTATTACACTTACATAATAATATCTATCTACTTATTCATTCTTCATGAGCACACATGTTATATTTTCCATTAGGAACATGTATATTATTATTATATCAATCATTTGTGCTACATTGTTATGAATCTTTTACACATACATTGGGGGCACATTGTTAGCCTTCTTTTGTGACACATTATGTTTTATCACCTTTTTGTGTATTGTTTGAATCCATCCAATTTATTATATTTTTTGAATAATTGATTCTTAACACTTTTCAAATATTTAAAATCAAATATTCCAAATTTTTAAAAAAGATTATATATTTCAGAAATTCAAAAAATTCAAAATCAAGACTTAAAAAGCATTTTCAAATGTTGTTTGTTTAAAAATTTACATATGTTATTTATTTCATGTCAAGTAGATAACATATTCAAGTTTTCAATACACAATGATTTTCATGAGTTATGCGAGTGTGATACATGGAATACTATTACATGGTTTTTCAATGTTGAGCTTCCATTTTACATAGTAGCCTTGATGAGTTAAGGGCATCTCTTCATTCTCTATGAACACTTCAATGGGTTGTATCTATCGACAACCTTTTTACCATGTTGATATATTTATATATAAATAATTTTTTTTTTCTAATCACTCATACTTTAAATTGTGTTACATGGATATTCTAATTTGTTAACAATGACATTGATATATATAATTGATGTAGACTAGTCTCATTTATTCTATGCTTATTTTTACATTCTTACTTTACTACATGATAAGTTAGGACTTGTTTTATTATTATGTGTGGCCCTTCACCTTGCTTGTGAAACATATAAATTTTATTATTTTTATGATATCATCATGCTATTTTTGTGTGGCCCTTGGGTTTATGTATTTATGTGACATTCACATGTCCATTGTATATGACATTTGGGCCTTATGTGTGACAATATATACAAATTTTGTGCCATTATGTGACATTAATCATATGGTCATTTATTTATACTATGGTGTTGTGATTTCTATCATGAATTATGTATACTAATTAATTTTTCACATGTGCCATGATACATATCATGCACATGATGCTTATGCGCTTCAATGCTATATCTATCTAACACATGTTTCATGCAAATTAAATGCAATGTTTAATACTATGATGAAATTCCATTAAAATGTTGATATGATACTACATGATTAAATATTTCACATATTATATAGTTCTCTTATGATATTAGTGACTTTTAGGCTATGTCTCTCATCACAAAATGGGGGCATCACAATGGGCTTATCTTGAGAATTTAAGTCTTCATGAGTATCTAATTTGATATTTGTGGCACTATATAGATTTTAGAATTATAGTATGATTTTGAATTTTTATATCATAGGGGCATGTGATATGTATATACAATCACCCCTACATTTACTTCAATACATATTTAAGATAGTTACAAGTTCAATTTGAGTTCTATATCAATGCAATGAAAATATCAGGGGCATGATATTAATTGATGTTTATGTTTCTACATGAAGATTTCAAATTTCACTTTTTCAAAAGTTCTAAAGGTACCAAAGTTTTAGATAGTATCTAGATCCATTTTCAATGGTGTGATTCATCTCATTTTTTAACTGGCTACATTTGAGTCTAGTGACACTCAAAATCTATGGTGAGATGTAGAGAGCCACATTTGGTGGTTATACTACTTCAATTATTATAGAAGATTACTCTACGTATTCAGATGAGAGTTAGAACATACAATATTTATTTCTCAAGGGAGCATTTTTATAGTTTTCAAATTGAGTCTTGATCATTCTCAATTCTCCACATATTCAATATCTCTCTAAATGCCTTAACCAAGGGGCACACACACTTCTCCATTTTCAAGTTATAGGGCAATTAGATTGCCTACTCTTTTAGGTGTGTTTTTTTCCTTTCTTTCTTTTCAAATTTCAAAATTTAAGTTTTAGATACTTTAATTTTCAAAAATGGATAGTAACTAAATTGAGTGGCATTGTTGTAGGTTTTGCATTGAGTCACCTTGCACAATCAAGATTCAGATTAAAATAGAAATTATGTATACACACTTAGGTTCTTATCTCATTTACTCTAGTAATTTCATTTTATTGAATCATTATAATAAATTAAAGGAAAATTTTGACACTCAAATTTAATCATTAAGTGCTCTACAATGTTTATTATTGACATCCTTACCTTAGTTTATTAACCATTCCATTAACTTGTAATCTCTATGAGAGCCTTCAATATTACATTTACTATCTTGTAATTACTATAAACATAATTCGAGCATCCTTATTCTACTTATAGGTTTCTATTAGCCAAATCTCAATAGTCTCTATCTTTTTAGGACAAGAACACACTAGGAAAACATGCCCACAATTTGACCTCATGGAAAATTTTAGTGGCCTGTATTAAAAAAAATTAGAGGTCACTAAGAGAATTAGTTTCGTAATGGTGGTGAATCAAGTTGGAATATGTATAATAATGTAGGTGAATTATGAGGTGGTATATGGAAAATATAAGAAGGTGTCAAATGACATCAACCAAAGCAAATAATTGGTAAATTAGGTGTGTGGATGCCTTATATAGGTCATTGGAGGGGGCTAGCCAAAGCAGGTAGTTATTTACAACATATATACTGACAATTGGATGATGTAGTTGAGTGACTACATCCTATAATTAGATGATTGCATGATACAATCAGATGACTAATGAGAAGTTATCTAATTACATCATGCATTCATCTGACTATAGGATATAGACTCCTAACTACATCATCCATTTGTCTATC
Source organism: Torreya grandis (assembly GCA_037957365.1). NCBI lineage: Eukaryota > Viridiplantae > Streptophyta > Pinopsida > Cupressales > Taxaceae > Torreya > Torreya grandis. The sequence continues at coordinate 3,687,113 of JARHVA010000114.1, forward strand.
TACATGTTATATATGATCACCTACTTTGACGAGCCCCTCCAATAGCCTATATAAGGCATCCACACACCTTATTTTCCAATCACCTACTTTGGTTGTTGTTATCTAACACATTATTGTTATTGTTTGACACCTAGTCATTGCCATCTGACACATGGTCATTGTTATCTGAAACTTTGTTTCTATTACCCAACACTAGGTTGTTATTATCTGACACCTGATTACTATCATCTAACACCTAGTTGCAGTTACTCAACTGCTAGTTGCAAAATATTGATACTAGATACCAACACTTTAGATAGTTTAATGTACTCAAAGAGTAAATACCATCAGAGTAAAAAGTTGAATATATTATATATAGTGGTGAATGCCCCTAGATTGGATTTATTTTTACCATCAACATGTACATTTATAAGAGATATTTTATTTTTAAAAGTAGGTGAACTAACTCTTAAATTTAAATTTTACCCTAAAATTTAGGCAATCCCGCATTGTTGGCTACCCCCAAAAATTTCCAAATGTCAACTTTTAAAAATGGAATATTTGTAAATTAACAAAGATTCACCACTAAAAAATCATTTTCTTGACCTTATCCCCCACCCTCAAATGATAACTTTTCAAATTTGAGACATTTTATATTTTCCCTCTTGCACTTTTAACAAGGTCAGTTAGCATTTATATTCAAAAAATTCTTCTTTATAAGCACATCAAGACCTCTCAAAACACACCTAACAATCATTTGAAAAATTCTACTACACATTGAGCCAAAGAGCACTAATACTTCCAATTAAACTTCTAATCTGTTCTCACAATCATAGATCAAGTATGAAGCTTTTCTATTTTAGGTCAAGTGTATTTATTTTCAAGCATTCAAGCCAATTTATCTAGTTTCATATATATGGAAACTATCAAGATTCACATACTCTAGTAGGGATAAATATATCATCTTGAGGCCCTTTTGGGCTATGTAGGTAGCACTTAGATTATCTATGGGTTTTAAGTATATCTTGGCTATTCTCCTCATCTAATTATGCCATTTGTACTTGATCTTCTATTTGGTTTATGTGTAAAAACTAGGGATTTTCTATTTCAGGTCTTTCATGCATTAAATTAGTTCCCATAATCAATCAGTCAACCATCTCTAACATTCATAGATGCTCATTCAAAAAAATTAGTCATAGAGTCAACCATGAAATGACCATAGATAAAAGACAAGGCCATAATGCAACCCTATCTACCTAGCATGACCTTATCCCAGTACATAGATTTCTATTTTTAATTGAGGCATAGCTTAATAATATTTTCAATTAATTTCTTATCAGTAGTCACTCTGCACAATCAACACAAAATAAATCCAAGGTAGGTTTTCACATTTTATTAAAATTTACTATTTATAACCCATTTCAATTTGGTATTTTATTGCATTTTACATTTAGATTTTATATGTTTTGTAGATATAAATGAATATTCAATCATTTAGTTTTTAATTAGATTTCATTACTAAATAAAACACACTTAAACAAGTATTTATGAGTGAGATGTAAGCCATACATGTTTACATGATACATGCATGAACAAATACAAGGTAGTCTTATACAAAGGGGACATGTCAATGTTGGGGGAATCTCATTCCATAGGTTCTATTGTCACACATTATATCTCTCTATGACCTTTTTATTTATCATGTTGAGCTACATTTATTGCCTAAAAATTTCTTGCTCTTACTAATATTATTTACAATGCTACATTTCATGGTTATGCTACTTTGTTATACTGTGATATTGATATACTTTGATATTATATACTAGTTTGAATTGTTTTATGCTTCATTATTACTACTTCATTTTATATAGGTTAATCATTGATTATAATTTTTAGTTATTGCTTACCATATAACATTGCTTGATTGAGTGTATCATTAAATACCTCTTTCTTTGGGCCCTTGCTTTGTGTGAAATTTTATTGTCCTTTGTTTACTACCCTTGGCATCATGTGATAGTTGATTATCCATATGTGCATCCATTGGCATTTTGTTACATTTGATTTTCCTTTGTGTGTGTTTTGTGGTCTTATGTGACATTGAGTTATATTACGTGTGCTTCTATTATGTGCATCATGGCCATGACATTCTTTGTTTATGAGTCGATAAATATATGATTATCTACTAAGTGTGATGAGTGTAGACATCCAATTCTTAACACCTTTTGTGTGGAAATTATCAATCTTACTTGAATTGCACTCAAATGCACATTTTAGGTCAAAATCCATAAAACACCCTAAATGGTTTGAAATTGTCACTTACAAGTGCCAGTTTAAGTCAAAGTATCCATAAATGGGGAAATGCAATTTATGGACCAACTAACTTTGATCAGATCATTTCAAGTCAAAATGACAATTTTGCCATTTAGTGCTCTGGATCACTCTTTTATTCTAATTCATTGGTACACATCACGTACCTTTGTTATTTGGTGTTGGAAACATCCTAAATGGGAATACATATCCAACACATCTAACATCACCTTCTAGTTCCTCTCCAGTCAAATTATGACCTAGTAATATGACTTTTTGACCATTTTGATTAATTGTGCACCAATTTTCAAATAATTTCAAAATGTTGATTAACCTTATTTAAGGCTAATTAATCCAAATCAAGAGCTTAAGTGGATTTTCCATGAGAGTTGTTGAAAATTTATTTTTGGAAATTGATTTTGAATATCTGTATCATTAGGTGACATCATTCCTTGGGAAGACATTCGTAGCCCATAAATGCCACAAATATCAAGATTATGGATCACCCATGCCTAGTTAATGCCTCCCATACCTCTTCAATGCCCCTTCTTCCAAGGTCATGATGAAGATAATTATGGTTTTAATTCTAAATATTAGGATTATCCATGGCCACACATCTCAATCTTGAGATGGACGGTCATGGTTGATCCTGACCAATCTCAAAAATCTATAAATAGAGAGGCCATGGACATGAATTTTAAGCTTGATTTATGTGAAGTTATTATGCAGAATTCTCTCTACAATCCTTTGCAATAGATCATTAAAATTTGTTTGCAAGCTTCATTGATAGGCTAGTTTAGTGATTTGGAATCATGAGCCTAGATTTTATGGAGTGTTCTTGAAGCATTGGAGGAAATTACCACCATTGTTGACAAAGACAAGGATGCTTGATCAGGGGAGAACATGATTTTGAGCCACATGGGTATGGTGAATCCATTTGGGAAGGTAATATGGTGTTGCTTTCTTTCATTTGTTTCTTGCTATCCTTTGTAATTCCCATATGAGTAGATAGGCTTGGTTAGTTAGTTCTTTATGCATGTTTCATTATTTATGGACTAATGCTTGACTAATTTGCTTTGTAATCCTCTCTACATCTTGGCATACCCAGTGGGATAAGATGCATCTCATACTTGAAGATCATTTTACAACCTTAAAATATTTATTTGGACCCTTAAAACTCTTGAAAATTGATTTTATAACTTTATTTTACCATTTTTTGTTTGCCACAGTGTTACACAGTAACCAACATCAGCAGGTAAGACCAACATCAGTTTCATAATGTCAATTAATAAAATTGACATTAGTTATATACCTGTCATCAGTCACATTAGTATAACTAATATCAACTTGATAACTGACATTGATTAGAAAATGTCACTATCGTTGGTTATAGGAATTGATGTCGGTCACTGTGTTTTTCTTAAAACATAGACCTGAGAGCTATTTTGTTAAAGTTTCTTGTTTCAAACTAAAAAGAGCTTCAAAGCTAAAGGACACGCTAACATTTTTTTTGTAGGACCAAGCTTTACATTTGCCAAAAAAACATGTTTAGATCACCTTTTGCATGCTTAAAATGAATTAGGAACATTATTTTGGGTGCTTAAAGTAATATTTAGGTGATTAAGTGATTTTATAAACATTAGTTTCAAAGTTATAATTAAGACCAAGGGGTAAAATGAACACCACCTCATTTTCAATTTGGGCTTAAAATTGAACACACTTGTCAATTTTTGTTTGCAATAGTTGTTTAATTAGATTTTGTTTGGAAAAAAGGGGACTATTGTGTGTATGATCTTCTATTTGTCCCCTTTAGGGAACCCTTGGAATCAAAAGTGCCATTCTTATTTAAAATATCCTAGTCCAAAGCTTAGTAAGAATATCATCTAGAGCACTCCCCAAAAACTTGTCAAAGTTTGGGTGACCTTGAAAATGATCCTAAAGTCTTTCTATTTCTTGCCTTATTTATTTTTATGCAAACTTGGATTGCAAGGGGGACATCATTACCTCTCACGAGTTCTTTAGGGAAGCTTCAACCCAAGGTTTCATCTCCCAACATTGACTTTATTTGGCTCCTTTGGAGTTGTACACAAGATGTATATGTATTTGGACATTGCACTACACTGAGTGAACAATGGGATGTAGTGGTTGTAAGAAGGACCAGACCTTTTTAAAACTATCCAATGCCATGGTCACCCAATTTTCATTCTTGTATTTTTCATCATTTGATGTGAAAGTCATTGTACAATTGATTTCCCTAAAACGTTCAAAACCTTACTAGTTTAGTATACCCCACTTTGCCATACCTTGTCAGTTTAGACTTAAGACGTTTGTTTTTTGTCATTAGCTTACTTGGTCTTTATTTGTGTCTAAAACTACTTTTTAACTCAATGAACTTAACCAAAACACATTGTCCTTAATTTTCTTGAGCAAGGGAGGCATTATGTTATCCAAATGGAAAATTCACCTTTCCCTTGTTCAAATTATTATCAAAAGCTTTGTGTCATGTCATCCACTTTGGTGTAGTCATGCTGCCTAATTGAATTTATATCTTTTACCCAATTTTTTTAAATCCTTCATTTATAATCCACATTCAAAATTAAACCTTTCTGAGTTTTAAGGGCTGGTGTGTCAAAGTGGGTTCTCCATTTGCATACTAAGCTTGTTCTAACTTGGGTTCAATTTTCCATTTGGATTGAAGGTCATTTATTAAGACTAAAAAAACATTATCATCTTGGTGGACTCAATCCATATTGCATATCGCTCATGATTTGAGTCCTAGAACATATTTTATCCTACTAGAACCATGTGGCAATGTTGTGCTACCTATTTGGTCCTAGATTTATACTTAGTGATTCATGTATGTTTTTACATCTTGAGTTTCTTGGTCCATTTTGTCTTCTTCATAATCCAAATAGCTTTCCTCTAAACTTCTAGGTTTGACTTATCGTAGTTGAAACTAGCTGTTATAACATGGGCATATCACAAAGATCTAGGCTTTGGTGTACTTGTTTTCACCTTGGGTCTTTGAGTTACCTTACCCTTTTCTGATCTATACAATTTAAAATTTACCAAAGGTTGAGTAAACTCATGAACCAAATCTTCTAAATTATGCATGGTTTCAAACCACCCTCCCTTATAGTCTCATTTTTACCTTGGTTATTTTTTTTAAAAAGAGCCAAAGAATACTTTGGTTGCCAAGCATTGATTCGAAGTTAAGTCAAACACACAGAGCAACTCTTTTAAAAGATGACTCAAAGGTTCACTCGTAGTGGGGCCTCTTATGGTCTTAGTTATGAAGATGAGAAATTTTATGATATTCAAGATAACCCCATTGTTTTTGATGACATCCCCACAACAGTAGGATCCAAACATGATTACAATGAATATCAACCCCAAGAAGACCAAGATGAAGCCCTTCTTAGATTGATAAAATCAGGTGCTAGACTACCTTCTGACTTTCCTATAGAATAATTACATACCTTAGTTAGAGAAGGAGAATAATGATGGAAAGCGTAAGATTTTACACGAATAGATATACCTTCTTCCTCTAACAAAAGAAAATAAATACAAATAGAGTTAAAACCTATAAATCTAGATCTCCTAGCTAAGATCATGATAATAAGTCAATGATACATATATCAACTTGTCATAGACTTAACTGATTCCATAATTTCCACTTCAATTCATAATGATGCTTTGAAAGAATAAGGAAATGTGGTTGGAAGTACACAACAAATATTGGATGAGAACATTACCATAGTAGATCAAGGTGATCTAAATGAACAATTAAATTCACAAGAGACCTTACAAAGTGTTCCATTTGACATGGAACATACATTATTCAATCATCAAGAACCTCTTGATACTTTACAAACTCAAAAACCCAAACATTCAGTTCAAATTGAGCAAATCCCTCAAGACAATTTGGCTAGTTCTTTTCAATCGACCCAAAAATTGGTAAACAAACACAAAATTTTCCAAAATCAACAAAGTATAAAACAACCAAATTCAAGGAATTTTTTATAATCTAAGAATCAATGGATTATTTTCTCAACTCAAGGAGAAAATCAGAACCAAGTCATGGATCAAAAGGTATACACTCCCTATAGATCCACACAAAACTAGGGGCACATTCCACCCCAATAGCAATAAAACCAGGGGCACATTCCACCCCAACAACAAAAAAACTAGGGGCACATTCCACCCCAAAGAAATGAAACCAAGGGCACATTCCACCCCAACAACAATAAAACTAGGGGCACATTCCACCCCAACAACATCTTATTCAATCCACAAATGCACCAAACATGCAAGAATGGAATTCTATGAAGGAAATTGTTCAAAGAATTGAGACAAATTTGGTGAGATATATCCATATCCATTTGATTTATCTATTCTCAAAAACCCTTTTCCACCTCATTTTGAGGCACCTAAATTTGAAAAATACAAAGGAAAGGGAGACCCATGTGATCACATACAAGCATTCTTTGTCTTATGTCAAGAGGTTGCTTATAGTAGTGAGTACTTACTATGATTATTTCCACAAAGTTTAGTGGGACAAGATCTTGATTGGCTACTTAAAATACCCAAGGGATCAATTGCGGATTGGAATGACTTATCAAAAAAAATTCTTAACCATTTCTCATACAACATAGAACATGAATTAACTATTGTTGACTTATGTAAAGCCAAGCAACGTGATGGTGAAAGTTTTTCTACATATTTGAAAAATTGGAGAGCATTGGAAGGCCACTTTCAACATAACTTGCCAGACAAATAGTTGACTAATATCTTTGCACATAACTTCCATCTTGAAGTTACACATAATCTATGATTTGCTTGTGATAACTCATTTGAATAAATTATTGATAAAGGAGTGCAAATTGAGAAGGCTCTTATTGCTAAGGGCCTTGTTAATATCTTTGTGCAAGGTCAAGCATCTAATCATACTAAATCACTTATTCAAATAGTTATGCAAGATAAGCATAAAGGCTTTAGTAAAAATAAGAGCATGGTTTAAAATGGGGTGACTCAAACAAGACATGTACAAACAGTACAAGATATGCCTCCTCCAAATGTATAATTAACTCCCCCAAATCCACTACCTACTTTACAAAGATAACCTCCATGAAGGACATTTCATAAAATTTTTAGAGTCTTTATTAAGTTAGGAGAATCAATTGAAATAGTGTTACAAAATCTCATTGTAGCTAATTTAATTATATTACCAGTATCAAGGCCATTTCCTCAAGATTAACCAAAATTAGATTGGTACAAAGAGAATGAATGGTGTAACTTTCATCATGTTGTTGGTCATGGTGCATATCATTGTGTTTAATTGTGACATATTATTGAGGACTTTATTGAAAGTGGTAAACTAGAAATTAAGTTGGCCCTTAATCAAGAGACAAATCATGATATGGGAATCTACAATGACCCCCATCTTTGACATGATCTACCACCACCAAGGAACAATCAAAATGGTCAGAATCAAAGACAGAGATAGAATCAAAAACAACAACAAGGTCATAATCATAATGAAAATAATCGAGATCATAATACCCACAGTAATAATGTGGCTTATAACAATGTACCTTATGATTATATTAATACTGTGGGATGCATTTTTGCAACCCACATTACCACTATTATTGTGAAACTACATGGTCAATCTCTTGTTCCTCACAACATGAGACCCATCATTATAGGGTCAGAACCTTCTCTCCCTAGTAATACCATGTCGGGTTCACATCATCATGTTGTTACTCCATTTGCATGGGCTAATAATTTTGAATAACACCTTTCTTCTAATTATAAAGGCTCCTCATTGACCCAAAATTATAGTAATATAGTTAATCTCCCATGATTCACCATCCAAGGCCCTTTGCCTTGCTCTTCTAATTATAAAAACTCCTTTCCACCTCTAGGTTGTGCAATTGCAACTAGATTCCCATGAGTTACCATCTAGGGCCCTTTGCCCACTTCTTCTATAAAATCTAATGAGAACATTATGCCAATAGTTCCAAAGCTGAATACCATCCCAACAAAGACTAAAATAGTTCAATTCATAATTCAAAGGCCTTATAGTCTAAAGGATCAATTAGATAAAACCCCTACACAAATTTCCATATTAGAACTATTGTAGACATCTGATGTCCATAGAACCATCTTTAACAAAATTTTATAAGAGCCTATTATGCCTAACAATATAAACCTTGATCAATTATAGAACTAAGTTGGACACTTGTCTTCATTTTGGCAAATCACATTTGATCAAAAAGACATGTCCACCCTCAGCCTAAACCAAAATAACCCACTATACATTGAGATAATCATTGTGGATCACAAGATCAAGTAGGTTCTTATAGATAATGGTTTAGGGCTGAAAATTGTATCTCTTAAATTGGTATGATGATTGGGATACATGGATAAAGACATTCAGCTAGAAATGATTACAATCAAGGCTTACAACAAATTTGAGAGAAAGTCATCTAGTACAATTTGGTTGCTAGTCATGGTTAGGTCTATTTCCAATCACATATTATTCCATATTGTGGATATTGAGCTTCCTTATAACATACTACTTGGTTGTCCTTGGATCCATGAAGTATAATAAGTTCCATCTACTCTTCACTAGTGTCTTAGTTTTCCTCATGTTGGGATCAAGGTTACTATTCCCATTGATCAATAGCCATATCAATACTATAAACATCTTGAAGTAGAGTTTCATAATTATAACTATTGCCTAGGTTTTGAATTCATTTCAAAGAAGAATAAAGCCATCATTTCTCATCCATATCCATCTAATTATATAGACCCTATTGATCTAGCCTCCACTTTAGTCAATTCATTTCCTACATCTCTGGCCAAGTAGGTTATTATTAAGAACATAGGCATTTCCACGTATCATCTGAAGGACGTCCTCCATATTGAAAACTTACCAAAATCCCCTAAAACAATTGGTAAGCCTAAAATTTCCTAGACTCCTAACAGACCTAACTAGATTTGGAAACCAAAGAAGAAACAACCAAAACCTCCCATGGTTTTTATACCTACAATTGTAGCAAAGAAAGTTCAAGAGTCTTTTATCGAGGGAGAGTGGTTATATTATGAAGGTCTTACTGATTGTTTTTAGAATCCAAAGTATCATATCCATAATAGGATAATGGATCATCTTGACTATACAGGGAAAGGCCTTGGCCCATAGGCCTAAGGAATTTTAGAACCCTTATTAGCTAGAGTTGTCAATTGGAATCATGGTCTCAGATTTAAACAACCAGAGTATGACCTCATGACATTTGATAGTGAATCTTGTAAAGGGACTAGTAATGATACTCTTAGTAGCTACACAACATCCCATTATAGCCTTTTGATGAGCTTGCTGACTCATATTTGTTTGATTCAAATACCATATTAACCATAATGCCTATTGGAGCTTCCTATCCTGAAGCAATAACCCATCCAAGTGGTGTTTCCCTTCCTGAAGTAAGACATTATATCTTTACCATTGGTGTTTCTCATCATGTAGAAAACTCTCACTATAGCCTATGCCTTTTCCATCCTTAACTCATAGATTGGGATCAACAAAATTTGGTCATATACCTCGATGAGTTTAAAAATGAAAAATCAATTACAGAATACATGGGCCAATGAGATGCATTTCCCATTGGTGATCATAAGCAGGGTTTTGATTTTTCATTAAATTCTTCTACCTACCTTTGAGAGCAGACAAACTTTCTTGGTCATAATAAATAACAAACATTGAGATCTTCAGGTGAAAACCTCTTTGAGGCACTTGTCAATTAGGGAAAAATTAAAGAAAAATATTAGCCTTTGAGTGAAAACCTATTTCAAGTGCTCCTAGGTGAGAAAGTTTGCTCATCCCCTCAGGATGTAGAAAGTCCATCTATCCCAAGTTCCATAACTAGTACAAACATCTCTTCAGAACAACATCAAATATATGAGTGTCTTTCTCTTGAGTTTGTATAGGTTTTTTCCAATTGGCCTTTACTTGAGAAGGCAAATTCTAATTCTTCATATTATCTAGATCTTTGGGAGGAACAACAAGAAGATATAGTAGAGGAAAATGATCATGACCATACATTTCCTAAAATTCTAGAAGATGGATCCACACTCCTTGTGGAGAACAAAACAGAAGTGAATTTGAGAACCCATGAGGATCCCAAAATGGTTTATCTTAGAGATTCCCTTATTGAAGTAGAACATGAACATATTATATCCATTCTTAAGGATTATATAGACATATTTACATGGGCATACTCTGACATGTTAGGCTTGGACCCAAATTTAGTTGTGCATTGTCTTGTTGTCCACCCTGATGCTAAACCAGTCAAGCAAAAATTAAGAAAGATGCATCCACACATTGCCCTTTTGGATAAGGCCAAGTTGGAAATTTTTTTAGAAGCCAATTTTATCAGACCACTGGACTACTCTAAATGGGTTTCTAACATAGTACCAGTGAGTAAAATGACCCCAAGCATATGTATTTATACTAATTTCTATGATATCAACAAAGCATGCACCAAAGATGATTTTCCTCTACCCAACATCGACATGATTATCAACTCAAATACTGGGTATGATATGTTATCCTTAATGGATGGATTTTATGATTATAATTAGATCAAGATAGCCCCTGAAGATTAGCATAAGACCACGTTCACCACTTTGTGGGGGACATTCTTTTACCAAGTCATGCCATTTGGTTTGAATAATGTTGGAGCCACATATCAGTGTGAAATGATTTCTATTTTCCATGACATGATGCATGACATTGTTGAGGACTATGTTGATGATATATTAGCAAAATCAAGAACAAGAGTTGGACATCTTGACATTCTATAAATAATATTTGAGAGGCTTCATTAATATAAAGTCCATTTGAACCCTAAGAAATGTGTCTTTGAAGTCACATCAATAAAATTAATAGGGTTCATTGTATCACAATGAGGGATCGAATTAGACCTTGCAAAGGTCAATGCTATTATGGAAATGCCTCCACCAAACAATCTTAAACAACTGCGAGGCCTACAAGGAAAGATCTAGTCTATAAACATGTTTATTTCTCAATTAGTAGATAAGTGCCACCCATTTACCCATCTCTGAAAGAAAGGGGTAACATTTTGGTGGGATGAATATTTTCATATAGCATTTTCAAAGCTTAAAACATACTTGGCTTATCCACCAGTCTTACGACCTCTAACACAAGGAAAGCCACTACTTCTTTATATATTAGCCATAAAACATGCACTGGGGGTACTTTTGGCTCATCATGATGATCATGGTAAGAAACACACTATTTATTATTTAAGCCTCACATTGGTAGCCTATGAACATAATTATATTCCTATTGAGAAGGCATGTTTACGTATGGTGTTTGCTAGTCATAAATTGTGACATTATATGCTAAATAACAAAACTATTGTTATCACTAAAGTAGATCCTCTCACGTTCCTCTTATCTAAATTAGCTCTTCAAGGACACATGGATAAATATATTATGCTCCTTAGTGAGTTTTATATTGAGAACCAAAATCAAAAAATAATGAAAAGACAATTTCTTCCTGACTAACTTGTAGAAGCTCCTATTAAGGCCACACAACCTCTCAACTTTGACATACCAGATGATTCTATCATGATGATAGAATAAGAATCACAAGAACATGAATATTTGATGATCTATTTTGATGGATCCTTCACATCTCAAGGGTCTTGAACTGACATATTGTTGATCACGCTACAGGGGTATCTGATCCCCAAAGCATTCCACATACAATTTCATTGTACAAACAATATGGCCAAATATGAGGCATTGGTTTTAGGGCTTCATCTTACTATAAAGTGGGATATTCAAAGCTTAAAGGTGTATGGAGATTCACATATAATCATAAATTATACAATTGACTAGTATCAAACAAAGATGATAAGCTTTTTCCTTACAATCAAATTATTGACAACCTCAAAACACATTTTAAATATCTATAGTTTGAGCAAGTTCCATGAGTCAACAATAGATCTAATGATGCTATAGAACAAATTGGTTCCATGATTCAAATGCATGATAGTGATAAAGAGTATCAGTTCTTGATTGAAAATCTTCTTCAATCGACACATATTTTATCAGATTCAGAGAGGATATGCACCATTGATGATCCTAATCCCTCACCTGAGCTACCATGGTACCAAGATTTTTAGAACTATTTCCATAGTCATATATTTCCCTCCAACCTTTCCAACCACCAAAAAAAAATATTCCTTTATCTCTTAACACATTATACCCTTCTTGGAAACAAACTTTATCATAAAGGCTAGGATGTAACACTTCTTTGTTGTTTATCTTTGGGAGAATCCAAGCTGGTGCTAAAGGAGGTTCATGAAGGAATGTGTGGGGCCCATACCAATGGTGTATTCCTAGCAAAGAAACTCCTCAGAATAGGTTATTATTGGCCCAAAATAGAGATGGATGCTTGTAATTATGTAAAGAAATGCGTTCCTTGTCAGTGACATGGAAACTTGATACATGCACCTTCATTACCATTATAGCTGATCACAACAACATGGTCATTCTGAACATGGGGTCTTGATCTCATTGTAAAAATTAAACCAACATCTTTAGATGGTCATAAGTGCATTTTGACTACAACTGAGTAATTTACCATGTGGGTTGAGGTCATTCCTCTCACTTATGTTACCAAAAAACAAATAGCCAAATTCATTCATTACCATATCATTTGTCGATATGGCATCCCAACCCATATTATATTTGATAATGATGAATACTTTGTAAACCAAGATGTGAAATATCTCTATGCAAAATTTAAGATCAAGCACAAGAAATTGACTCTGTATAACTGATAAGGCAATGGACAAGTTGAGGCATCAAATAAAACCATTCGAGCCATCTTAAAGAAGATTATTAATGATGTTGGCTGAAATTGGCACGTGTAACTCTTTCCTGCCCTTTGGGATTATAGAACCAATCATCACACCCCAACTAGAGCTACTCCATACTCCCTTATTTTTGGCACTGAAGCTATCATTTTGGTCAAGATTGAGATCCCATCATTAAGAGTATCACTAGAGCACATTGAAGATAATGAAGACTATAGAGCCTCACGACTGCACAAACTAGAGATTCTTGATGTTAAGTGTTTGGTTGCCCTAGGAAATTTATAGGCATATCAAAACAGATTGTGGAGAAGCTATAACAAATGCATTCTCCCTCAAGAATTTGTGATTGGTGATTTAGTTTTGAAAGAGAACTAGCAAAATATGAATGTTGAACCCAAAAAGAAAGGCAAGTTTTAGCCTAATTAGTTAAGACCATATATTTCCACAACAAACTATGGATCAAGGGCATATTGACTGGCTATACTTAATGGTGAAGAAATTTTAGAGCCCATGAACATCATACACCTTAAGAGATTCTATGCATGAACAACTTTGAACCATTGTCTATAAGACCCCTGACTTGGGGGTAACTTGTGTTGCTGTAATTTTATCCCACCTTTTTATCTTACCTTAAACACATTTTATACTACCCTAGTCCACTTTTTATGATTCTCGATAGTAAAGGCTTTGAATCATTGGCACTCTGAACACATTCTTCATCCCATTCTAGATTGCTCTCTTCGAGAAGTATATTCTTTGTTATGTCTAAGGCATGTTATAAGCTTGAACACTATTTATCCCTTGACCAATTAAGATCTCGATTATGTCTCATGAACATTACAAACATCTTTAGTAATAGTTCTACAAAGTAGTTCACTAGGACAGTATTGTGTAGCTTCAGACAAATATATAGAAACATCTACTTAGTTCTAGACTGTTGCTACACTGTTTCATCAATAACCTCACTCTCATAGATTTGTGAGTATGGGACATTGTAGCTAACTTAGCTATCTTATTGGAACCTCTACTCTCATTACATGCATCTCCTTGAATAGATGATCCCACATTGTGCATATTTTATCCCAGAAACACCAAAAACACCAAAAACATTAGAAATACTTTGAAAATACCAAAAAACATTAGAACATGATCCACAAAAGAAAAAAAACATTATGTCATACTTCTATACATTTGTACATTCTCGTTCTACCATGCTACACTCTTGTCATTTTACAAGCATAGAAAAACTAGTTCATTTTCTCTTATCCCATGCACTTGTCATTTTTCAAGATCAATCTTTCTCATCTCATCATCTTCTTATTTGTCAAACCATTTTCATTTGTTTGTCGTATCTTCCATTTCTTCTATAACATTAATCATGCTAGTCTGATCATCATTTTTCTTCTATCCCATTTCTTGGGAGAACTACATTTAGCCTGAAGTTCATGTTGGAACATGCATCTATGGCACTATGTAGGTAGCATACACTTTTCTTATACATATGGAGTCATCTCAACCAACCCCTTCCTTTTCTTCTCTTCCCCCATTTCTTCTGTCATTATTCCTCTTTAATTAGGGAACAATTATCATGTCATTATTCTTTGTTATGATGTGGTGGAAAGTAACACCTCTACTACGCATACATGAACATTTCTCTTTAAAACCACACTAACTTGGTTTTTTGTTTGTGTGTGTTTATTTGAGTTTTCTTGGTGTTTTGTTGTGCTTTTTCACCTCTTCTTTTATTTCTTCTCCTTATCTCTTTTTATTACTTCTTGTCTCATCTTGGTCCAGTGTTTCTTTGATTATTTTTGCTTATCTCTTTTGTGTTTCAGAACATCTTGATGATTCACATAGATCTTGATTGTTTATATCTTGATCCTATGTTATTACATTGTTCTTGGACCATTTTGTTTATTTGATTATTGTTGGTGTCTTATTTTTATATTTGATTTTGCTTTTCTCTTTTGTGTTCAAGAATGCCTTGATGGTCCACATGGATCTTGATTAATCATATCTTGGTCTCATGTCATTAACACATTCTTAACTTTTATTTTTAAACATTCAAACTAGGTCAGTGCAATGGGAATCTTATGTCATTCTAAGTTATTCATAATTATGATGCTTAATTTTTTTTGCTATATCAAGCACTTTGTGCTCATGTCTCAAAGTCTTAATGTCAACATCAGCTCCGATGAATGATTCTCAAGAACACTTTGTAAAACCTAGGATCATTATATGGAATTAGGCATCTAGGTAACATGTATTTTAGCACTCAAATCTATGCTTAGATGTGCATCTCTTCACATACATTGTGAATTTAATCAATTCTTAGTCCATTTTTCATCATTCCTCATTTCATTCTCTCCCAAAATTGGGTGAACTACATTGGCCTAAAGTTCATATTAGAACATGAGTACATGAAAATATGTAGGTAGTACTCAATTTCTATTGAGGTTAGCTCGACTATCTCCATTATTCTTTTCATCTCTCTCATCACTTTGTGCATTATCATATGCTCGGTTTTATGTGTATTTTTAAGCCATTACACCATCACAAGTACATTTATGCCCGCTTACTTTAACCTATCTTTTCGGTTATATCCTTGAGCTATTTTGCTTGCCAATTGCCCATGCTGGGGTAAAACATCTGAACCACGTCTGAATTAAATAAACTATACAGGGGAAAATCATTCTTTATTCTTTATCAATGATCAAAATTTACCTTATTGGGGAAAAACTATTTTATCATGATCAAATCTTCTCTATTGGAGTACTTTTTATTATATTCTCTTTGGAGACCCCATTCTAGTGGTGCTTCCCTTCCTGAAGAGAATGTTCCCCCATTTCCTCTAATTCCAAGATCTCCACATTAAATCCCATGATGGTAATATTTTAGTGTGCAAATATTGTAGACACAGAAGAAGATCTTTATCTTCAGGAAGATATATTTGAACCAGTACTTGAAGATCTTCCAGATGAAGTATCTGATGATGAACAAGATGCAGCTGATCTAGAATCTCTTACAGATGATCTTGAACAACCAATGACAAACATGTAAAGAGGAGCACGACATTATAGACCTAGAGAACATGACTGGTCTATTATGTCCAATGAAGCACATGGACCCTGGTCACGGAACCATCATGAAGTACCTGAACGACCAGAGAAGCCCAGAGGAAGAGGATTTTCCAGAGGAGAATCATCCAGAGGGAGATAGCCCTCTCAACCAAGACAACCACCGATAATGCATAGACCACAACATCCTCCTGTGCATTATCCAAGCTCATTCAAGCCAAGCGACTCCTGGATCAAGAACAAGATCACCAGCAAAGAGCTGCCAAAAGAAATTAGAGAACCTATATGGGAACAAATCCTACCAATAGAAGAACCTGTACTAGCAGTAGACCCTAGGTGGGATGATGGCTATGAAGAAGAAGAGGATGAAGTCGGGAGTATCTTCTACTCCGACCAAGATTACTATCAAGGTGACTGCAGTAATCTCCAAAGGGAAGCTGAAACAGAACCAGAACCAAAAGAAGAAGTCTACACCGAACAAATCATTGTGCAAGACCCTGGAAGACAGAAGTTGGTATGTACAAGTATCCCTTCTCTTGAACTTCCACAGCCTGCCTATCTCAACCATTTAATCAATGGTAGATTTGCTCAGTTTTTCACATTAGAAATAAATGGCAGACTTATTGATGCACAAGTAGACACTGGTGCTTCCCTTTCTTTTGCAAAACCATAGCTCATCAGTGACTGGAAGACACTAGATGACAATCTTGCTTATAAGAGCATAGACATTCAGGGGAATAGTTTTATCTGCAATAAGTATAAACATCAGCAGTCCCTGCGTATTCAAAATAAAATCTTCCATTGTGATTTCTTTGCATTAGAGAAGATGCCCATAGACATCCTCCTTGGAGGATCATTTATTGATAGGTATACACCCTATGGTGCTACTGCTAAAAGCATCATGTTCACCATAGAGAATGAAAGGCTTAGAATACCCAGATTAATCTATGCCACTGAACAGTTTCCAAATGCTATGACTCAGAGCCCTGAGGACTGCAAATCTGGCTTTTATCAGATAAGAGTCAAAGAAGAAGATAGAGCCAAGACAGCCTTCAGTTGTCCCTTTGGCCACTTTCAATGGACTGTCATGCCTTTTGGCTTAATGAATGCGCTAGCATACTATCAGGCGCATATGGATAAAATTTTTGGAGGCACTTCTTAGTTTTTGTGTGTATACATAGATGATATTCTTATTTTCAGTAATTCTTTAGATGAGCATGCTGCTCATCTCTCCACATTCTTTCAGCTAGCACAAGATGTAGGAATTGTCCTTTCAGAGACAAAGATTCAGTTATGTACAACTGAATGCAATTTCCTCGGCATGGTGATCCGAGATTCTAAACTGCAAATCCAGCCTCATATAAAAGAAAAGGTTATCAGTTTTCCTGAGCAACTTGACAAAGCAAAGTTGCAGGCATTTTTGGGATTATTAAATTATTTAAATAGTTTCTATCCTAACTCTGGTGAAGACAGATTTCTTTTGCAAGAACTTCTCCAGAAAAAGAAGCAATTCTGTTGGGAAGAACAACATACAGAAGTAGTTCGTAAAATCAAAGCTACTGTAGCAACACTGCCAGAACTGCACATTCCAAAGTCCCAGAACTTCAAAGTTTATACTGATGCCTCTGACCTAGCATGGGGAGGAGTACTTGTTTGTATTGTAAATAATTTAGAGTATGTGTGTGAATTTGCTAGCGGTGTGTTTAGCACTGATGTATTGAAATGGATCTCCTCTGATAAAGAGATCTATGCTGTAAAAAAGTGTCTTGAGAAGTTCATGTTAAAACTTCTACATTTGCCACATTTTATCATTGTAACCGATTGTACTAGATTTCTGACCTTCAGAGAAAAAGATCATGGTCGGAAAGATGGTCGCGGAAAATATGTCAGGTGGCAGACATTTTTTAATCAGTTTAATTTTTTAGTAGAGCATATTATAGGTAAAAATAATGTAGTTGCAGATTGGCTTAGCAGGAATCCTCCAGCCACTTTAATGCATCAGCCTGCACCTGGTTTCAATCTTACCAGGATATTGAACCAAGGATTTGATTCCATGAACATCCTTGTACAAGAACAAATCCTCTGCGAAGGCTTGCATCCTAGATACACGCGGATTTCCTATGCAGCAGCACACAACCTACAAATGTCTGCAGCAGTGACAATTCAAGCAAACCACAGAGAGAACTCGGGAGTCATCATCATCGAGAGGCTCAATAGTGAATTATTGTACCATGAATTCATTGAGCTACTAAAGAGACCACTATGGACGTGGCATATTCGGATAAGATCTACATTCAATGAACACCTGTATCATTGGATAGCCATGCATGGCCCGCACATAATTCATGAAGAAGAAAATCACGATCAAGATACTGTCGTGCATACCATTATCAGAAGACAACTTGAGTGGGAATCTTATTTCCACTGCACTCCACGACATACACCATGTGAAGCGGGACCCCCTCATTGTCGGCATTGGCATCTCCAAAGCACTTTTCAGATAAGATGCCTTTTCAATCCAATATCCGTAGATGACCTCGTGAATGAAGCGGAAGACATGTTGGGCCCACAGCCTAGAAGTCCATCATCACCATCATCATCTTGTGGATCCAACGCTTCAAACATCATATCACTGTAGACAACTTTTGCGCTGTAAAGCATGATGGGATTGACACCGCCTTGTCAGTGAATAGGCAGGAGCGCCAAAAAATTGCTATAAATAAGCCTCTCCGCCTTAGTTAGATCATCGAAAGTTTTCAGTATATGAAAATTAGTAGCCTTGCGAAAGAGTATGCTCTTCACTTGCCCTTTTCGAAGGATCCTGTGAATCAGAAATTAAACAAGGATATTATAATAGATTTTAATAGTTTGTTAAGTAATAGAGTGAAGCCGTAGCCATTCGGCCCCTGCCTACTATCACAGGTTTCTGCCAAGATTCAAGCTGTTTCAAGCTATAAAGAGTTGAGGAACAAGGAGGCGTCTACTGACATAAAAAGATTGGTATCAGAGCCATACTTACTGTAAGTTGTGAATCATTTTTCCTATTTCGTGGATCAGATCTTTTGAGTTCTTTGCTCTAAAAATTTCTTTGGGAACTTTTGCATCGAGTCACAGGCCGTTCACCCATTTGCTATAGGCCGCTTTTATCTCTACACATTTTACTCCCTTACCAGAAATTTCTTGCTTACCAGAACCCAAATCTCCCCACAATGGAATTTGGAAAAGCCCCATCCACATCTACTGTAGAGGTTATGAACGAATCTGAATTCGAAGGTATGTATGAGTTACCTCCATTTGTTCCAGATCAAATGACAGATTGTCCTGACATTGAAGTCACAGAAGAAAATCTTGAAAAAGAAACCAGTTTATTCAAACCACCGACTATTAAGGCTTCTAGTGTGTACAAAAAGTCTGAGTTAGTAAAGTCTAAGTTTTTATATACTTCTACTTATCTTTCTTTTGTCAAACCCAGAATCAAGTCTGTTGAATTAACCTTCTGTTACAAACCCAAAAAGACATTCCAAACAAATTTACTTCCTCTGTTACTCGAGAAAGAAATCTCCTATATCAGGTCACATGAAGATGTGAAATTTGTCCATTTTGGTTTGATCAGAATCCATATCAGACCTTTGATTCCTAGTAATATTAAGCCTGTATTATATTTAGCTTTGTGTGATCGATGCCAAGTAAGCTTCAAACATTCTTGTCAGTTTTCTAGTCTTGGTCGTCTTAATGATGATATAATATGTTTTGAGTTTTGTCCCAACCTCTCTGTCGCTGTCCGCGATAAAGGTTGCAAAGAAGTTAAACATGGATCTCTAGATTGTTGGGGATTGTTTACCTCATTATTTGGTCTAGATATGTTTGGAGAATTCCAGTATGCATCTCTAAACATCTCTGTATTATATAGTATGACCAATACTAATCACCCCAAAATCTTAGAAAATCTGCCATATGCAAGAAGGTTAAGTGGTACAGTCCAGTTGCAGAAAGGACATATCGAGACAGTTGAAGTTCCCACTGAATGGAAACTTGACTGGCTTAAAAATGTCTCTCCCAGAATGAAGAGTCAAGCCACTGTACATCAAAGTGATGGTAGATCTGTTAATATTCTTCCCAGATCCTTGTCTATAAATTCCCGTCTCTCTCTTACCAGACCATCTACATCCTCTTCCCGTAGATCTGTAAAGACTGGTCACATTTTGATAGAAGATGAAGAGGTAAATCAAGGCATAGATTTACCAGGAACATTTATGAGTCTTCCTAGAGAAGAAAGCCTTGAGTTCTACACAGAAGAAATAACTACTCTCTATAGAGGTGGAAGATGGCCACCACCAAAGGGTGTCCATAAACAACCCGCAGGAACTATGCAGTATTTTGCAGCTGCATATGAGAATCCCTCTAATGAGTTTAAGCAGAGAAACTATACTGCAAGATTCAATTCTCATCTTGTAGAAAATTTTGATGATCTGTGTAGAGATGTCTTATCCATTAAGGATACTATAAATACCATACAAAAAAGAGTTGAATCCATTGATTCAAAGATAGATTCTTTAGAAGATAGTTTAAGCTGGCTATCCAAAGAAGACCAAAAGGCAGAGTCATCCTCAAGACCTCTTTGTTCAGTATCTTTTGGCCCTTCTTTCAAAACAGTTAAAAGAGCACCCAGCCATTCCCTCATGCAAAGGACCCATATTCATTTGCAGCCTTGGTACCTTAATATAGATGACCTGTTAAATCCTCTAGATGAAATTACAGCCTGGTGCAATACCATGCACGTTCTTGTAATACAGGCCCATCTTGATCAAGGAGGCATCTACTGACGTAAAAAGAGATTGTAATAGTTTGTTAAGTAATAGAGTGAAGCCGTAGCCATTCGGCCCCTGCCTACTATTGCAGGTTTCTGCCAAGATTCAAGCTATTTCGAGTTGTAAAGAGTTAAGGAACAAGGAGGCGTCTACTGACGTAAAAAGATTGGTATCATTATTTGGTCTAGATATGTTTGGAGAATTCCAGTATGCATCTCTAAACATCTCTGTATTATATAGTATGACCAATACTAATCACCCCAAAATCTTAGAAAATCTGCCATATGCAAGAAGGTTAAGTGGTACAGTCCAGTTGCAGAAAGGACATATCGAGACAGTTGAAGTTCCCACTGAATGGAAACTTGACTGGCTTAAAAATGTCTCTCCCAGAATGAAGAGTCAAGCCACTATACATCAAAGTGATGATAGATCTGTTAATATTCTTCCCAGATCCTTGTCTGTAAATTCCCGTCTCTCTCCTACCAGACCATCTACGTCCTCTTCCCGTAGATCTGTAAAGACTGGTCACATTTTGATAGAAGATGAAGAGGTAAATCAAGGCAGAGATTTATCAGGAATATTTATGAGTCTTCCTAGATAAGAAAGCCTTGAGTTCTACATGGAAGAAATAAATACTCTCTATAGAGGTGGAAGATGGCCACCACCAAAGGGTGTCCATAAACAACCCGCAGGAACTATGCAGTATTTTGCAGCTGCATATGAGAATCCCTCTAATGAGTTTAAGCAGAGAAACTATACTACAAGATTCAATTCTCATCTTGTAGAAAATTTTGATGATCTGTGTAGAGATGTCTTATCCATTAAGGATACTGTAAATACCATACAAAAAAGAGTTGAATCCATTGATTCAAAGATAGATTCTTTAGAAGATAGTTTAAGCTGGCTATCCAAAGAAGACCAAAAGGCAGAGTCATCCTCAAGACCTATTTGTTCAGTATCTTTTGGCCCTTCTTTCAAAATAGTTAAAAGAGCACCCAGCCATTCCCTCATGCAAAGGACCCATATTCATTTGTAGCCTTGGTACCTTAATATAGATGACCTGTTAAATCCTTTAGATGAAATTACAGCCTGGTGCAATACCATGCGTGTTCTTGTAATACAGGCCCATCTTGATCAAGTAGGCAGCACTTGTTTTGCAGTAAAATACTTATGGGGAATTGCTAGTCTATGGTGGCAAGCCATACCAGAAGCTCTCCAATATGAACATGTACATAATCAGCTAGATTCTTTAGCAGCATTGTTTAATTTGTTGATTAATGAGTTTGCTCCGCCCGTAGGCAATAGAGAAATTGAGTCTAAAAAATGGTTGCTTAAAATGGAGCTATGTGATCTTAAACAGTTTGATGCTTTTGCCAAGCAGTTTCGCAAGCTTGCATATGATAGTCACAGTTCTGCATCTACTGAGGTTAAGCTCAAGTTTCTTCATGCTTTGCCTTATAATCTAATTGATAGAGTCCTATCTTATATTGATCTGAAAGGTCTCCAGATCGAAGATCTTGCCTTATTAGATGTTATTGATTTTGCCCAGCAAAATATTATGACTCTTATCTCAGAAACAAAATCCATACAGAAGCTCAGCAAGCACCAAGCATCCCAAATTGCTCTAGCTTTCCCTGAAATAGCCCCTTTTGGCTGTAGACCCTATGTGCAACCTCGTCACCAACAAAAGCAGCGTTGCCGGCATCTTTCCTATAAGCGTCGCTCTTTTCCTCATCACCATTCTTATGCACCTCTTCAGCGTTTCCTCAAGAAACGTCACACAGCACGTCCTCCTTCCAAAAAGCCTATTTGCTACATTTGTCGCAAACCTGGCCATATTGCTCCCAATTGTTCTTGTAAGAACCCCACAGTCAAAGCTATTTTCTCCTCTAACGCAGCAACGTGGTGGGATATTGTAGACGCAGATGAAGATCTTTATCTTCAGGAAGATATATTTGAACCAGTACTTGAAGATCTTCCAGATGAAGTATCTGATGATGAACAAGATGTAGCTGATCTAAAATCTCTTGCAAACGATCTTGAACAACCAATGACAAACATGCAAAGAGGAGCACGACATTATAGACCTAGAGAACATGACTGGTCTATTCTGTCCAATGAAGCACATGGACCCTGGTCACGGAACCATCATGAAGTACCTGAACGACCAGAGAAGTCCAGAGGAAGAGGATTTTCCAGAGGAGAATCATCCAGAGGGAGACAGCCCTCTCAACCAAGACAACCACCGACGATGCACAGACCACAACATCCTCCTGTGCATTATCCAAGCTCATTCAAGCCAAGCGACTCCTGGATCAAGAATAAGTTCACCAGCAGAGAGCCGCCAAAAGAAATTAGAGAACCTATATGGGAACAAATCCTACCAGCTGAAGAACCTGTCCTTGTAGCAGACCGTAGGTGGGATGATGGCTATGAAGAAGAAGAGGATGAAGTCGAAAGTATCTTCTACTCTGACCAAGATTACTGTCAAGGTGACTGTAGTAATCTCCAAGAGGAAGCTGAAACAGAACCAGAACCAGAAGAAGAAGTCTACACCGAACAAATCATTGTGCAAGACCCTGGAAGATAGAAGTTGGTATGTACAAGTATCCCTTCTCTTGAACTTCCACAGCCTGCCTATCTCAACCATTTAATCAATGGTAGATTTGCTCAGTTTTTCACATTAGAAATAAATGGCAGACTTACTGATGCACAAGTAGACACTGGTGCTTCCATTTCTTTTGCAAAACCACAGCTCATCAGTGACTGGAAGACACTAGATGACAATCTTGCTTATAAGAGCATAGACATTCAGGGGAACAGTTTTATCTGCAATAAGTATAAACATCAGCAGTCCCTGCGTATTCAAAATAAAATCTTCCATTGTGATTTCTTTGCATTAGAGAAGATGCCCATAGACATCCTCCTTGGAGGATCATTTATTGATAGGTATACACCCTATGGTGCTACTGCTAAAAGCATCATGTTCACCATAGAGAATGAAAGGCTTAGGATACCAAGATTAATCTATGCCACTGAACAGTTTCCAAGTGCCATGACTCAGAGCCCTGAGGACTGCAAATCCGGATTTTATCAGATACGAGTCAAAGAAGAAGATAGAGCCAAGACAGCCTTTAGTTGTCCCTTTGGCCACTTTCAATGGACAGTTATGCCTTTCGGCTTAATGAATGCGCCAACATACTACCAGGCGCATATGGATAAAATCTTTGAAGGCACTTCTCAGTTTTTATGTGTATATATAGATGATATTCGTATTTTTAGTAATTCTTTAGCTGAGCATGCTACTCATCTCTCCACATTCTTTCAGCTGGCACAAGATGTAGGAATTGTCCTTTCAGAGACAAAGATTCAGTTATGTACAACTGAATGCAATTTCCTTGGCATGGTGATCCGAGATTCTAAACTGCAAATCCAGCCTCATATAAAAGAAAAGGTTATCGGTTTTCCAGAGCAACTTGATAAACCAAAGTTGCAGGCATTTTTGGGATTATTAAATTATTTAAATAGTTTTTATCCTAACGCTGGTGAAGATAGGTACATAATGCAAAGCCTTCTTCAGAAAAAGAAAGCATTTTGTTGGGAGAAACAACATACAGTTGCAGTTCAGAAGATCAAAGCCAAAGTTGCTGCATTACCATAACTGCACATCCCAAAATCTCAGAACATGAAAGTTGACACCGATGCCTCTGACCTAGCATGGGGAGGAGTACTTGTTTGTATTGTAAATAATTTAGAATATATGTGTGAGTTTGCTAGCGGTGTGTTTAGCTCCGATGTACTGAAATGGATCTCCTCTGATAAAGAGATCTATGCTGTAAAAAGGTGTCTTGAGAAGTTCATGTTAAAACTTCTACATTTGCCACATTTTATCATTGTAACCGATTGTACTAGATTTCTGACCTTCAGAGAAAAAGATCATGGTCGGAAAGATGGTCGCGGAAAATATGTCAGGTGGCAGGCATTTTTTAACCAGTTTAATTTTTTTGTGGAGCATATTATAGGTAAAAATAATGTAGTTGCAGATTGGCTTAGCAGGAATCCTCCAGCCACATTGATGCATCAGCCTGCACCTGGTTTCAATTTGACCAGGATATTGAATCAAGGATTTGACTCCATGAACATCCTTGTACAAGAACAAATTCTTCGAGAAGCCCTGCATCCCAGATTTACGTAGATTTCCTATTCAGCAGCACATGACCTGCAAATGTCTGCAATAGTGACTATTCAAGCAAACCACAGACAGAACTCGGGAGTCATCATCATCGAGAGGCTCAATAGTGAATTATTGTATCATGAATTCACTGAGCTCCTAAAGCAACCACTATGGATGTGGCGCATTCGGATTAGATCTACATTCAACAAACATCTGTATCGTTGGATAGCTCAGCATGGCCCGCATAGGATTCATGAAGAAGAATACCATGATCAAGATACTGTCGTGCACACCATTATCAGAAGACAACTTGAGTGGGAATCTTATTTCCACTGCACTCCACGACATACACCATGTGAAGCGGGACCCCCTCACTATCGGCATTGGCATCTCCAAAGTACCTTTCAAATAAGATGCCTTTTTAATCTGATATCCAAAGATGACCTCGTGAATGAAGCGGAAGACATGTTGGGCCCACAGCCAAGGACTCCATCATCACCATCATCATCTTGTGGATCCAACGCTTCAAACAACATATCACTGTAGACAACTTTTGCGCTGTAAAGCATGATGGGATTGACACCGCCTTGTCAGTGAACAGGCAGGACCGCCCAAAAATTGCTATAAATAAGCCTCTCCGCCTTAGTTAGATCATCGAAAGTTTTCAGTATATGAAAATTAGTAGCCTTGCGAAAGAGTATGCTCTTCACTTTCCCTTTTTGAAGGATCCTATGAATCAGAAATTAAACAAGGATATTATAATAGATTGTAATAGTTTGTTAAGTAATAGAGTGAAGCCGTAGCCATTTGGCCCCTGCCTACTATCGCAAGTTTATGCCAAGATTCAAGCTGTTTCGAGCTGTAAAGAGTTGAGGAACAAGGAGGCGTCTACTGACGTAAAAAGATTCTTTACAGCTTGAAATAGCTTGAATGTTGGCAGAAACCTGTGATAGTAGGCAGGGGCCGAATGGCTACGGCTTCACTCTATTACTTAACAAACTATTACAATCTATTATAATATCCTTGTTTAATTTCTGATTCATAGGATCCTTCGAAAAGGGCAAGTGAAGAGCATACTCTTTCACAAGGCTACTAATTTTCATATACTAAAAACTTTCGATGATTTAACTAAGGTGGAGAGGCTTATTTATAGCAATTTTTGGGCGGTCCTGCCTGTTCACTGACAAGGCAGTGTCAATCCCATCATGCTTTACAGCGCAAAAGTTGTCTACAGTGAGATGTTGTTTGAAGCGTTGGATCCACAAGATGATGATGGTGATGATGGACTTCTAGGCTGTGGGCCCAACATGTCTTCCACTTCGTTCACGAGGTCATCTTCGGATATTGGATTGAAAAGGCATCTTATCTGAAAAGTGCTTTGGAAATGCCAATGCCGACAATGTGGGGGTCCCGCTTCACATGGTGTATGTCGTGGAGTGCAGTGGAAATAAGATTCCCACTCAAGTTGTCTTCTGATAATGGTATGCACGACAGTATCTTGATCATGATTTTCTTCTTCATGAATTCTGTGCGGGCCATGCCTGGCTATCCAATGATACAGGTGTTCGTTGAATGTAGATCTTATCCGAATACACCACGTCCATAGTGGTCGCTTTAGTAGCTCATTGAATTAATGGTACAATAATTCACTATTGAGCCTCTCGATGATGATGACTCCCGAGTTCTCTCTATGGTTTGCTTGAATTGTCACTACTGCAGACATTTGCAGGTCGTGTGTTGCTGCATAGGAAATCCGCGTGTATCTAGGATGCAAGCCTTCGCGGAGGATTTGTTCTTGTACAAGGATGTTCATGGAATCAAATCCTTGGTTCAATATCCTGGTAAGATTGAAACCAGGTGCAGGCTGATGCATTAAAGTGGCTGGAGGATTCTTGCTAAGATAATCTGCAACTACATTATTTTTACCTATAATATGCTCTACTAAAAAATTAAACTGATTAAAAAATGCCTGCCACCTGACATATTTTCTGCGACCATCTTTCCGACCATGATATTTTTCTCTGAAGGTCAGAAATCTAGTACAATCGGTTACAATGATAAAATATGGCAAATGTAAAAGTTTTAACATGAACTTCTCAAGACACTTTTTTACAGCATAGATCTCTTTATCAGAAGAGATCCATTTCAGTACATCGGAGCTAAACACACCACTAGCAAACTCACACACAAATTCTAAATTATTTACAATACAAACAAGTACTCCTCCCCATGCTAGGTCAGAGGCATCAGTATAAACTTTGAAGTTCTGGGACTTTGGAATGTGCAATTCTGGCAGTGTTGCTACAGTAGCTTTGATTTTACGAACTGCTTCTGTATGCTATTCTTCCCAACGGAATTACTTCCTTTTCTGGAGAAGTTCTTGCAAAATAAATCTGTCTTCACCAGAGTTAGGATAGAAACTATTTAAATAATTTAATAATCCCAAAAATGCCTGCAACTTTGCTTTGTCAAGTTGCTCAGGAAAACTGATAACCTTTTCTTTTATATGAGGCTGGATTTGCAGTTTAGAATCTCGGATCACCATGCCGAGAAAATTGCATTCAGTTGTACATAACTGAATCTTTATCTCTGAAAGGACAATTCCTACATCTTGTGCCAGCTGAAAGAATGTGGAGAGATGAGTAGCATGCTCAGTTAAAGAATTACTAAAAATAAGAATATCATCTATGTATACACACAAAAACTGAGAAGTGCCTCCAAAAATTTTATCAATATGCGCCTGGTAGTATGCTGGCGCATTCATTAAGCCGAAAGGCATAACAGTCCATTGAAAGTGGCCAAAGGGACAACTGAAGGCTGCCTTGGCTCTATCTTCTTCTTTGACTCTTATCTGATAAAAGCCGAATTTGCAGTCAAATTGTGAGAAATATTTACAGGCTGCAACCTTTTCTAACAAGTAGATTTTATCTGGTATGGGTTATGGATATGGTTCTGTAATGGCATTTAATGGTCTGTAATTGATGACCATTCTCTTTTTACCTCTTTTTTGTTCAAAGTGTTTGTTAACCATAAAGGCGTAACAACAAAAAGGAGAGGTTGATTTTTCTATAAAGCCATTGGCTTCCAGATCTTTGATCTGTGCTTCCATATCTTCATAATCCTGTGCTGGTATGGGAATCCTTTTCCCAATCTTCATGTGCTTGCCTTCAAGGATTTTTATCTCCATTTCGGGCATAGCTTTGGACCAAAACTACTGGGGATTCTCCGAGCAAATAGAGGACTTGATCCTTTCACCAATTTCTAATATTTCAATAGGGATTATCTCAGGGCTTTGAGTCATGGCACTTGGAAACTGTTCAGTGGCATAGATTAATCTTGGTATCCTAAGCCTTTCATTCTCTATGGTGAACATGATGCTTTTAGCAGTAGCACCATAGGGTGTATACCTATCTATGAATGATCCCCCAAGGAGGATGTCTATGGGCATCTTCTCTAATGCAAAGAAATCACAATGGAAGATTTTATTTTGAATACGCAGGGACTGCTGATGTTTATACTTATTGCAGATAAAACTGTTCCCCTGAATGTCTATGCTCTTATAAGCAAGATTGTCATCTAGTGTCTTTCAGTCACTGATGAGCTGTGGTTTTGCAAAAGAAAGGGAAGCACCAGTGTCTACTTGTGCATCAATAAGTCTGCCATTTATTTCTAATGTGAAAAACTGAGCAAATCTACTATTGATTAAATGGTTGAGATAGGCAGGCTGTGGAAGTTCAAGAGAAGGGATACTTGTACATACCAACTTCTGTCTTCCAGGGTCTTGCACAATGATTTGTTCAGTGTAGACTTCTTCTTCTAGTTCTGGTTCTGTTTCAGCTTCCTCTTGGAGATTACTGCAGTCACCTTGACAGTAATCTTGGTCAGAGTAGAAGATACTTCCAACTTCATCCTCTTCTTCTTCATAGCCATCATCCCACCTAGGGTCTGCTGCTAGTACAGGTTCTTCTGCTGGTAGGATTTGTTCCCATATAGGTTCTCTAATTTCTTTTGGCGGCTCTCTGCTGGTGAACTTGTTCTTGATCCAGGAGTCGTTTGGCTTGAATGAGCTTGGATAATGCATAGGAGGATGTTGTGGTCTGTGCATCGTCGGTGGTTGTCTTGGTTGAGAGGGCTATATCCCTCTGGATGATTCTCCTCTAGAAAATCCTCTTCCTCTGGGCTTCTCTGGTCGTTCAGGTACTTCATGATGGTTCTGTGACCAGGGTCCATGTGCTTCATTGGACAAAATAGACCAGTCATGTTCTCTGGGTCTATAATGTCTTGCTCCTCTTTGCATGTTTGTCATTGGTTGTTCAAGATCGTCTGCAAGAGATTCTAGATCAGCTGCATCTTGTTCATCATCAGATACTTCATCTGGAAGATCTTCAAGTACTGGTTCAAATATATCTTCCTGAAGATAAAGATCTTCATCTGCGTCTACAATATCCCACCACACTGCTGCGTTGGAGGAGAAAACAGCTTTGACTACAGGATTCTTACAAGAACAATTGGGAGCAATGTGGCCAGGTTTGCGACAGATGTAGCAAATTGGCTTCTTGGAAGGAGGATGAGCAGTATGACGTTTCTTGAGGAAACATTGAGGAGGTGCATAAGAATGGCGATGAGGAAAAGAGCAACGCTTATAGGAGAGATGTCGGCGATGTTGCTTTTGTTGGCGACGAGGTTGCACATAGGGTCTACAGCCAAAAGGGGCTGTCTCAGGGAAAACTGGAGCAATTTGGGATGCTTGGTGCTTGCTGAGCTTCTGCATGGATTTTGTTTCTGAGATAAGAGTCATTATATTTTGCTGGCAAAATCAATAACATCTGATAAGGCAAGATCTTCGATCTGGAGACCTTTCACATCAATATAAGATAGGACTCTGTCAATTAGATTGTAAGGCAAAGCATGAAGAAACTTGAGCTTAACCTCAGTAGATGTAGAACTGCGACTATCATATGAAAGCTTGTGAAACTGCTTGGCAAAAGCATCAAATTGTTTGAGATCGCATAACTCCATTTTCAGCAACCATTTTTTAAACTCAATTTCTCTATTGCCTACGGGCGGAGCAAACTCATTAATCAACAAATTAAACAATGCTGCTAAAGAATCTGGCTGATTATGTACACGTTCATATTGGAGAGCTTCTGGTATGGCTTGCCACCATAGACTAGCAATTCCCCATAAGTATTTTACTGCAAAACAAGTGCTGCCTACTTGATCAAGATGGGCCTGTATTACAAGAACTCGCATGGTATTGCACCAGGCTATAATTTCATCTAGAGGATTTAACAGGTCATCTATATTAAGGTACCAAGGTTGCAAATGGATATGGGTTCTTTGCATGAGGGAATGGCTGGGTGCTCTTTTAACTATTTTGAAGTAAGGGCCAAAAGATACTGAACAAAGAGGTCGTGAGGATGACTCTGCCTTTTGGTCTTCTTTGGATAGCCAGCTTAAACTATCTTCTAAAGAATCTATCTTTGAATCAATGGATTCAACTCTTTTTTGTATGGTATTTACAGTATCCTTAATGGATAAGACATCTCTACACAGATCATCAAAATTTTCTACAAGATGAGAATTGAATCTTGCAGTATAGTTTCTCTGCTTAAACTCATTAGAGGGATTCTCATATACAGCTGCAAAATACTGCATAGTTCCTGCGGGTTGTTTATGGACACCCTTTGGTGGTGGCCATCTTCCACCTCTATAGAGAGTAGTTGTTTCTTCTGTGTAGAACTCAAGGCTTTCTTCTCTAGGAAGACTCATAAATGTTCCTGGTAAATCTATGCCTTGATTTACCTCTTCATCTTCTATCAAAATGTGACCAGTCTTTATAGATCTATGGGAAGAGGATGTAGATGGTCTGGTAGGAGAGAGACGGGAATTTACAGACAAGGATCTGGGAAGAATATTAACAGATCTACCATCACTTTGATGTACAGTGGCTTGACTCTTCATTCTAGGAGAGACATTTTTAAGCCAGTCAAGTTTCCATTCAGTGGGAACTTCAACTGTCTCGATATGTCCTTTCTGCAACTGGACTGTACCACTTAACCTTCTTGCATATGGCAGATTTTCTAAGATTTTGGGGTGATTAGTATTGGTCATACTATATAATACAGAGATGTTTAGAGATGCATACTGGAATTCTTCAAACATATCTAGACCAAATAATGAGGTAAACAATCCCCAACAATCTAGAGATCCATGTTTAACTTCTTTGCAACCTTTATCGCGGACAGCGACAGAGAGGTTGGGACAAAACTCAAAACATATTATATCATCATTAAGATGACCAAGACTAGAAAGCTGACAAGAATGTTTGAAGCTTACTTGGCATCGATCACACAAAGCTAAATATAATACAGGCTTAATATTACTAGGAATCAAAGGTCTGATATGGATTCTGATCAAACCAAAATGGACAAATTTCACATCTTCATGTGACCTGATATAGGAGATTTCTTTCTCGGGTAACAGAGGAAGTAAATTTGTTTGGAATGTCTTTTTGGGTTTGTAACAGAGGGTTAATTCAACAGACTTGATTCTGGGTTTGACAAAAGAAAGATAAGTAGAAGTATATAAAAACTTAGACTTTACTAACTCAGACTTTTTGTACACACTAGAAGCCTTAATATCCGGTGGTTTGAATAAACTGGTTTCTTTTTCAAGATTTTCTTCTGTGACTTCAATGTCAGGACAATCTGTCATTTGATCTGGAACAAATGGAGGTAACTCATACATACCTTCGAATTCAGATTCATTCATAACCTCTACGGTAGATGTGGATGGGGCTTTTCCAAATTCCATTGTGGGGAGATTTGGGTTCTGGTAAGCGAGAAATTTCTAGTAAGGGAGTAAAATGTGCAGAGATAAAAGCGGCCTATAGCAAATGGGTGAACGGCCTGTGACTCGATGCAAAAGTTCCCAAAGAAATTTTTAGAGCAAAGAACTCAAAAGATCTGATCCACGAAATAGGAAAAATGATTCACAACTTACAGTAAGTATGGCTCTGATACCAATCTTTTTACGTCAGTAGACGCCTCCTTGTTCCTCAACTCTTTACAGCTCGAAACAACTTGAATCTTGGCACAAGATGCAGGAATTGTCTCGAGATTGATCAATGCCATAAGTGTGCAACTTGTACTCTCAAATTGAGTATGTTTAAAGTGTGTCCCTTACATTTATGGATTGTATCTTTTCCATTCCCCCCATCTTTGGGGCCTATTATACCTCTCATTATATTTTTTGATCATTGATGGTAATTATACTAGCTATTAGCTTGTCTGGATGTGATCTATTCCATGGGTTAACCTCTCACTTTATCTCTCTTTTCGAGAGTCCATCCTTCTCTTTTGTTAGATTGTGGAGCTAAAAGCTTCACTGTTATGCAAATTGGAGGAGGTTGCTAAGTGTCATAGTAACTGACGTCGGTCAGGTGTAGACCAGAAGCTGCCGACATCAGTCAGGAATCAGCCGATGTCGGTCACCTCTAGATAGATAGGAAGTGACGTTGGTCACCTGTGCATTCTAGAACTATTAGTTACACGAATAGTTAGTTTGATGAACGGTCAGTTTGCATGTAAAGACTAATTTTAGTCTTGAGTCTGCATTTCTAATTATTGTTTTGGGATATATTTAATAGACCCATGGGGCTATATTTTAATCAAAGACAAGGAATAAATCCTTTCGAGTGTAAGATCAAGTTGATCTGCAGGTTGTGCAAGATCAAGGGAGATCTACACGGTAAGTAAGATTAGTTGATCTGTAGGTGTGTGTGTGTGCAAGGTCAAAGTAGATCTACGGGGTAGCAAGATCAAGGAGATCTAAAACACAAGGGGCAAGATTAGAGAGATCTACTTGGAGTACTTTGAGTACTTGGTGGACTGGAAGTAGGTAAAAATGGTTGAGTTGATTGTCACTTACTAGTGGAGGGAACAACTCTGTGTTTGAGTTGTGTTTGTAATTAGTTGAGAGAAAGAAATCTTGAGGGAGAATTAATGTACGCCCAAGAGGTGTGGGAAGAGTGTGATTTATTCATTGTATTTCCTTCTGGAAGAGTGTTAATACAAGATTGTATTATTTCTCATATTCTGTGTTATTTCTGAATTCTAGTTACATATTACTTCTAGTTTAATTCCATGTTTATTTGCTTATATAAAGGTAATCAATTGTGCTCTTAAGGAGTTAGATCCTCACAAGTGGTATCAGAGCCTGGTTCGAAGCAGGTTAGTGTTTGTTGATTACAGGTCACTCACAGGGGTTTCTGTTCGAGTGGGAGTAAAGTAATGGCAGAAGAAAGTAAGCTAAGAATAGAGAACTTAAATGGCAAGAATTATCAATTATGGAGGATGTAGATATAAGATTATATGTATCAAAAAGATCTGTACTTACCATTGGGTGGGGTTGCATGCAAGCCCACCAATATGAAAGATGAAGAATGGAAGGTTATTGATCGGAAGGCTCTAGGATCTATAAGGTTGAGCCTGGCATCGTCTGTGATTTCTAACTTATCATAGGCAAAGACAACGGTAGAGTTAATATAATCTTTGGCAAATTTATATGAAAAAACCTTAGCTTCGAATAAGGTATTTCTTATGAAGCAATTGTTTAATTTGCAAATGCAGGAAGGTGGATTGGTACATACTCATCTTAGTGATTTCCATAGATTAGTAAATCAGTTAGTTTCAGTCAATATAAATTTTGATGATGAAATTAAGGCTCTCTTAATCTTATGCTCTTTACCTGAAAGTTGGGATAGTTTGGTAATGGCAGTTAGTAATACTACGTCTGCTTCAAAAATCTTGAAAGTTGATGATGTTTTTAGTGTATCTTGAATGAATAAATTTGCAGGAAAAGCACAGGGGAATCATCAGGTAATGCTTTAAGTGTTGAAATCAGGGGAAGGCAAAGAGAGAAGAGCAAGCGAGGGAAATCAAGGTCAAAGATAGGCACTAGATCCAAATCCAGAAATGGAGGTATAACCTACTGGAACTGTGGAAAGATAGGGCATGTAAAGAAAGATTGTTGGTTGGTAAAAGATCAACATGAAGGAAATGAAGAAGCAAAAGATGCAGGTATTGTTGCACATGATGCTCTTGTATGTTCCTTGGATAAAGTGGAATCTTTGGTTTTAGATTATGGTGCCTCTTTCCATGCAACCTCGAATAGATAATTTTTTCATGATTATGTCCATGGAGACTTTGGAAAAATTTATTTAGGGGATGGTAAGCCTTGTTAAATGGTTGGCAAAGGGGAAGTGCAGCTGAAATTGTAGAATGGCAACACATGGGTGTTGAAGGATGTCATGCATGTCCCATTCCTGAAGTGGAATTTGATTTCTGTAAGAATGTTGGGTGATGAGGGATGCACAGTAACTCTCACAGTAGAATCTTGGAAAGTTTCCAAGGGTGCACTTGTTTTAGCAAGAGGTAAGAAAGTAGGTAGTCTTTATCTATCTACTTGTATTACTGATTCTCCTTCTGTTTTATCTACTTCAGATGTAGATGCAAAGATGTGGCTCTATAGGCTTGGTCACATGAGTGAGAAGGGAATGGATGTTATTAAGTCAAATGGTAAGCTTTCGGTTTTGAAAAGCATGGATTGAGATTTCTGTAAGCAACAGAAGAAAGTGAGGTTTCTTGAAACTGGGTCAACAAAGAAGAAGGTAGCTTCTATTGGAGGATCACAGTATTGCATGAAGAGGAAATCTAATGTTTTTGATAATGACAAGAATAGGAAAGCCTTGGTTTTCAAGGAGAATATGATGGATAGAGATCAGCTGAAGAGGCTGAATAATTTTGAGCAGGGAAATGTTGATTTGGACAAGTTTATGATCCAAAATGAGCTCGTGGGTAAAAATCATCACTCACAGGAAAACATAGTTACCGACATCAGTCAGGTGAGAACTGACATTGAAAAAGTAGGAACCAACATTGGTCATGTGCAGACTAAATTTGGTGATGTCAGGCATGTGAAAATTGATGTCGGTCAGGTAAGAATCGACGTCAATCAGGTCAGTCACATGGAATCGACATCGATCGGGTGCAGACTGGGAGATGACTGGGATCGGTCACTATTAGAATGAATTTTAGGTGGACAACAAGCTGTCAAGGAGTCTCAAATGCCCATGTGGAGGACTGAAAGGGTAAATAAGCCTCAAATTTGTTATTCCCCTTCTTTACACTACTTATTGCTCACTGATGGTCAAGAATCAAGAAGTTTTGAAGAGGCAATGCAGGTAGAATCTAGGAAACAGTGGGAGCATGGCATGAATAAGGAAATTGATTCCTTAGGAGAGAACCAAATGGGAGATTTCATAGAGTTGCCAGCTGGGATGAAAGCACTGAAAGATGAATAGATTCTTAGGTTAAAGAAAGGAGAGAATGGACAGGTGAGATAAAATTTAGGTTATATGGTCTTGAGCAAGCTGCAGGACAATGGTGTTTAAGGTTTGATAGGTGTATGACAAAGCATGGCTTTAGTCAATGTCAATGTTACCATTGTGTTTATTTTACCAGGTTGGATAATGGTCATGACATTATATTGTTACTGTATGTAGTGTATATGCTTATTGCAGGGTCACACATGTAGGGATTTGCTGAGCTAAAGGTAAAAGTATCTCAGACATGTGCCAGGAAGGATTTGTAAGTAGCAAAGAAAATCTTTGGCATGAGTTTTTATAGAGACAGGGAAAGTCACATGTTGATTTTTTCTCCAGAGGATTATGTGAATAAGGTAGTGGAGAGGTTCAATATGTAGGATGCAGAACTGGTTAGCACACCTATGGTTGGATAGTTCACAGAACAGTGTCCTAAATCACATGATGAGGTTGAGTACAAGAGTACTAGACCTAATATTACCCAAGCAGTGGGATTTGTTAGCAAGTTTATGGCCAATCCAGGAAAGGAGCACTGGAAAGCAGTTCAGTGGATTCTCAGGTATCTAAGAGGGACCAGCAATAGGTATACATGCTATGCAGGGTCAAGCACTTCTCTACATGGGTATGTAGATTCAGATATGGTAGGTTACTTGGATGACAGGAGAATCACTATAGGATATGTGTTCACTGTTGGTGGTATGGTGGTTAGCTGAATTTCAGAGATGTAGAAGGTTGTTGCAGTCATGGTGGCTAGCAAGGATAAGAACCCTGCAAAAATGTTAACAAAGCCAGGAACAAAGGAGAAGTTGAATCTTCATTCAACTTTTGTTGGTCTTCAAGATTGAACTTGAAGAGGGATACAAGCTAGGAAACAAAACTAGATGATGTACAGGTATAGGTACAGGTGCAGTTATTTTTCTCCAAGTGGAAGATTGTTAGGTTGTGGAGCTAAAAGCTTCACTATTATGCAAATTGGAGGAGGTTGCTGAGTGTCCCAGTAACCGACATCAGTCAAGCCAAATGATGTTGGTCAGGTGTAGACCGGAAGCTGCCGACATCAATCAGGAATCAGCCAACATCGATCACCTCCAGATAGATAAGAACTGACGTCGGTCACCTGTGCATTCCAAAACTATTAGTTACATGAACAATTAGTTTGATGAATGGTCAGTTTGCATGTAAAGAATAATTTTAGTCTTGAGTTTGCATTTCTAATTATTGTTTTGGGATCTATTTAATAGACCCATGGGGTTGTATTGTAATCAAGGACAAGGAAGAGATCCTTTCGAGTGTAAGATCGGGTTGATCTACAGGTTGTGCAAGATCAGGGGAGATCTACACGGTAAGTAAGATTAGTTGATCTGCAAGTGTGTGTGTGTGTGCAAGGTCAAAGGATATTTGTGGGGTAGCAAGATCAAGGAGATCTGCAACACAACAAGGAGCAAGATCAGGGAGATCTACTTGGAGTACTTTGAGTACTTGGTGGACTGGAAGTAGGCAATAATGGTTGAGTTGATTGTCACTTACTGGTGGAGGGAACAACTCTGTGTTTGAGTTGTGTTTGTAATTGGTTGAGAGAAATAAATCTTGAGGGAGAATTACTGTACACCTAAGAGGTGTGGGAAGAGTGTGATTTCTTCATTGTATTTCCTTCTGGAAGAGTGTTAATACAAGATTGTATTGTCTCTCATATTCTGTGCTATTTCTGAATTTTAGTTACATATTACTTATAGTTTAATTTCATGTTTAGTTGCTTATACAAAGGTAATCAATTGTGCTCTTAAGGAGTTTGATCCTCACATCTTTCATCCTAGTATGTCTTATCAAGGGGGCATCATGGGTCTGTTCCAATTTTTTCTTGACAAACTCTTTTCTTTGAAAAGACATTTTTTTCACCTAAATGTCTCGCCACACCTTCTTAAATAGGGGCAAAATGTAGACATCCAATCCCTAACACCTTTTGTGTTGAAATTGTCAATCTTACTCGAGTTACACTCAAATGTACATTTTAGGTCAAAATCCATAAAACACCCTAAATGGTTTGAACTTATCACTTAAAAGTGCTAGTTTAGGTCAAAGTATCCCTAAATGGGGCTTTGTAATCGTCTCTGCATTGAGTTTTTTGAGTTTGTAGTGTCACAATATATATCATGCACCTCCCTATTTGTGTGTGGTTACATGATCTATATCATGCACCTTCATTTGTAGTTCATTAGTCAATGCTTATATAAATTATGTTTATTACTATTTTCCTAATTTATAAATCCATCTTGACATGAAACTTATATGTCTTACACTAAATGTTTCATATAATATTTTTAGATATATTCATTACTACATGATGACATATTTATTACATGTCAATACATGCTTATAATTTTTTACATCTTTCTACATAACAAGATACTAGTTAACTATTTTATTTTGAGATGAGTAATTTGCAGGATACATCCCTCACCTCAAAAGGGAGCATATTAGTGGTCTTGTTGTTGGGGATCAACCAACAATGATTACACTCTTACACAAGCAATAAATGCGGAAATAAATCAGATAGACAAGTAACTAGAATCAGATAATAACAAGAACAAGAGATATAAGAAACCACCCTGAAAACTTGTATTAAAACTCTTTACATAAGGAATACAATGAAGAAACAACTTTCTTCCACACCTCTCTCAGATGCACAAGACCTCACACTAGATCTCTATCCCTCAAGAGCTATCTCTCTCAAGCACAATCAAATCCAACAAGTCTGGATTGATTCAACACTCTGTCTGTTCTTCAAACTTTACAATAGTCTCATAGACTTGCTTGTACTTACTTGCTTACTTAGCTAAGAAGATCTAATCCTTCATATAGAATTAGCAAACATATGCATGCTCTTACAACAATCAGTTATGCCTCTTGAACAAAGGCTTCTAAATACAATCTTGCTAATATTGGAAACGCGGATCAAGACTAAGACTCAAACTCGTCATGCAAACTAACACTGCTGTCCATGGAAATAGATTCTGGACGCACAGGTAACCGACGCCGGTTCCTGCCTGCTTGCCATGATCGACATCGGCTGACTACCTGTCGACATCGACGTCTCCTGCACTGCTACTGACCGACGTCGGTCGCCCCTGATCGATGCCGGTGACTGTGTAGACCTGAACTGCTAAGTGAATGCACCTAAGTGAAGCTTTTAGGCTCCACATCCTAACAATCTCCCACTTGGAGATAAACAGCTGCACCAGTACCTGTACAGCAACATCTTTTAGCTCCTCCATCTTCAACTTAATCATGAAGACCAACAGAAGTTGAATGAAGATTCAACTTCTCCTTAGTAACCGGCTTAGTTAACATATCCACAGGATTCCTATCTGTATGGATCTTCTCCAGCTTCAACTCACCATCTTCCAATACCTGCCGTATGAAATGGTACCTTAGCTGTATGTGCTTAGTTCTTGAATGAAAGGCCGAATTCTTGGCCAAATGGATTGCACTCTGACTGTCACTATACAATCTGCAACTCTCATGCTCCCTACCAAGCTCATCCATGAACCGTGTCATCCATATCATCTCCTTGCTAGCCTCCGTGACTGTAATATATTTTGCTTCTGTAGTTGACAAGGCAACCACCTTCTGCAACTTAGATATCCAGCTAACCGCCGTTCCACCTATA
This sequence comes from Torreya grandis, assembly GCA_037957365.1. Classification (NCBI taxonomy): domain Eukaryota; kingdom Viridiplantae; phylum Streptophyta; class Pinopsida; order Cupressales; family Taxaceae; genus Torreya; species Torreya grandis. The sequence continues at coordinate 3,726,422 of JARHVA010000114.1, forward strand.
GTAAAAACATAACCTGTAGTGCTCCTCCTGCCATCCAAATCACCTGCCATATTTGAATCTACATAACCATGTAGAGAAGTATCTGAACCTCTATAGCATAAATGCTTACTGCTGGTTCCTCTCAGATATCTAAGAATCCATTAAACTTCTTTCCAATGTTCCTTACCTGGATTGGCCATATACTTGCTTACTACTCCCACTGCTTGGGCAATATCCAGTCTAGTACACACCATTGCATACATCAAAATTCCTACTACGGAAGAATATGGAACCTTACTCATGTACTCTACCTCATCATGTGAATCAGGACATTGTTCTTTACTCAACTTGAAATGTCCAGCCAAAGGTGTACCTACCGGTTTTGCATCCTGCATATTAAACCTCTCCAACACCTTGTTCACATAATCTTCTTGAGACAATATCAACCAGTGATTCTTCCTGTCTCTCTTGATGCTCATGCCTAGGATTTTCTTTGCTGCTCCCAAATCCTTCATAGCAAACGTTTGAGCTAACTTCACCTTAAGATTAGAGATGTCCTGCATGTGAGATCCTGCAACCAGCATATCATCTACTTACAACAATAGAATAATGTACCTACCATTATCCAATCTCTTGAAATACACGCAATGGTCGGATTGACACCTACTATAGCCATGCTCAGTCATAAACTTGTCAAATTTCAAGTACCATTGCCTAGGAGCTTGCTTGAGGCCATACAAGCTTTTCTTCAACCTGCACACTAACTTCTCCTTACCTTTGACCTCGAATCCTTCTGGCTGTTCCATATAAATTTCTTCATCCAAATCTCCATGAAGAAAAGCTGTCTTAACATCTAGCTGCTCAAGATGCAAATCCTCAGTAGCAACCAAAGACAGTACAATCCGTATAGAAGTCATTTTTACAACAGGAGAAAAAATCTCACCAAAGTCAATACCTGGTTTCTATGCAAACCCTTTCACTACTAACCTGGCCTTGTATCTCATCTTTCCATTCTCACCTTCTTTCAATCTGTAAGTCCATCTGTTCTTCAGTGTCCTCTTTCCTGCTGGCAACTCAACCAAATCCCATGTCTGGTTCTCACTCAAGGAATCCATTTCCTCTTTCATGCCTAGCTCCCACTGATCTTTGGACTCCACCTGTATTGCTTCATCAAAACTCTCTGGTTCTCCACCATCAGATAGCAATAGGTAAAATAAAGAAGGAGAATATCGAATTGGAGGCTTACTTACTCTTTCTATCCTCCTGATGGGTGTCTGAGACTCGTCCACAACACACTGTCCACCCAAATTCTCTGACAGTGACCGACCTCGGTCACTTCCAAGCCTGCCTCTGGCCGACGTCGGTTCTGCCTGACCGACCTCGGTTCCTGACCTGCCGACGTCGGTCTCTGTGTGGCTGATGTCGGTTCCTGTTCTGCCGACGTCGGTTCCTACCCTGTCGACGTCGGTCTCTGTGTTTTCCTACAAGTGATTATTTCTTTTTCCCGTGAGCTTATTTTGGACCGTCACCTCATCCAATTCTTCATTGCTCTGCCCAGATTGATTCAGCTTCCTTAGCTGATCACAATACATCACTCTCTCATTGAAAACAACATCCTAGATCCTGATTACTTTGTTAGTTTCTAAATTCCATAGTCTAAAACCAAAATCATCTGAGCCATAGCCAATAAACGTGCATCTCATAGACTTAGCATCAAGCTTTTTTCTATTTTCCTTATCAATATGCACAAAGGCTTCACAACCAAAAACCTTGAGATATGAGAGATCTACTTGTTTACTTGTCCATGCCTCTTCTGGAATTCCACCATCCAGAGCTGTAGAGGGTCCTCTGTTAATCAGGTACACTGCGGTGTCAACAGCTTGTGCCCAAAACTCTAAGGGCAAGCCAGCATGCAATCTCATACACCTTGCACGCTCCATTATTGTCCTATTCATCCTTTCAGCAATACCATTCTACTGAAGTGTCCTTGGAACCGTCCTTTGTCTATGGATTCCATTCATGTAACAATAATCTCTGAACTTATGACCGCATAATTCTCCACCATTGTCAGATCTCAGGCACTTCAATTTATTGCCTGTTTCATTCTCAACCATAGCTTTCCAAATCTTAAAAGTCTCAAAAACATCAGATTTCTTTCTAATACAATAGATCCATACCTTCCTTGTGGCATCATCTACGAATGAAACGTAGTACTGTGATCCTCCAATGGAAGCAACTTGAGCCGGTCCCCACACGTCTGTGTGAACAAGTTGCAACTTATGCCTCTTCCTAGTAGACCCAGTTTTGAGAAAACTAACCCTTTTCTGTTTTCCAAATACACAGTGCTCACAAAACTCTAGATCAATACCTTTTAAATCTGAAAGCATACCTTTGGACTTAAGAATTGACATCCCCTTCTCACTCATGTGGCCGAGCCTTGAGTGCCACAATTTTGCATCCACATCTGAAGTGGATAAAACAGAAGGAGAAATATTAGTAACATAGTTACACAAATAGAGAGTACCTACTCTCTTACCTCTGGCCATAACAAGTGCTCCCTTGGTCACCTTCCAAGATTCTGCTGTGAGAGTTACAGTACAACCCTCATCCCCTAACTTCCCTGCAGAAATCAAATTTCTCTTCAAGCTAGGAACATGCATCACGTCTCTCAACACCCATGTGTTGCCATTATGCATCTTTAACTGCACTTTACCTTTGCCAATAATCTTACAAGGCTCATCATCCCCTAAATACACTATTCCAAAATCACCTTGGATATAGTCACTGAAATATTCTCTGTTAGGGGTGGCATGAAAAGATGCACCAGAATCTACAACCCAAGATTCTATATTATTGTGCAAAGAGAAAATTAAAGCATCCTGTGCAATACCTGCTACCTTTGCTTCATCCTTTCCTTCTTGCTGATTGTCCTCCTTAGGCTTAGACCAACAATCTTTGCTTATGTGCCCCATCTTTCCACAGTTCCAGCATTGTGGCTTCCTGCCATTCCTGGATTTGGATCTTCCTCTCACCTTAGACTTAGATCTTGATCTCCTTTTGCTCTTGTCTTTCTGCCTCCCTCTGCTCTCCAAATTCAAAGCGTTCCCAGATGTCTCTTCTGTGATTTTCCTGCGAATTTCCTCACTCAAGATAACACTAACAACATCCTCTACTTTCAGAATATGTGATGCAGATGCAGTATTACTAACTGCCATTACTAAGCTGTGCCAGCTTTCCGGCAAAGAACATAATATTAAAAGAGCTTTTATTTCATCATCAAATACAATACTGACTGAATTTAATTGGTTAACAATACCATTGAAATCATTTAGATGAGTAGAAACAGATCCACCTTCATTCATATGCAAATTAAATAACTGCTTCATAAGATATACCTTATTAGAAGTGGAGGGTTTTTCATACATATTTTCCAAAGTAGACATTAACTCTACCGTAGTTTTTGCCTATGATAAATTGGATATCACAGTAGATGCTAAACTGAGCCTTATTGACCCCAGAGCCTTTCTATCAAGAACTTCCCAATCCTCATCCTCCATGTCTTTGGGCTTCTTGGCAATTCCAGTTAACGGTAAGTATAAGTCCTTCTGATACAGATAATCCTCTATCTGCATTCTCCAGTGTTGATAGTTTTTTCCATTAAACTTTTCCATTCTAAGCTTACTTTCTTCTGCCATTGCTTCTCCCACTCAAACAGAAATCCCTGCAAGAACTTTTGTGACTACCCTGTAATCAATAAACACTACACATATCTGAACCACCTGTTAGTGAACCTGAGCTCTGATACCACTTGTTGGGGATCAACCAACAATGATTACACTCTTACACAAGCAATAAATGCGGAAATAAATTAGATAGACAAGTAACTAGAATCAGATAATATCAAGAACAAGAGATACAAGAAACCACCCTGAAAACTTGTATTAAAACTCTTTACATAAGGAATACAATGAAGAAACAACTTTCTTCCACACCTCTCTCAGATGCACAAGACCTCACACTAGATCTCTATCCCTCAAGAGCTATCTCTCTCAAGCACAATCAAATCCAACAAGTCTGGATTGATTCAACACTCTGTACTGTTCTTCAAACTTTACAATAGTCTTATAGACTTGCTTGTACTTACTTGCTTACTTAGCTAAGAAGATCTAATCCTTCATATAGAGTTAGCAAACATATGCATGCTCTTACAACAATCAGTTATGCCTCTTGAACAAAGGCTTCTAAATACAGTCTTGCTAATATTGGAAACGCGGATCAAGACTAAGACTCAAACTTGTCATGCAAACTAACACTGCTGTCCACAGAAATAGATTCTGGACGCACAGGTAACTGATGCCAGTTCCTGCCTGCTTGCCATGACCGACGTCGGCCGACTACCTGCCAACGTCGGTGTCTCCTGCACTGCTACTGACCGACGTCAGTCACTCCTGACCGATGCCGGTGACTGTGTAGACCCAAACTGCTAAGTGAATGCACCTAAGTGAAGCTTTTAGGCTCCACATCCTAACACTTGTAATATATATTAAATCCTCCATATATATAAATTATAAATTTTTAGATAGATTACATGATTTAGAGAGCTCAAATTAGTACAAATTATAAATTTGGTTTAGATTATGGGGAAAATGTTTGAAGATTGGGAAAATTTTAGGGGGCATATGCACACATTTTGAAAGAAGAAAAGCTACAAGTTTTCATATTTAATATATTTGAGATAAATGAGATATAGGTGTATACGATTATATATCATGATGATATCGATTGGATCAAATTATGGGGCATGAACATTCTTAATGCACAAAAATGATTTTAGTTTTCTATGTAAGAGTATGACATTGATGGTACTAAATTTTACATGTTGAATTTATAAATCTATTTTCATGGTTTATTATTGAGCCTAACACATGCTCACCATTTCGTCTTAAGGTTAAATATTAGTTAAATGATTAGTGAGGTTGAGATTATGCACCCTCAATAGTATAGCACTAGTCTTAAAGGTTGAGGTAATCATTTTATAAACCCTTGGACCTCACCTTAGTTAATTTATCCATTAGGGAATGATCACCCCCAATTATCCAAAAGATTTATCAGGAAGCCCATTTCTTCAATGTTTCAGTAGGAAACATAGTTCTCTAATGCTTTAGTAGGAAACATCATATCCAATAACATCACAAGGGGAAACATGTTTCACCCACTTACATATGTATTCTTTCCTTGCTCTTTAAATTTCATTTCATATTTTATTTTCATATATGGACATTGATTGTGACATGATCATTCTAGTTTTTTCTTGAATAAAGTTACATATTTGAATCCCTCTCCAAAAAGACAAAGTGTGTTGTACACACTTATGTGCATATATTTATCATTTTACTCTAGCATTGTATTTCATTTCAATACTAGAATACAAGGGGACATTTTTAGACACTAAATTAGGTATTAAACACTTAAAAAATATAGTCTTGACCTACATTATTCTTACATGACTTATGCATACACATATGGATCTTTCACACCCTTATCTCACATATACATGCTTTATATAGGTCCAGCATCATAATTTTGTATCATTAAACTATATGATTTCCCTAGTTAGTACCTAAAATGTTCATTATCATACTCAGATTATCTTTATAATGTAAGATTAGTATTCATGTATTTTATACAAGTTTGATAAATTTAGATGCTTGCAAAAGTCCATAGGTGTCCAAATTTGAAGGACTCATCCCCACGCTTAGCAATAGTCATTTTTCAAATTCAAATTATCTTTAGGGATTGACCCACACATTTTATATGTCATTGGTGTGAGAAAATACCCAATGGATCCTATATAAATACATAGTAGGTATAATCCTATTAGATTATCTTATGTTTTCAAATAAGTTTATTTTAACACTTTCACATTTAAATCAACTACCCTAAAATTACCAATTCAATAATCAATCACAACAGTAAGGTCCTAACAAAAATTTAAAGAACTTATGCCAAGCCAAAATTTATTTTTGTTAGTTTTTAAATTTATATTATAGGTTACCTTCATTAAATAATAACCTTTGCACACAAACACCTAATAGGGAGAAAAACATATGGATTGCCTTCCTTCTTTCAAGTATTAGATATGTAGGTAATGCTCAACCATTCAATGGGGATTAGTAACCCACCATCCTTCCCATTTTTAGGCCTAAACCATGTGTTGAAAGTGGACCTAGGGCTCTAAGGATGAGGGGTTAGGTTTATATATTTGCACACATAGAGAGGACTTGATATCACATAGGCAAACATATTTTAAGCATGTGTAGTGAACTATACCAAAATAGTGAGGCATAATCTTCCAAAATAAAATAAAAAATATCAGATGCTTATGCTAGATGATAGAATCTAGGGACTGAAAAATTCATCCAAGTGCATCTAGACACCCAATTCCTAATCTAAGCAAATTTTGATCCATTTTTTAACCCTTTAGACAACTGCATTCAATCTTAGACATGTATATAATATAAACATGATACATACTCTAATCCCTTAGGTCATTTATATTTATAGAAAGTGAAATTATTCTAAATATATTTTGGTTGTTGCATTCAAATTTATTTATTATTGCTATACTTAAATATAATCTGAATAGTTCCTTAGTTTTATCTTGTTTTGATTCATTAATTCAAAAAAAGGTAAAACATTATCTCTCTTAGTGTCCTCTTATTTATACATGGGCTTAGTACATCACAAGAAATTAGGTATACCTACCAAATTTTCTAATCCCAATGTCATATCATATCTATAAGCCCTACCCAAAACATATATTAGTGTGGCATAAAATTCTATGTACTTGGCCCATATCACAAAAGGGTCTACTATCATTTTTACAACATCATACAAAATGTGACATCATATATATGTACATAAAAAATATTCATTATATTTATAGATAATAATAGTACATCAAATATCATATATTTTCTTATTCTTATCTATATCTCTAGAGACCTATTATATAGGCACATGGTCAATACATCACAAGCAGTTTGGTATAATTACCACACTTTTTAATCCCAATGTTGTACCTTATCTACAATACCTATCCAAAATATATATTATTGTGGAAAAAATTTATAAGTACATGGTTCATATAAAAAAACATCTAATGTCATTTTTATAACATTATACAAAATGTGCCATCATTATATATAATACTATGATTTTAATCCTCGATAGGAAAATTACCCAAATATTAAAGTAGAATTCATCCACAATATTAAACTACACCTTTGCACTCATAAGGTAATTCATCAATGCAGGTCCTTATTACACTCCCTCACAACTTGTGACATCCTCCATAAAAAACTCCATGGGGCCTCTTTACCTCATTTTCCCTAAGATGCCATCTTTGGGGGTAATGACACTAGATTCGATAAACTTATCATCTAAGAACATCCTTTTATTTAATAACATACAAACATTGTATATTAGTATTATATGCATATAAGGAAATATGATGAGGAACCAAACACACTCTTAACCCTTATTTGATTTGATATCTCTTGTATTCAATCTCTCTACAACAATGTGTGAAAAACACTAGTCTAAATCCTGACCTTATATAAAATTTTCAAACTAAATGCTCATCAAACTATTTTTACATTGTTATGACATAATATACCTTAAATTTGTATTGGTATACCCACACTTATGTTATAAATCCCACACATATTTATTGTGCATCCAACTTTAAATACTTAAGACCTTTGTAATAGTTATACCAATTCCTTTCAAAAATACTAAAATGCACAATACATCCACATAATTGGTTTACATTTTTATCTTGTTCCACTTCAATGTTATTTTCCATTATATTCATGTGATTTTAATATTGTTATAAATTCAACTTATTTCATCATCCCATGCTCAAATAACATTTAATAGTTTTTTATATGAAAACTAAACATTTCCATCCACAACTTGTTTACTTTCTTCTCAGGTTATATGTAACTCCAACAAGCTCCTCCTTGTGAATCTCATGTATTAACCTCCTATGAACATAACCAAACCAAATGTGACCATAACACTTCATGAAGCTTGGAAAATATATGTGATCATTTTAATTTTTTCTTGAATAGAGTTACATATTTGAATCCCTCTCCAAAAAGACAAATTGTGTTGTACAAAATCATGTGCATCTATTTATCCTTTTACTCTAGCATTGTATTTCATTTCACTACTAGAATATAAGGAGGAATTTCTAGACACTAAAATCAGGTATTAGACATTTAACAATGTCAATCTTGTCCTACATTATTATTACATGACTTGTTCATAAGCATATGGATCTTTCACACCCTTCTCTCACATATAAATGCTTACTATAGGTCTAACATTCTAATTTTATATCAATCAATTATATGAACTACTTAATTTGTATCTAACATGTTCATTATCATAGTCAGATTATTTCTAGATCATAAGATTATTATTCATGTCTTTTATATAATTTTGATAAATTTAGATGCATGAAAAAATATGTAGGTGTCCAAATTTGATGGACTCATCACCACACTAAATAATAGTAATTTTTAAAATTGAAATTATCTTTATGGACCAACCCACACATTTCACATGTCAGTGGTGTAATAAATTACTCAAATAATCTCATATAAATACACAATAGGTCTAAGCCTATTGGATCATCTATCATTGTTAAATAATCTTATTCTAACACTTTCACATTCAAAGTGACTACCCTAAACTTATCAATTCAGTAATCAATCACAATGGTTAGGTCGTAGCCATATTATAAAGCACTTAAGGAAAACCAAAGTTTCCTTTTTGCAAGTGTTAAAATCTAGATTATAGGTTTCCTTCATTAAAGAAGAACCATTGCACACATATACCTAATAGGGAGAAAAAAATTTGTTTGCCTTTCTTCTTTCAAGTACTGGATATATAAGTAGTGCTCAACCATTCATTGAAGATTGGTTGAGGTCACCTCAACCCACCATTCTTCCCCTTTTGTAGGCATAAACCATGTGTCTAAAGTGGAACTAGTGTTTCAAGGAGGAGGATATAGGTTTATAGATTTTCACAAATAGAGAGGACTTCGATCACATAGGCAAACCTATTTCAAGAATGTGTAGTGAAATATACAAAAACAATGAGGCATAATATCCTAAGACAAAATAAAAAATATTAGATGCCTATGCTAGATGATAGAATCCAGAGATTGGTGAATTCATCCAAGTGCATCCAGACACGCAGTTCCTTATCTAAGTGACTCTTGATCCATTTTTTAGCCCTTCAAACACATACATTTAGTCTTAGACATGCATATAACATAAAAATGACAAGTATTTTATTCCCTTAGGTCAATTATATTTATAATAAGTGTAATTATTCAAAATATATTCTAGATTTTACATTTAGATTTATTGTCATTGCTATACTTCATATAATATGAATAATTCCTTAGTTTTATCTTGTTTTGATTCATTAATCCAAAATAAGTAAAACACTATCTCTATTGATTCCTCTTATATATGTTTGGGCTTATTACATCACAATAAATTAGGTATATGTACCAAATTTTCTAATCCAAATGTCATATCATATCTATAAGCCTTACCCAAAACATATATTAGTGTGGCACAAAATTCTATGTACTTGGCCCATATCACAAAAGGGTCTACTATCATTTTTAAAAAATCATAAAAAATATGACATCATACATATGTACATAAAAAAATATTCACTATATCCATCAATAATAATATTACATCAAATATTCACTATATTCAGTATATATCTAGAGATCTCTTATAGAGGCACAAGGTTAATACATCACAAGCGGTTATGTATAACTACCACACTTTCTTATCCCAATGTTGCACCTTATCCCCAATAAATATCCAAAATATACATTAATATGGTAAAAAATTCCAATTACATGGTTCATATCACAAAAAACATCTAATATCATTTTTATAACATTATACAAAATGTGCCATCATTATATATAATACAATGATTTTAATCCTTGATAGGAAAATTCCCTATATAGCAATGTAAAATTAATCCATAATATTGCACTATGCCTTTGCACTCATAAGGAAAGTAATTGATGTAGGTACTTGCTTCACTCCCCCACAACTTGCGACATCCTCCATAGGAAAATGCATAGGTCCTCTATACCTCATTCTCCCTAAGATGCCATCTCCAGGGGTAACATCACTAGATTTAATAAACCTATCATCTAAGAACATCCTCATATTTAATGTCATCAAAACATTATATATTAGTATTATGGGCACATAAGGAAATCATTTGGGCAACCAAAAACACTCTTAACCCTTATTTGATTTGATCTCTCATGTATTCAATCCCTCTACAACAATGTATGAAAAACACTGGTCTAAATCCTGACCTTATATAAAATTTTCAAAGTAAATGCTCACAAAAAAAAATTCACCTTTTTATGACATAATATACCTTCAAGTTTTGTGGGTATCCCCATGCTTGAATTATAAATCCCACACACATTCATTGTGAATCCAAATCAAACTACTTAATACCTATGCAATTGTTATATCTATCACTTTCAAAAATACCAAAATGCACAATGCATCCACATATTTAGTTTACATTTTTTATTGTTCCACTTCAATGTTATATTCCCTTATATGCACATGATTTGAATAATGTTATAAAATTAACATATTTTATCATCCCATGCTCACATAACATTTTAAAAAGATATACATGAAAACTAAACATTTCCATCCACAACTTGCTTATTTTCTTCTCGAGTGCTATGTAACTCCCACAAGCTCCTCCTTGTGAATCTCATGCATTAACCTCCTATGAACATAAATGAATCAAATATGACCATAACACTTCATGAAGTTTGGAAAATATATGTGGGACCTCCCAAATTTAATTTTTTTCAAATATAATTATCATGTTGCAAACATTAAGTGTGCTTGCACACTTATTTTACGAACAAAACACAAAACCTTGATTTTATCCCTACTCTTACTTCATCACAAATACCTTATGGTTCTGAAAATAGTGATATGTTTAAGTATGGAAGCATGGATTAAGTTATCACCCATTCACATACCCATGAATTTATTCATCTTATAAGCAAAAGAGTTTCATTGCTCCATTGGTGACACTTTTTGAGCCACAAATGGTCCAAGCCATCTAACTTGCAACTTCCTAAGGTGTGTTTTTTCCTTGAAATCATGCATATGAATTTAATTATAAACTAAGAAAGTCTTCGGTTTAATATGTCTATCATGCCATTCCTCTTGTCTCCATTTTTTTACTTAGCTCCATTATGTCAATAATCTCTTCTCCTCAAGTGACACTACCAAATTAACCCTTAGTTTTAATAATACATTATCATCTACTATAGTAGCAAAAGTAATTCTTAAACTTGGAAGTTCTAAGAATTCAAGAGGTGAAAAGGTCTCAACTTAGATATGTTTTTATTTCTAGTCCTATAAGCACATATTATTATGAATACTCTTTCACCCAAATTTTTTTGACCTACATTAAAAAAACTTGATCAAAAAAATTTCTGATATCTTATTAAAGGATCCAAGTGTCCTTGAGGATATACAAAAAAATTTTGTGATGTTGGACCATAAACTCATGAGATAACATTTGACCTATTTTGGCCACAAATTGCTTACCTTGATCACTAGTAATACCAAGTGAACATCCAAACCTTGCAATGATATGCTCATATGAAAAGTGACTTGTAGTCTCTATTGTGTAGTCTCATGTGGGAGGTCAAAAATATAAATAATCTAGTGCAATAATGTTGTAGTGTGCACCACTATTCAATTTCAAGGGATAAATAGGCTGAAAAAAATCAATGGCCAACTTCACAAAAGGATTGTTAATTAACATTGATATCAATATAACCTTATCACTCTTATCATGATTCCCTATACACTAGGAAACATCACATATGTAAGCATACTCATGCACATGTTTACACATAGAAACAACCATAACTAGAATGAAACACCTTCATTTTTGTGATGTTTCCTACATAGAGTCCTCCTACAACACCTTCATGATACTCTCATAGTACCACCTCGTGTTCATTTTTTATCACACATATATGTGAAATTTCATTAAGTACTATCTTATGTGTGAATTTATCAATTGAAATGGGACAATAATGATCACTTATTGCTTCTCATGTATTGTAGTATAGTGGGTTGGTGTGCACTATGATGTGAGAAAGACAACAATCTCTTTTAATTCTTCACGTACAACCTTTGTATGCAAAAATTGAGAATTGGATAAATAGTCATCATCAATAGTACCTTATGAAAATTTAACTCCTAGAACAAAATCAATAACTTGTAAACTTGACCCTCTACAATAGGCTTATGGACTAGGTATATTAATTAATTAGGTGTGTTCAAGTTCAATAAAAATTGAGAGACTAGGTGGAAATGAGATTCTTGCATTGAGATATCTAAGTTTTTGCATGTTTGACAGTCCTCATGACTACAATAAATCTGCATCACTTTTGGCACTTTCAAATAACACATTTATAGAACCTTCAAATTCAATGTAGATTAATGCAAATTTTTAGGTTAAATTTTGTTCTAACCTCTCAATTGCTTCATTTTTACATTAAAGAACCTCTCACTTTAAAGAAAATTTGAACCTAAAAAATTAATGACTAAAAAAACAAAATTAAAGGATCTAAATAACATCCATAGAATGAATGATGGGGCTACATCATTTTGTCTTAGAAGGAACATGTTGCAATCAAACCAACTCATATTTGCAACATAAGACATGGGGGTAGGAGGGAAGATTTACATAGAGTGGGGGATGTTTCTATTCTACAAGTCAAGGCTCCTTCTAGATTCACTATGGTTACCCCAATGATCTCTGTAGTACCCAATGCCCCTCAGGTAGAACCTATAACCACAGTCTCTAAGAAGAGTGGGTGTTCTTAGAGTGTGGGAATGTGGAAAATCCTTTCTACCAATATTCAAATTTCTATAAATCAAGGCTGGAGTCTGACCAAGGAGGATTGGTTTCACCCATGGTGAGGATTGTTGCTAGTATAAGGATGCCTTTAACACCTAATCCAAAACTTGTATCCACCTCTTTCCTCATAGGCAACCTCTAAATGTCATTTTCAAGGGTCATATTCAACCTCAAGTTCTGATACTAGACCATTGGATTTGGATATTGGAAGTCATAACTTATTTTGAAAGTGTGGGTTATCTAGTCTCGTATTCAAACCTTATTAGGTGGGCCAATTGAACTTAGAGTTTCTTGAATGATCCTTCTTACACCATGCTCAGTGATGGATTATTCCAAGTAGTTTTTAGTAGTTAGGTCTTTGGTTCATTGGTAATTTTGGTGTCTTTTTTTGTGACTGGGCCTCCTTTTGTGACCTTGGGAAGGTGGAGATCAATGCAACCCAATCTGGATCATATTATATGATATTCCTCTGATTCTAAGAAAATTAGAACACATTTCTTTGTTGATCAATTGGGTTGGTTACTTTGTGAAACTAGATGATGGTTCTATGGAAAAAGAATTTGTAAGAATCTACGTGATTATTGATCTTTCCAATCCCTTATGTTACTCGGTTAGGCTCTATTCATCTCAAGGTTCATAGATCTAGTATCTCAACTTCAAGGGCTTCCTTTTAGATTTTTTTGTGCAATCAAATTGGGCATCAAGTTGCAGGTTGTTCTCATAAGATAATTTAGAGTTTGGATCCTCCTATTTGGTTGGTTTGGATAAAAAATATAGGGCTCTAGATCATGAGTTCTTATGGTAAAATCACAACATTTTCTATCATCTTTGAGGAAGTCCTACACCCCCTTGCTTGGTTGGGGACCCTAAGAAGGAGGCTACCCTGAGGGTGGATGCAACTTAGGTAGAACTCTCGAATCCTTCTCGTCTATTGGCTCCAATAACATCCACTCCTTATCCCTCTTTGGAGAAACTCAAGGTGCCTTTAGAATCCATAGTCAAAGAGAAGGAGCATATGATGGATGTTGAAATACTGAGATTGGATGTGAAATAAATGGTCAAAGATGGGACCTAATGGACTATGGAAGGTATTCGCCCACCCTGGGGAAGAAGATTGATATTGAGCATTAGTTAGTTTTTGATCCTTTCTGATGGTTGTGGTCGGATTTGTACATGGTTTCTTGGTCTTTGATGTTCTTAGGTTTGCTACCTCCAGGAAAATTTCACACCAAATCCCAACTAGTTCACTAACTTTTGGCAAATGTTTAGTTGATGTCTTTAGTGGTTATTTTTTGTGGCGAGCTTAGCTTGGTTGTTCTAAAGATATTGATGGGGTGTGTGTTTACTTTTGGGCCGTTGTTTGTCATTTTCAATGACTTTATAATGGGTTGTGGGGCCTGCTCAAAACTCTCTCTTTTATCTTATCTAAACAAACATCCAGAGAATGAAAAAAATTCTTCTAGAAGATGCCCATTTGGCTTTATTATTGCTTGTAAAAAATAACCTAATATTTCAATGTGTGTATAGAAAATAGACAATGTAAGGGTAGGCCAAACATGTATGTACAACGATTGGAAACAACCATAACAAATTTGCTTCACTCTTCTCCCTTAATGACAAGACCACCTTGATATTAAAAAATGGTCCTTTGGCTTTTATTTCATATTATCTTATATGTTTTGTTCACATTTATCTATGTATTAGTTAATTGTTTTAAATTTAGTATTATTGTATTGTTATGGAGATTTATGATGGTTTTATCTTGTCTCTTAACTCTATACAATCTCATTTTTATTTCAAACCTTTTTAGTCAGTTTAGGATTGTCTATAAAACCTTGATTGCTATTAGGACCATCTATATGGCCTTAACATGTAAGCTTTTGGTTCCTCTTAAATCAATGTGCAGTTATTTGACCCTTCCACCTTTTTCATTCCTAATTGTTAGAAGTTATCTCATGTGCCAATATGGTCCAGATTTGAACATTGCATGCGTGTTTGGACTATCCGTACAATCTTGGTGCATGAGATTTTAAACAATCCTAAGTCAGGGTGCACCCATTCAACCATTCTTCCTTTCTTCTCGTAGATTAGAAGTCAGCATGCATGTCAATATGACCTAATGATTTGGTCATCTATACCTATACAAGTGTGATAGCTCATTTGATCATCAACCACACTCGTAACATGGTGAGTGTATATTGGATACATGCATGTCGTATTCTATTTCTATTGTACATTTTCTATTTCAAACATATTTGTTCCAATTTAAAGGATTGGATAAATTAGTGGGGTTTTCTAACACAAACCCCCAGATGAATCCCTTAGTATTTTAGAGTAGCGAATTCGGCTCATTGCAAGAAGGTTGGAGTAATTATGCATATCTAAGGAAAAAAGGGACAATGGGTGAGCAAAGGGTAATTGATTTGGCACCCCTCCGAGATTTCTACTAGTACCATCCCAACATCCCATGAGCATTTGTATAATCCTAACTATTATCTTTTGTGTTTGTACAATCCTAACAAGCTAACAATTATAAGTCCACATTTTGATGTGATGATTTTATTAAGTTGTAAATGTACATAAACATGTCTAAACTGTGACAATTAATTCTCAAAAATCTTTATACAACCTAAACAAACTAATATCATCCTATTATTCTCTATAATTAATTATTTATTTAATTAAACATTGTTCGTCACAATTTTATGTATTTATAATGTTTAATTATATATAAACATATATAAATAAGTAATTAAAATAACAAGACCTAAACAATCATACATGTAAATATTTTCCTTAAAATAAAAATAAAATAAAAAATTTTAAGTCACCATCACGCTTTGTATATGAGACTCCTCTTATCAAATTTCTATTTATTTTATACGTTGGTCCATAAAAATGTGCAACCCTACACAAGTCATAATATTTACTTTTACAAGTCTAATGTCTCTATTCATCCCAAACTCAAACATGTGACTTCTTTTATAAAACGAGACATTACTTTTTCATTTTAATAAAAATAAAATTTATAAAAATTAATTGTGGATGTCATTTTATTAAAAATAAAAATTATAAAAATTAATTGTGGATGTCTTTCCAATAGATTTGTTCTTTGTCCACTCCATTTAAGGTTACTGTCATTTTCTTAAATTGTGGATATTTTAAATTTATTCAAAAAGTCTAAGGTGTAATTGATTTTTTCCAAGCTACTTTCCCTACAAATGGCCAAAAGTCTAATTTGTCAATTTCATTTGTCTTCAAAGATGTTTCATGTCAATTTTATTTTTATATATATAAATTTTGTGAAGTGAGTTAGAGAATGGCTAAAAGTCTAATTTGTCAATTTTATTTATTTTCAAAGATGTTAGATGTCAATTTTATTTTTATATATATAAATTTTGTGAAGTGAGTTAGAGAATTAGATGAGCTTGAGTGTTTGTGGTTTTAATCGTTACCTATTTATGCATAATCTTAATATATATTTTATATTTGTATAAATTTAATTTATAAGTCATGATTGTATGTTTAGATGGATAGTTTTTTAATTAGTCGTTATGAAAGTCACAGATATGTCGTCTCTTTTTATATTTAATGTAAAAATTTTAAATTTCAAAATTTTAACAATTCAAAATTTTAACTTTTATTTAACATAATTTAATTGTCAATTTTTTAATAAATTATATTTTTTATATTTCTGATTTTAATAGATAAATAAAGGACCCTCAACCTTTAATTATTTATTAAAAAAATAATTTAAAACATCAATTAAAATAGTAAAATTAATCATCTTCATCAATAAAAAAGATAATACAAATGGTCATGTTGATAATACAAATGGTCATGTTAAAAGGTAATTGGTCTCTTCTTAATTTTTATGGGATATATCACAATACTTCTAATTTTATTAATTATATTTTTTATTTTTTAAAATATAAAGAATCATCATTTCAATAATATTTTTTAGAATAAGAATAAAAATTTGTAATTTATACTTCAATTTATTTTTTCCCCTTGACCATATATTTTATTGTTTAGATTATATAGTTATTAATAATTAACAAATTTATATTAATTTTGAAAATTAGAAATAAATTAATAATATTTAAAAGTAATAAACAATTATTAAATTATTAAATAATTTTAAAGATAGATTCAAGATTGTTATTTTGATATATAAATATGTTACCTTTAAAGTATTGTCTTATTTTTTCAAGGAGTGTATGCATGAAGTTGGGGGGTTAGAAAGCGGACAAAATTATGCTTTTTGTTTCTAACAATTATTTTGTATATGCATTTATTAGAACAGTGTATGAAATTCTTAAAGTTAGCCTCGACCATTAATGAGGCTAAATCACGTATATAGAATAATTGCATACATGATTTTTACCCAATAAAATAAAAAAATAATATGAAAGCCAAATCATTTGGCATTTTACACATCAAATTTTGTGGACAAGAGCAAGAAGGGTAAACCCATGTTTTGGAGCAATAAGTTTGAGCAGCCAAGAATCCACATTTTGGAGCCACCTACCCTTCGATTCGATAATGCCATGCCGAAAGAGAGATAAGCCAACATGTTTTAGTGCAATTAGACCTTAGTTTTTTCAAATTTGTTTTATTTTTATTAAAATTATTTATATTTTTATATTTTTCAGTGCATACATCTTCACGTGTAACGACTAATGTGCTAGTACCTAACCCCCAAAACCCTCTTATCCCTCATAACCCTCCAATACCTCCTCAGCTGAAAGACCCTCCAATCCATCCTCACCCTCAAAACCCTCTTAGCCCTCCTATAGTTCCTCAAGCCCCCCAACGTAGTCAAGAGGATTTAGTAGGCCATATAGTAGAAAATAAGCTTGAACTTGAGAATTTGATTAAGTCATTAAGGGATCCACATTCAAACGAACCCCACTGAATTTCCCTAGCAAACACACTACATATATTAGTAGATCAAGTTGAGTTGTTAACGAGTCAAATTGATAGGTGGGCTGACTATAGAAATAGATGTAGGACATACTATTCCAATAAACTATAAACAACCACTATGAAAGATAAACACACAACCAAAGCCCAAATTTGTGCCCTATTCATTTATGGGAAGACTAGTACACTATTTGATGTGATGGCCAAATGAATTCTAATCCATTGGTGCACTCGTGAGTTGCTCAAATAGTCTTTGATCACCCACCTTGCGACAATAATGAGGTCTTATTGTATTTTTTGAGAAAATTATATTGTGAGTTTATCCTAAATGAAATCTAAAATTATTTTAATTTCTTGGAGTTCTAGGGCAGGGGAAAGGGCTTTACACAAGATAGGCCAAGTGTACATCATACACCTAATCAGTCAGTAAGAGCACGTGTTGACAAACCCCATCCCCTTGAGACTTTACTCCCTACAGTCAAGGAGACTAACAATTAATACCTTAAATGTGCTTAAGATTCTTATTGACACCCTCATCCAATGTATGAGCCAGGTTTCTCATACTCCTCCTAGGGAGGGTGGACGTGGTGAGGCTTCATCTAGCATTGCTACCGGAAGAGCTCACTTATGAAAATCATGTGGCATAACATGCATTGGCCCTGATGAGGATGAGTAAGATTTCATGCAATCCACTCATGATGGGTTTTCCATGGGCCTAGATGATATCAATATTTTTATGTTTCAACCATCTACATTTCATTTGGTCACCTTACCTACCACTTCCCAGGTATGTTAATATTTTACTTTTTACAAAAAAAAGTCAGACTTGTTAAATTTAAAATATTTGTATAATTTAAAAGGTAATTTGATGTATACAAACTTTTTTAAAGTTACAGTAGGTTTGTGGAGTCCAAACGAGCACATGTGTTGCTCATAGTGTGCTTGCATTTTATACCTATATAGAGGTAATTTATAATGATTAATTAATGTTATTGTTCATTGTGTGTGTGTATTGAAATGACTGACACTAATATTTTGTATGTTCATTTGATGACCACAAAAGACACTCTATCATCTAGTTGTTGCTCCTACAATTTTATCTACACAATAACTCTTTGAGGTATATGGTCCAGTTATATGTTACATAATATTTAATTATAAATATTGATTTGTGTTTTGTAATTTTTCTATATACTTGTGCAAATAGCTGATGCACGAAATAATTTTCTATGTAGGCTCCTCCGATGACATCTTCTGGTCCTATCAAAATGATTAGTAGGGGTAGCATGGTAAAATTAAACAATTTAATTCATAATTTTTCATATTATATTTCAATGACTTAGTTTATAAACTAATTTTGAAATTTTTATTTTGTATGTATATATACATTTGCAGGGACCTACGCCCTCCATCATTAGGAACAGGTCACTAAATCATAGTAATGATCCATTTCACACTCCTTTTGGCCAACGTGAACCTATCATCAACTCTATTGAGTGTCAGTCTCAAATTAACTGTGACTACCAACTTACAATAAGTGCACCTTGTCAGGAATCTAGAACAACAAACATGCTCTGATCCCACTTGTCAGGATGCAAAACCGGAAACATACAATTGATTACCAAACTTCAAACAACTTAATATGCGGAAATAAACCAGATTCACCAAGTAACTAGAATTCAGAATAACACAGCATATGAGAGACAATACACAACTTGTATTAACACTTTATACAGAAAAGAATACAATAAAGAAGATGCCACTTCTTCTCCACCACCTTACAGAGGTTTCCCACACCTCAAGTGAACAGTACTTCTTCTCCCCAAAGCTCTCCCTCTCACAGGTCACAACACCCAACTCAAATACAGAGTTGGTGTTCACCTCCCATGCTCCACGCATAACACAAGTGCTCCACGCACTCCACAAGCACTCCACGTGCTCCACAAGTACTCAAGGTACTTCAAGTAGATCTCCCATGAATCTGCAACAACTTGCAATTCAACAGACCATACTTATGGAAGGAACTCCCTTGCCTTCCTCTTGCTCTATCCGAGTACACACCTGTACTCCAAGTAGATCCTGCCTGATACTGCTCCCTATTGTGTTGCTGTCTATATGACCTTGCACACCTGCAAATCAAACAATGGTTCTGCTCACCTGTGAACCTCGACCTTGTACACACATACACCTGCAGATCAACGATCTTACTTACCATGTAGATCTCCTATATAGGCCATGCAACTGTGACCAAGATCCTACACTCTTGAAGAACCCAGCTGGCTCTCCAATCCAGCACCAACACACCTGGTACTGTGGCACTAGGAGGAACGCACCATTGCTCTACCTCACACACAGAAGGAGCTTATAATTATGCTCTCTTACTCCCTAGCACACTTTTCCAATACAACCATGAGTCTATTATATAGATCTCATCCAAACAATAATTAGACATCTAATTACAATAATTAGATCCGCAGATCTCAGTCTAAAAATAGATCTCTTCATGCAAACACTTGGTTCGTTAGCTAACTGCCCGTAAATAGCTCGCAGTCGAACCACACAGGCGACCGACGCCGGTCCCTGTCTGCCTGGAGGTGACCGACGTCGGCCAATATATGACCGACGTCGGTTGCTTCCCTTTGCTATTTGCCGACGTCGACTGATCAGACCGACCCCAACTTCTCTGCAATCTCAGCAACCTCCTCTCCTATTTGCATCAGTGAAGCTTTTAGCTCCACAATCCTAACAATCTCCCACTTGGAGATAAATAGCTGCACTGTACCTGTACCTGTACTCTGTCTAATCTGTTTCCTGGTTTGTATCCCTCTTCAAGCTCCAACCTGAAGACAACCCACCACACAACCTATGATGTACCTCCTGTCATCCGAGTACCCTGCCACATCCGAACCTACAACCCCTGTAGTGAAGTCCTGACCCTGCATAGCAACACCTGCTGCCGGTCCCTCTCAGAAAACCTGAGAACCCACTTCCCTGAATTGGCTCCTAACTCTGACAGCTCCCACTGCATGGGAATACTCAGGTCTATACCAGACCTCATGTGATTTCGGACACTGTACCTGTCCAGCGCTTAGTGTGCTCCGGTTTTGCATCCCGAACCTCGCAAACACTTGATTCACATCAGCTCCCACTCGAGACAAAATCAACCTGTGATCTCCATGCCTCCCATGTCAAAGAATTCTGCTGCTCCAAACTCCTCCTGACATGCCACTGAACTAATCTTACCCTTAGCTCAGCAAAACCCTGTATGTACACCCCTGCTAGCTAGCATACTATCCACATACATCAACATAATGATGTTGCAATCATCATCCACCTGGTAAGTCAAACCACAGTAGTTACCTGACACTGACTGAAGCCATGCTTCGTCCTCCACCTGTCAAAACCTGTACCACTGTCCTGCAGCTTCCTCAAGACCATATGCCTGGTCTTCCGTCTCACGTATCCGTTCTCTCTATTCTTCTACTAAGGAATCCATTCGTCTCTGTGCTTTCATCCAGCTGGCAAACCTACCAAAACACCCATCTGTGTCTGCATCATAATCCTGCCTAGCTCACACCTGTTTCCTGGATCCTTCCTGCTATACAATCAGCAACAAGTATGAAGAAGAGGAACAACGAATTTGAGGGCCTACTTACGCCTTCAGTCCTCCATATGGGTGTTTGAGACTCCTTGACAGCTTGCTGTCCACCCAAAATTCATTACAGTGACCGACCTCGATCACTCCACAGTCTGCATCCGACTGACGTCGGTTCCATGCGTCTGTACCTGACTACCAACCTGCCAGCGCTGGTGTCCCTGCTGCCGACATCGGTCCTTCTGACCGACATCGGTCTTACATACTGCCGACGTTGGTCCCATGACCGACGCCGGTCTTACCCTGCCTGACACTGCCGGCTTCGGTCTGCACATGACCGACATCGGCACCTGTCTGTTCGACGCCGGTTCCTCCTGACCGACGCCGGTACCTGTGTTCGCCTGTGAGTGATGACTTTTTACCCGTGAGCTTCTTTGAATCAAAATCCATGTCCAAACTGCTCTGCTCAGATGTATCCAGCCTCATCCACTGAACTCTGTCCGCCATCTCCTCCAAGAACACCAAGGCTTTCCAGTTCTTAAGCCTATAAAATATATCTGTCTTCCGCTTAAGAACATGCATCTCCTTCCTGCTCATGTGACCAAGCCTACGAAGCCACGTCTCCGCAATAGAAGAAGAATCAGTAATATAAACAAGTAGATAAAGTATACCTGTTTTCTTACCACCAGCTAATTCAAGTGCTACCACTGTGAGAGTTCTTGTGCATCTCTCATCACCCAATCTTTATGAAGAAATTAGCCATATCTCCAAACCTGGGACCTGCATGACCTTCATCAACACTTGTGTGTTGGCCGCCTGCAATTTCAGCTTCACTTCCCCTTTGCCAATTCTTTGGCAAGGCTTACCAGCTCCTCTACCTGGGGCTGCATGGAAAGAGGCAACCGAATCTTTTATCCAAGATTCAACTTTATCCAAGAAACCTGCAAACACATCCTGTGCAACAACACCTGCAACATCTGTATCTTCAGTTTCTTCATGTTGATCTGTTACCAACCAACAATCTTCTTTTACCTGCTCTTTCTTTCCATCGGACCGTGAGTAACCGTCTGTGCTTTTCAACTCCTCCATTCTTAGCTTACTTTGATCTGCCGTTGCTCTACTCCCACTCAATCAGAAACCCCTGAGAGTGCCCTGTAACCAAAACACAACTTGCTTCCTACAACCTTAGCTCTGATACCACTTGTCAGGAATCTAGAACAACAAACATGCTCTGATCCCACTTGTCAGGATGCGAAATCGGAAACATACAATTGATTACCAAACTTCAAACAACTTAATATGCGGAAATAAACTAGATTTACCAAGTAACTAGAATTCAGAATAACACAGCATATGAGAGACAATACACAACTTGTATTAACACTTTATACAGAAAAGAATACAATAAAGAAGATGCCACTTCTTCTCCACCACCTTACAGAGGTTTCCCACACCTCAAGTGAACAGTACTTCTTCTCCCCAAAGCTCTCCCTCTCACAGGTCACAACACCCAACTCAAATACAGAGTTGGTGTTCACCTCCCATGCTCCACGCATAACACAAGTGCTCCACGCACTCCACAAGCACTCCACGTGCTCCACAAGTACTCAAGGTACTTCAAGTAGATCTCCCATGAATCTACAACAACCTGCAATTCAACAGACCATACTTATGGAAGGAACTCCCTTGCCTTCCTCTTTCTCTATCCGAGTACACACCTATACTCCAAGTAGATCCTGCCTGATACTGCTCCCTGTTGTGTTGCTGTCTATATGACCTTGCACACCTGCAAATCAAACAATGGTTCTGCTCACCTGTGAACCTCGACCTTGCACACACATACACCTGCAGATCAACGATCTTACTTACCATGTAGATCTCCTATATAGGCCATGCAACTGTGACCAAGATCCTACACTCTTGAAGAACCCAGCTGGCTCTCCAATCCAGCACCAACACACCTGGTACTGTGGCACTAGGAGGAACGCACCATTGCTCTACCTCACACACAGAAGGAGCTTATAATTATGCTCTCTTACTCCCTAGCACACTTTTCCAATACAACCATGAGTCTATTATATAGATCTCATCCAAACAATAATTAGACATCTAATTACAATAATTAGATCCGCAGCTCTCAGTCTAAAAATAGATCTCTTCATGCAAACACTTGGTTCGTTAGCTAACTGCCCGTAAATAGCTCGCAGTCGAACCACACAGGCGACCGACGCCGGTCCCTGTCTGCCTGGAGGTGACCGACGTCGGCCGATATATGACCGACGTCAGTTGCTTCCCTTTGCTATCTGCCGACGTCGGCTGATCAGACCGACCCCAACTTCTCTGCAATCTCAACAACCTTCAGCAACCTCCTCTCCTATTTGCATCAGTGAAGCTTTTAGCTCCACAATCCTAACACACCTATGAATAATTGTTGTATGACTTGAAAAATTTAACATGTTAATTATTTAAGTATCTTGTTGTAGCATTTACAATTTCTAATAATATTTACATATGAATAGTTGGAGCTACAGGCGAGTTTGGCACTAAAGAAGAATCCACTTAGAGACCTTTAGTTTCCAACAAGGCATCCAGGGGAGAGGCTTTGACAAGCAAGGCAATGAGAGAGATGCATTTTGATGATTAGGAGATAATGTCTTATGATATTTTGTTGTATGCCTATATGGCTTGATGTATAGTTGTTTGGCATGTTGTATATGCCTATATGGAAATAACCTCAAATATTATATTGTGTTCACAATTTTTATGCTTTTATGGATTTTATGGATATATTATATATACATATATTTTTCAATATTTTACTTTTTAAACATTGCAGTCTATTGAATGTTGTTAAAATGCATGGAAAATTTACATATAATTATGTCAATATATTGTTCAATAATTTGTTTTAATTTTGAATATCTTTCATACTCTTTCACAAACCTTTGTTTACAATCTTTCATTCTCTATTCTCTTGGATTGGTCTTACAAGACCAATAGGTTCTGATGTAAGTAAAATTTGATCATCTACAAAACCAATGCAAAACATCTACCTCTGATACCTATGATTTTAATGTTGATCCCAAACTCACCTGGCTCAATGATTTATCATTACTCTTTTCCATTAAGTTCATGGAATTCCTCACTAGACTCTTTTCTTGTCAACACCAACACTCTCTTATGCTTCCTTAGGCTTCAAATATTCACCTTAGTCACCTCTCAAGGTTTAACTCACTCTAGAATCTCCACTCTCCTCTTGTAATCAATCTTGTCTCACTCTCTCAATGCACCTTCTAGGATTGTCTAGGCCTATTATCATCTACTTTCTCTATCTGCACAACAACTCTTTGAGGTACATGGTCTAGTTATATATTAAATAATATTTAATTGTAAATATGGATGTGTGTTTTGTAATTTTACTTTATAATTTTTCAAATAGATCATGCATAAAATAATTGGCTATGTAGACTCCAACAACGTCTTCTGGTCCTATCAAAATGATTAACAAGGGTGGCATGGTATAGCTAGACAATTTAACTTGTAATTTTTTACTTTATATTTCAATGATTTAGTTTGTAAACTAATTTTGAAATTTTTATTTTGTATGTATATATATGTTTGCAGGGACATATAACTTCCATCATCAGGATCAGGTCACTGACTCATATTTTTGATCCATTTCACACTCCTTTTCGCTAACATGAACTAATTATCGACCCTATTGAGTGCTAGTCTCATATTAACCACGACTACTAGCTTTTAGTAAGTGCACCTATGAATATTTTTTTGTATCATTTGAAAAATCTAACATAATTGTTTAAGTATCTTTTTGTAGCATGTACAATTTCTAAAAATATTTGCATATGAATATTTGGAGTTATAGGCAAGTTTGGAGCCAAAGAGGACTCATAGTCAATCCAATTAAAGACCTTCAGTTGTGAGCAAGGCATCCAAAGGAGATGCTTTGATAATCAAGGTAAAGATAAAGATGCATTTTGATGATTAGGAGATCATGTCTTATGACATTTTATTGTATGCCTATATGGATTGATGTATAGTTGGTTGGCATGTTGTATATGCCTATATAGAATTAACCTTAGATATTTTATTGTGTTCATATTTTCTATGCCTTTATGGCTTTTATGGATATAATATATATACATATATTTTTCAACATTTCACTTTTTAAACATTGTAGTCTATTGAATGTTGTTAAAATGCATGGAAAATTTATGCATAATTATCCTAATATATTGTTCAATAATTTGTTTTAATTTTGAATATCTTTAATACTCTTTCAAAAACGTTTGTTTATAATATTTCATACTCTATTCTCTTGGATTGATCTTACAAGACCAAGAGGTTTTGATGTAATTAAAATTTGATAATCTACAAACCTCTATAAAAAAATTGCCTCTGATACTTATGATTGCAATGTTGATCCCAAACTCACCTAGCTTAATGCTTTGTCCTTGCTCTTTTCCACTAAGTTCACATAATTACTCACTAAAATCTCTTATTATCAACACCGACACTCTCTTATGCTTCCTTGGGCTTTTGATATTCACCTCAATCACCTCTCAAGGTTCAACTCACTCTAGAGTCTCTACTCTCATCTTGTAATCAATCTTGTCTCACTCTCTCAATGCATCTTCTAGGATTTTCTAGGCCTATTATCATATACCTTATCTATACACTTAGATTCACATCAAATAGATTCCAACCTCCTACCATATCCTCAAACATGCCAACCAAACTTCCTTGAAGGCCCCAACTCTTCCTTGTACCTATCTTCCACTTTTGCCCAAGTAGGGCTACAAGGCCTAACATGCTTAATTAATGTTATCAAATATTATTATTTCCCATGAGGCATTATTTATCACTCCTAAACCCAATCTCATGATTATCGTACTCATTTAAATCTCAAACAACTATTCTCACAAGCTTATACCTCCACTTTTCCACCTTATCCACTTACTGCCCCTTGTTGGCTTCCAGGACTAGGCCTCACTAGGACTACAATCCATCACTTGCTATTAAATCTCATTTTATAGTCTTACAATTTAACTTAAAAAAAATTTAATCAAAACTTATCATAAAGTATTAAGGCCCTACTCAAACTCATTTGTCACCATTGTCCCCTTTTAGGAATGTCCCTTGGGGGTTTTAGACCTCTATTTATCTGAGTTTTGGTGATAATTCACCTCATAGTACTTATATAACCTATAATTAAACTTATAAACTTGAAATAAATCTATCCCCAACCTTCTACATAATCTCATACTCTTTCCATGATTCAAACATAATAAAATAGCTTTTTGGTGGCTCTAAACCTTCAACTAGGGTTTTAACAATCTAACCTAGCCAAGAGCATTTATAATTTGATATCTCCACTTGGACACACTATTTAGACGTCCTTCCACTTGAAACATACCCTAACACTCTTCTTACCACTCTATTCACACAATTCTCCACTTGACAGGACTCAAAAGATGCAAAAATCTCCACTTCTTGATGATTGTCCCATACAATATTAGATCATAAACCTATAATCCTATAAGTCATTCACCTTATCACCTCTTGTCCACCTCAAAAATAATCACACACCTTGATACCTATAATTACAATTCTGATCTTAAAAACTCCCTTTGCTTAATACCTTGTTCTTACTCCTTTTCACTAAGTTTGAATAGACTTTCTCTTTAGACCCTCTTCTTGTCAACACCAACACTACCTTATGTTTCCTCAAAATTGTTATATTCACCTCATTCACCCATCAAGATCCAAATCACTCTAAAATATCCTCTCCCCTCATTTAAATTAATCTTCCTCACAATCTCCACTTGCCTTTTAGACTAGGTCTTGGGCTAGTTGCCTTCCACCTGCTCTTAACACTTAAAACCACCCCCAATAACTACCAACCTCCTACAATGGCTTAAAAATTACCCAAAAAATTACCTTAGTTGCTTCAAATCTTCCCTTCTCTTATTTCACACTTTTACCCAACTTGGGGTAAAATGCCTAATAGGTTTAGTTCACTCTCTCACTGCTCATTCTTTCACTACTCATTATTGATTCCAAGGCATTAATGCTCACTTCCAATCTTCTCATACTCATTGTAATCTAACTCAACTATTCTCATATCCTTAAACTTCTCTCCCTCCAAGTTTCTCACCTTTCTTCCTCCTAAGATATTATCCCTATAAGGCCTAATTAGGCTTATTACTATCCATGACTAATATACCTTCTCTTCTTGGTCTAATGACCCTTGAAACAACTCAAACAGCTCAAACACCTCACTCACAACCTCTTACAACTCTTCTCAATATCTCAAGACTCTTCTTGATCTCATCTAACAACTACACTCTCTTATAAACCTATTCCACTAAGGTTTTAGATTTATTTAGGACTAAGTTTTGGCCATATCTCCTCTCATATACATCCCCCAACCTCGAAACCACCTTCAACACTTGAAAAACACTTATTCCCACTATTTTACAAAATTTCATGACATTTGTATAGACCAAACATGAGTTATGGGAATTTTGGTGCATCCAAACCCTCAAATATGGTTTTAGCAGGCTTATAAGGCTAAGATCATAGTAAATTTAATATATCAACTAATAAACACTTTTATAACTTCCTATCACTTGCCAATGGTTCTAGAAACCTATCCTCAACTCCTTCAATGCTCAGGATTCTTTGCACTATCCTAAAATCTCAAGAAGACTGATCTTGATGAATTTTAGACTTATAATACTTCACTTACACATCTCTTATCCACTTCAAACTCACATACACACCTTAATATCCTCTCTTTCATTCCTCTTCCCACTATCATTCCCTAGGACTAGTTAACAAGTATTACAATAACACATATTCTTAATCACATATTAGTTGTTTACAAGCTTGTAACCTTATATATGATTTAATGTTTTAAAAATTAAAATTATCAATGGAATAATATACCCTTTTTATAATATAATTTCATTCTTGGCCTCCAAGCATGCTTGGTTAGGAGACGGAGCACCCATTCTAGCCTCAAATAACATTGACAACAAATGTTTTCAACATGCAAGCCAAGTTGGATTTCTCTACCTCCAAGGCCTTGCGGATCAAAAATAGCATCTATAACAACTTGGGGGTGGATATTAACATCTAAGACCATAATTTTGACCTCTGATCACTCCTGGTAATAAGATAAAGCACCCATTCTGGCCTCAAGATGACATTTCCCTATAAGGTAAAATTATTATTTTTAGGCAAACTTTAGACAGGGATAAAATAAAAACTATAAATCATATCCACAAAATAAAAGAACCATCTTGTGAATGTCTAAGTCCTTTATGTGCACTCTAAATCCCATGAATCAAAAAATTCATGGCAGAAGATTCTATGATCAGTCTTAAAATGCAAATTTTATGTAGTTAAGAGAATTTATTTTCCTCCAATAGACATTTCTGCTTACTAGACCTTTGATTACAAATATGTCACTTCCAAAAGCTCAGAATGTGAAAATTACATGCATTCCCACTGCCAAGGCCTTAGAATCCATGCAAATACACAATTTTTCAACAATTATGGCCTTGATCAACATTGATAACAAATGTTGTGAACACGTGAGCCAAGTTGGAGATTTCTACCTTTGGCATCTCATGGCTAAAAAATAACATCACCACCATGTTGGGGGTTACAACTGACATATTATTAGCTTCTGAGCATGCTCGGTTAGGGGACAAAAAAACCATTCTGACCTCAATTAACATTGATAACATGCTAGCCAAGTTAGAGATCTCTACCTCTGGGGCCTCATGACTGAAAACTAGTATCACCACCATATTGGGGTGGCAACTAATGTCTAGGACCACATTCTTGGCCTTTAAACATGCCTGGTTAAGAGACAAAGCACCCATTTTGGCCTCAATTAACATTGATAACACATGTTGTCGACCACCAATCAGACCTAAAAGAACCAAAAGCTTCTCTTAGCTTTGAGAATATGGAAATCTCTACTAATGGTGCCAACCACATGAAGGTGGAAGCTAATTTGGCACCACTAACCTAAAAAAATATGTCAATATCTAGTTAAATTAAAATTCATATGTAAAACCTAAGAAATAAATAAAATTTGATAAAATAAAATACATTTACAATTGAGAATTAAACATACCTTAGGGGTTCAATCTAAAGAACCACTAGGATCAGCTCTATTATTTATATTATCAATAATTACTTCATGGTCAGATTCATGAACCTTCCATAGAGTGCTTTTCAATGGCCTACCCTAGTATTTGTGTAGATAAATGTTTGTTACAAGAACCATATTTGAATAGTGGAGTATTTTCCTATGTACTCTAAAGTATTCAAAGAACCATACATTAGAATTTTTTATAGGATAACATTGAAGCCAAGTTCTAGTAACTACAATAAACCCAATGGGATAGTGAATGTTTTCCCCATTTGTGATCACATAATCCAATTTCTATTTTTCCTTTACACACAAACATAAGTAGTAGTTTATTGCCTCTTCATTATCCTCATCTGCAATAATTGTATAAACATGACTTGCATTTTAAAACAAAACTTGATTTACTAACATGATCTACTAATATATTTACCAAATTTAGTACTTGAAACACATGTCAAATATAATATGCTACCTAGTTTCACTAGATTAGACACATGATCAAAATCATGTGATGATGTCAGCTCTATAAATTTTAATGTTGGTGGAACCTGATAAGTGTCAATTGGAACTATAGGCCTATAACTCCATTCATCCACCCATTCTTGTGACTCACACTCATTCCAAACATAGTGAATGCATGCAGGATAAAAGCATGTCATGTGGATCGTATGAACCATCCAAGAACATGCATTTGAGATATGAAATGAGTGTATCTCACTTAATCCTGTTACTATCATATAATCTTAATAGCTTACAAATTGTTCATCCTCCATGAGCCAAAAATATCTATGACTAATGGACTTTTATTGAGAATCATGGCCTATATATTCATTACACCATTCAACTATGTTCTTTGCATCTGAAAAATAACAACCTATTCAAACTTCAACTCCTCTCTTGCAAGTGCTCTTTTGACACATGCTCCTACACCATAATTTTCCAATTTTACATGGCCTAATTCAGTGAAAATTCAAATATGTTTTACACTAGTGCTCACATGCATCCTACACAACTAGTAGAACATCTATGCATTCTTGAATTGTGATGTGTAGCTATCTAACCATATATAATTTTTATTGAAAGTAATGTTCTTTTTAGTCAACTTTACATAAAACAACTAAAACTAACCTTGAAATTACTTTAAAGAATGTGTCCGATCATCGCTCACATAAAAGTGGTATTCCCTTAATATTTTTTTTGATCATTCTCTATAATATCAGGTAAATGCATGAATGCTATAAGCACAAAAAATGAAACCTATAATGAATTTTAGTATTGTGACTGAACCTCTCTTTGTGGTTGAAATGTATAATTATCTACAAAGTTAACTACTAAAACAATAGCACCTATTGGGAATGTGTCCTTAATTTGGATTTTTCTTCTAGCCATTGAGATTTGTGTGTGCGCTTTGCATACTCATATAATTTCATCCCTAAATTTGTCCATAAATTTGAAAAAAAGTATATGTTCAGTAACAAGCTCGTGCATTTTAGATTCCTTTCCATATTTAATTTGATATACCACATATTTATATTTACTAAAACCAACCAATTCTTGTCCAATTCCATGTGTACTCTCCTCATGGGTACATGCTTTCAATTTTGGCATTCCACCACAAATGTTGTAACTTCAATCTAAACATGCATTGTTATAAAATAATCGACCACCTAGTCTTTCATAAAAAACTATTGGAATGAATTATCTTGCTGATTTTGTTGGGGCTTCCACTCCGCATTCCTACAAAATGTTGTTAGTATGCAAAGTACAACAAACATGATGAAAAATATTATAATGCATAGAAAATTCAACATGTTGCCTACAATAACTAGTGTGTATGTGATTGATTTTTACATAGAAAGGCTTGACAATTTCAAAACACCATTGACTAATAGAAGTATGTGGATATTTTAAACAAAAATAGAGTACAATTATGTTTGATTCATATCCAAATTTTTTTTAGGTTTTGGTTGATGGTTACAAGAACCAACTCTTATTTTCACTAAATCTCTAATATTAGGTGATACCCTTGTGTTATTTTTATAAAATTCTATAATTAAATCACTTAGAGCATTGCTTATAGCCTTGTCTTTCCATGGGAGTCTACCATAGAATGCCCACAAGTCATTGTTACCATCAATATCAAATCTTTTATGTATCCTAATTTCTTTCATTAGTATTTTTATATTGATGTGTAAAACTCAGCTTGTTTTTCTAATAAATCATGTATTATCTGTTTTACCACTTAAAAAAGAAGTTATAATAACACGTTGGGCAACGTTACCATCTTTGGTGCATTTCTTCACACCTACTTGATGGTATGCATTATGAAATTTTTAAATAATTTCATTGTTTACACCATTAATATTATATGGTATTTGTCCTAGGGTGTTCATTGCAGGTCTCATCTTAAGTAATTTCATTATTGGGATTGTTTTCCTTTAAATGGGCATGAATTTCCCTAGGCATGTGCCTAAGTGAATAATATTCCAACATGCTAGTGCATTGTAATTTCACACCAAAAAAAGTTATTGCATTCTCACCTAAAGCATGCAGCTTGGGAATAGTTCTCTATGGTTTTGCCACAGAGGGTGTGTTTGTCTAACTTCCTAGACAAGGTCACTCTAACACATACTTAGTACTAAACTCATTTTTTGTCCTATATCTAACTTATCTCACTTGTTCATTACTCAACGATCAAAAAAAAATATAGCATAAATGATAATAGATAACATCAACCCCATAGATAACTGAACACAAGTATTATGCCAACATAGGCTTCTCTCATCATATTCATTAGTGATCTATTCAAAGTTACAATGTTAACCAACTCACATAAACTAATCAATAACATCCAACTAAACAACAATGATACAAAACACATCATGGGATATTTATACTTGGTTTTCCTTGACCAAGTAATTATAAAATTATTTACAATTAGGATGACTCACCAACAATCATCAATAGATTTGAGACATGGTAGTCATTTACATAAAGTTCCTATAGACCCAGGCCTATCTACCCATATATTCTCTCTCGATGCTAGATCATCATCATTGAGCACTTAATTTCTTGTGGGCTACTACTAGATTTGTGCTTGACTTAGTCTTCTCTTCTATCCCTATGAACTACTCCATAATCATCTCCACTTTACACACTCTCCCCAAGTCTTCCAAAAAGTTCCAAGTGCTTCATTCTCAATTTATCCATTTAACATGCATATTTATTCCATGGGAATTATTCTTTCCACACCATGGACTCTCACACCATGGTTTTTTGCATCGTGTTTCTCTATGTTGCTTATTCCCAAAAAGTACTTAGCCAAAATTGGGGGCCCAACATCATCCCACCTGATCTAAAACTTATATTTTTTGATTGACAGATATTTCAAGAACACAAAAATAATATAATAACAATGAATTATCTGAGAAGAGAAGTTTTTATTACTCAAGATTGCAATACAACCATATTCTTATCTCTGGGAAGAGATGTCTAATTTCCATTTTGGGTTACATCTTCATTTATACACATTTTGAGGTAGGAGGAGGATGTGAAAGGTCACAAATCTCGAGGGAGATTAATTGGTTTGACTTCCATAATTTAAAACAATATAAAATTTGAGGAATTACTATTTTTAGAAACTTACTATTTTTAGACTACACTACTAAAATTGAAATTTGGGGCACTTCCATTAGGTTTTTGAGGGTCAAAAACCACTAAGCAAAGATTTGTGCCATCTCATTGTGTTATCCTCATTTTTATATTTCCAACAGTTCAAATGGGGAGTCAATCAGAGCTATGGTGCAAAAGTTATGGCTCTTGGAAGTTTTGTCATCAATTGGGGTAGAATAGTGTCCCCTGAATTGTTACCTAGATCATCACCCTAAGCCAATAGTCCACCATAGACTATGAATTATTTTTATGTCCCTCCAAAAAATTTGGTCCCTTCTGCTCAATTTAATTTTTGATGCCCTCCTAATGGTTTAAGGTGTTCTACAACTAGGACATGATTTCCTCTACCACCTCCTTGAGTTTTTTGAGACAATCACCTACTTGAATGACCAAATGTTTAAGGGATGTGGAAGCACCCTTATGAGACTTTTCAAATAAGTTGACCTCTATTAAAACCTATCCTTAGAGTGCCATGAATTTTGCATTTATTTCTTGGTGGTGAGTGATTATTTTATTTTCCATAGCCTCCACATCTTTGAATGCTTTGGTGTGCTCTATGTGGTCTTTTATTACTAATGCACTATCTACCAACTATTATCACCAAATTTATTCTACCTAAAGCCTTGCTTTCAAAATTTTGTTAGGCTATGACACCTTTTCAAAAACCCCATCCAAGATGGGAATTATGTCTCTAACCCTATTCAAGAAGATTTTTCATACCTCCACAGCTTTAGTGAATTTCTATGTTGCCCAAGTCTGATCATTTTGGGGGTCATGATGGTCCTTGCATATCTTCAAAAAAATATTTACTAAAAATCTCTATTTTATCAACTACCTCACCAGTAAGGGACATCCCATCTGTAAGAGCTAGTTCTTGGTTTAAAATTATCTTGTATGTGTTCAAAGTGTTTACCTTAGCCATTGTTTCTATCTCTAACTGGTGCTTGACCAACCAGCTCTACTTCAAGTTTTGTTCTCATGGTGCACTTGTCATGATAAAGAGAAACCACTTATGAATGCTTATTTTAGATTCACTTGACATTAGATTTAGCTAAGGAATTATACTTGGTTACCTCATGTGAAAATTTTAAAAATGCCACACTTTTCTATGTCCTAGTAAACATATAGGGGTCTACCTAAAGGGTATCTAGAAGTTCTATCTTTCCTAGTTCTACAATCAAGTTAACTGATGGAAAATCAAAATTACATTATTCATTATAAATATCATTGTGAATTGACAATTCCTATCAAGTCTGCTTGATCAAGTCTTATGGTACAAAATGTGAGAATATAAATAAATGCTTCTTTGGCAGTCCCCTTTGGTATTGGGCATGTAGGGTCATGGTTGAATCATTTTTTATTGGCCTCTACTAGATGGATTCATTGACTAACTCTTTCCCCTTAGAGGGATCTCACTCTAGTATCTTGACATCCATTTATTCATTGTGGTGGTTGGACCCGATTTCAAATCCACTCATTCGTAAGGCCATGTTTGTACCATCCCTCTCTTCACCAAAAAGATCTTTAGTTTCCACTTATGCCTCCTCAAGGGTGATTTCTTCACATCACGCTAGTGAAGGTGTCTTCTCTAGGTCTAAGGTAACTTGATCTTCTTGTTTGGATTCCATAGTCTATTCTTCTAGTATTTCCTCTTGAATTTTTATCTTTTATTCTAGGGAACCATCCTTAGGCACTAATATTTTGTGTTTTAAAGGAATAATTTACATTTTTGGTTTTGGACCTTTGGGTCAACCTACTAGTAGAGTTTCCTTGGGTGGTGTAAGGGTAGTCCTTTACTTATTTTCTTACTTTGCACTTTTGCTTCTTCCCTATCTCTAGTAGAGTTGGGATTATTTCCTTCTCACAATCTACACTCCCTGATGTCTTCTCTCTTGGTTTCAACATGTAAAATAAAGAATGAATGGAATTACCAACCAAAATTTGTTAGACCTTAATTTCGGCAATTTTTAAGTCTAGCCTTTCTTTATATGCCTTCTTCTTGGGGTAAATGTATAATTAGTAGAGAGTGTGAGTCTTCGCATAAATTTTATCAGTATCAATATTAATTAGGAACACTTCATAGATCCCATTGATGGTATTCATGAAGTATTGAGTGGTGAAAGCATATGGAAATTTAAGCCATCTAGATAATTCTCTTGAGGGAACCATTTGTATGCATGCTAAGGAGTAGTGTTACTTCATCATGAACTTAGATTGGCATCTGAGATGTCCAATCAAGTCCTTTAGAACATGTCACTCATTACCAAAGACTTCCTTCATACCATCATGTCATCCCTTCATTTTGACCTTGTGAGAGAAAATTATCATGTTAGGGCAAGTGAATGCTTTAAATTTATTTTTAAAGGATTTGTGCTCAGGAGGGTAGTACCATTTAAATTCTCTATTTGTGTACTCAAGTACACCAATATCATCAAAAAATAATAACAAAGGGATAGCCCCTAATTCAAACTTTTGGTTTGATAGGTGGTTGGCTTATTCTGTATCCATAATAATCTTATCAACAAAGTACTATACCTAGTTATACTTCAATCCTAGTGTAAGTTTATGGGCAACATATAGATGTGCCATGTCTACCTCTTTCCATTTATTGATGCCTCCAACCTTGGTCATTATTATGTATGCGACCAATATAAGGGCAAGATCTTTGAGACTTGTAATATACATTATATGGCCTTGTTTTTGGTACTAAAGCACCATTGTAGTCTTTTGAATCTCCTCATGATCATCCAAGTCCAAAGTAAGGTTAACACCTAAGTATTATAGCCCTGTGACTTTACCTATCCTCTTGGATGTGATCTGCATCTGATGCCCAACAAAATATAAATAGTCTTCATGCACCCAAGAAATCATGAACTTGATTGATGTTACTAGCTTCCCAAAATACCAAAGATTAAATAATTGAAATAATCCTACATCATTAACATTATTAAAAATATTTAAATCATATATAAGCTCATTCCATGCATTATAATGCTCTACCTAGTAGTCATGTTATAGTTATTCCTTATTTCCAAGATGATGATGGTTATAGTAAAATATATTACAAGTGGGAAAATTTGACACCCAATTATTGATGCATAACATTATTTCCATATATTTCATTTATTCTATCGATAGTGGGGATGGATGTGGTATAATGGTTTTCTTCTTAGCCTAACACACCATCCTTGATTTTGTGTTTTCCTTTTCCTTGACCTATTATGATAACTATTCTATGCATGTGCCAAAATCTTTAGGTACTTTTTCCCTAATCAAAATTGATTGAACACCCATGCTCTCAAATTCCTCTTCTTATGGTACTATAGGTAGGGTTTCACTATGCTAGGCCTTTTTCTTTGGTCGTGTCACCCTTCAAAGAGCCTAAAGGTTGAGGTGTAACTACTTGACCCTCCTTAAAGAATACATGATTGTTTTGCTAACTTGATCTACTCTCCTACTTCATTGCCCTCTAATGGTGGATGTTGACCTATGTAACCTACAATTATATAAACATGTGCTTTTTCAATCACCCTTTCAACACTCTACCTATTTACCATAACTAATTCACTCCATGATGCTCAAAGTAATCATAAAAAATTGATCCACAGTCATATGGAAGCTCAAAAATGCTCTTTTAACAGCTCAACAATGTTCCTTTTCCTCTATAAAATTCACTAATTTGATAATAATAAAATTTAAAATGATATATATATATATATATATATATATATATATATATATATATATATATCCTTGAGGGGGTAACTCGCATTCACTTCCCCACCACCTCATCCATCACTTCATGTAATTAATGATTTAATGGTATTGCTATGATTCATTCTTGGCACACTTTTCATTACAACTAGTTTCCTTCTATTAAATACATATGTCCCATCTTACACATTTCTTGAAGTGCATGACAGTAGTAAAAAAATTAAAAAATCTCCATTACAAAGGTGGGAACCTCACTTCTTTACCTTGACTTAGCTTATCAATTACACTCCACATCTTGCATATCCATTTTTACTTATACACTTCCACTTGCATGCCCTTGTTCCTATGTGCATTACCATTGACCATTTCCTTAGCACTCTATAGTTTTACTTATTCTAACCTTCTTACTCCACACTAAAAGTTGTTTGTAGTCCTCCACAACATTAAAAATAAATACAAGTACAAAGAATAAAGTGTTTACCCTAAACTACTTAAGGGAATGAAACCAATGCCATGCCTTATTTAAAACAACCAAAATCCTATACTAACCTGGTGGCATATGCGTTATTAGCTAAAAAGGGAAGACACTACTCAAAATAGTAGGGATGAAACTGAATACCCTTGAAATGGATAGGAATGAATTGGCCATCTAATCACTTTAATTTGCATAGCATAGTGGGATGAATACTATGAACAATGAACAAGACATCCCAATTGAAATGAAACTTTCCCAAATGGTGCATGAACATGGAGTCATATACCAAAACCTACATGCATGGAGAAAAATATTTTTCTTCAAATGATAATCATGTTAGGTCTTTTCTTTTTGCTTCTCCACTCCTTGACTCCAATACATAATAAACCAGATTTCATATAGCTAAAGCAAAGAATCTAGGCATGCTTTCAAGCACTTTTCATCATCTAACCAACCAATTCACACAATTTGAAGAGAAGGGACAAGGAATTTGAATGGGAGAATGACTTTAGTACCAAACTCAAGATTAAAAGGTGTGATCTTGTTCAATCAGGTGTATGTGGTCCAATACACCCATAACACTGAAAAATACGTGATCATCCTAGTCAGTGGATCTAAGATTACAAATCTTAGTCAAGGTATTACCCAATATATTATTGAATGCTTTAGTTATACCTTTTATTGAGGATGGTAAGGTGTAGTCTTGTGGTGTGTGATCATGAATTTAGCCAAGAGGATGCAGATTGTCTCATTAAGGAAATGAGTTCTTTGATTACTATTCAGATTTAACAGACATCCATAACGTGTAATGATATTCTCCCAAAAAACTTAGCAACAATGGAAAAAATATAATCCTTGATTGGTGTGGTTTTATCCTAATGAGTAAGGTAATCAGTAGCAGTAATAACATAACACATTCTATTATACCTCCCTACTATGTTGATGAGGCCAAAAAAATAAATAGCCCATTTTTCAAAGGGTTCATGTGCCAATATTGGATGAAGGGGAATATCATCCCTTATATTTGACTTACCCACATGATAGTAGATATCACACTGGTGTACATAATATTTAACATCTTTAAATAAGGTAGGCCACCATAAGCCGACAAAAAGAACCTTCCATGATGTAACATCACCAACATAGTGTCCTCCAATGACACCCTCATGAACTTCCTGAAGAACTTAAACACACTCATGTTGCATGATGTGGTGGAGTAAAAATTCATCATTCCCAAGCTTATAAAGTTCACCCCTTATGATCTAGAAGGGAGTTTCATGAAGAAATAGCTGCTTCTTTTCTTGAGTGTTGAGGTGGCCTGGTGCTGAACCCATATTTAGAAATGCTACAATATCCTCCATAAATTTGATCACATGTGTGACTTAGAAAATTTTCATGTTAGACAAGTCATAGTTAAAGGCCTACATTGATTCACCACATTTAATGTGTGATAAATGACCAGGTCCAAAATTGGCCTTATCAGGTCTCACCATCACTGAGAACTAGAACTCCTAAAAAATCACAATCCACCAAAAATAGTACCCATGCAATATTGGCTTATTTACTAAGTAATTCAATGCTTCATGGTACATACATAAAATTAATGGAGTGGCCAACAAGTATTAATATCACTTTTGAAGGGTGTAAACCATGGATAGAGTTCCCCACTATGTATTTGTGTCATTCCATTCAGCTAGATTAAGATTCCTACTAACAAAATAGATAAGATGGTCAAGGTTTCCCTCACTAGGTTGAGTAAGGATAACACCTACTTCCATGCTTGAAGCATTGACATGCACATGAAAGGCATTCATCTAATTTGGAAAATAGAGAATAGGGGTAGTAATGAGCTTATCCTTGAGTGTAATGAATGCCTACTAGCAAAAATTTGTCTAGACAAACTGACCATTTTACTTTAGTAATTCTTATAATGGCACAATGATCTTAACATACCCTCGAATGAAATTACTATAATATCCTATGTGTCCAAGGAAGGCACATACCTCTCAATGGGTGGTCAATGCTAGAAGGCAAAGAATAAGAAAAATCTTGTCCAGATCCACTAAGAGTCCATCATGGCAAATAACATGACCAAGTAAAATTCCAAAGGGGTATAAAAAGCATATTTATTTAGATTTAATGAAATCTAAAGGTTCCTATAGTGCTCAATCATAAATTAGAGATTAGAATAGTGGTCCCAAACTAAACTATAGATAGTCCAATCATCAAGGTAGACTTGAAGGAATATATGAATAAAATCCTTTAAGGCCTCGACCATGATCTATGAAAACATAGTAGGAGCATTTTATAATCCAAACAGAATCACATTATAAGAAAACAAACCCCACTCAATTGTAAAGGTGATCTTCAGTTTATCCTGTTCCATCATCTAGACGTGATGATATCTCGAGAAGCCATCAGTGAAAGTATAGATATTGCACCTAATAACTCCTTCTAGAATCTACTTAGTGAAGGGAATCAGAAAGGGGTAGATTACATAAGAAATGTTGAGTAATTTATAATACACACATACTTGATTACAACCATCCTTTTTGATACTAATGACCATGAGGATCACCCATTTAGACTCGTCTAAGTAAACTAAAATGTTAGGATTATTTTCTTTTAAATGGTCTTGACTTTCCCTAGGTGCATGCCTAAGTGAATAAGAGTCTAATGTGCTAGTGCGCTAATATTTTAGGCAATAATAATTTCTCATGTGCTCACTCGAAGAATGTAGCTTATGACTGATTCTTGCTAGTTTTATCATGTGAGGGTGTGTTTATATAACTTCTTAGACAAGATTTTTCAAACACATACTTAGTACTAAACTCATTATTTTTCCTATATCTAACTTATCTCACTTGTTCATTACTCAATAATCAAAAGAGAAAGATAACATAAATGGTAATATATAACATCAACCACATAGATAACTATACATAGGTATTATGTCAACATAGGATTCTCTCATCATATTCATAAGCAATCTCAAATAATACAAGGATTTAGAGTCACAATGTTAACCAACTTTCATAAACTCATCAACAACATCGAATTGAACAAAAAAAAATACAAAGTACATCATGGGGGTATTTATACTTAGTTTTCCCAAACCAAGTAGTTATAAAAGTAATTACAATTAGGATGACTTGCCAACGACCATCAATATATTTAATTTATGGTAGCCATTTACATTAAGTTCCTATGGACCTAGGCCTATATGCCCTTATATTATCTCTCGTTGTTGGATCCTCATTTCCAAGTGCCTATCTTCCCATGGGTTAGTGCTAGATTTTCACTTGACTTAATCTTCTCATATATCCCTCTGAATTATTCCATAATTGTATCTACTTTTTGTGCTCTCCCTAAGTCTTCCACTAAGTTTTGAGTCCTTCATTCTCAGGTTTTCTATTTAACATGTGTATTTATTCCACATGACTTATTCTTTCCATGCCATAGACTCCTGTGCCATGGTATTCCATGCCACGGTCTTCCACACTATTTTTCTCCACAATGATTTTTCCCAAATTTACTTAGCTAAAATTGGGGGCCCAACATTCATCAATGTAACAAACAATTGGAATCTTCAAGTTTAATTTAAATCCTAAAAGTTCTAGTCCCAAGTTCTTTCATCTTTTCTTCTCATATGATGCTTAGACATTTTTTAGGCATTGGTTTTAAAATGGATTCATCATTTTCAATTAAATACATTGGTTTTATTCTATAAATCCTAGGAGGTGTTCTTAATTATATATATGATTGATTTGGTATTTCCATATTATTTTATTCATTATTAGGTTTTTCATTCAATGGTGTTCCCATATTGATTTTTTCATTGTAACTTTATCCAATATGTGTTTCCATATTAGTTTTATCATTAGTAGTTTATCCAGTGCATGTTTCCATACAATTCACATCATCATGCATACTATCATCATCATCATCATCATCATCATCATCATCATCAACATCATCATCAACATCATCATCATCATCATCATCATCATCATAATCAAAATTAAAAATAGTAAAATTTGAATGTGAACTTGAATTATTATTGGGTATATTATTAGAATTGACAATTAGACTTTCATAATTTGGTATAGTATCATTATTCATTTCATCATTATTTGTGACATTCAATTCCTTAGGGATAGTAGACTTACCTACATGAAGATTTTTAATTCAATGCCTTTGTTTTTCTCTTGCCACTTCTAATTTGTTTGATGTTTTTCACTTTGAGTTCTTCTTCCTACTATTACAAAAGTTGTCACCCATGATTGCACAAAGTTTTCAACTTTTAAGGGTGGGAACAATAATCCTATTATTCCAAAATAGACCTATTTGATGTGAAGTACCAAGTGGGGACAATAATCTAATTATTATAGAATAATTAAGAATAGTCATATGTATTATTTATTAAACCATGTGAGTAGAAAATTAATTATGATTTTGAGGGTGTGGACAACATTTTAATCATTTAAAACTAGACCTATAGTGTGTAGAATAGAACATAGTGGGGGATAATAATCTTGAAGTAAAAAAATGATTATTGGTGTTTTTTAATTAATAATGAAAGAACCATGTACGCAGTTTTATCGTGTACACAATCTTTAGTGTATGAAAAAACACCTTAAACACTAAACACTATACCTTAAGCCCTAATCCCTATACCCTATAGCGTATACCCTAAACCTTAAGCCCTGAACCCTATACCCTAAGCCTTGTACCTTATACCCTAAACCTTAACCCTAATACTTAAATCCTAAGACATATAAACCCTAAGATACATTAATAATAAGCTCTTAAAACCTTGAACCAATCATTTGAGCCATTTAGACTAAAAATTGTAAACACTAAACCCTAAACCTCAAAACCTAATATGTAAACTATAAACTCTAAACCTTATACCCTAAATTATAGAATCTATGCCTTAAAACCTATGCCATAAACCCTAAACCCTATGTACACTATACCATAAAATATAAATACCTTAAAATTTAACCCTAAATACTAAGCCTTAGAGATCCTAAACCATTAATGGTAAACTCTTCAAGCTCTAAACCAATCATTTGAGCCCCAACTAACATCATTTAGATGAAGAATTTGGTTCAAAGGGCTCAATTTGGCTAAAATCACACCATTACTTACCCCAACTTACTAATTTACTCAATATGTAATGACATGGGGGCTAATCAAACCCAAAAACACATTACATGCTCATAAATAACTATGTTCAAGTAACTCAAATTATCCTCAATTGCCTTCACTATTGGACCCTATACCCTAAATTATAATATATAAGTGTTAAACTCTAAGAACTTTAAACCCTAAGCCCTAAACCCTATACCTTATACCCAAATGTACACCTTAAAGCTTAATCCATAAACCCTAAGCCCTAAAAACCTTAAAACACAAATCATAAACTCTTAAAATCCTAAAAAAATGATTTAGCCCCAATTAACATCTTTTATAGTAATAATTAGGTTCACAAGGCTTAATTTGGCCTAAATCACATCACTCATTGCCCCAATTTACTAATTTTATGGTGATCTAGGGGCTAATTGGTCCCAAAATCACATTCTCTAGTCACAAATAGGTTAAAGGAGGTCAAATTGGCCCCAATTGCCTTTTCTATTAGACCTTATGCACCCTAAAACATAAACCCTATGCTCAAAAACACATTTGGTTACAAATAGGTTCAATCAAATTAAATTATCCTCAATGACCTTCATGATTGG
Organism: Torreya grandis; assembly: GCA_037957365.1. NCBI lineage: Eukaryota > Viridiplantae > Streptophyta > Pinopsida > Cupressales > Taxaceae > Torreya > Torreya grandis. The sequence goes on from JARHVA010000114.1 coordinate 3,769,747, forward strand.
ACATTAAACCCTAAACCTAATCTTTTATATACCTAAAACTCTAATCCTTAAACCCTAAACCCTAAATTGTAAATACTAAACCAAATGACTTATCCTTGTAATTAACATCTTTTACAGTAAAAATTAGGTTCACATGGCTCAATTTGGCCCAAATCACATAAATCATTGCCCCAATTGACTAATTTACTCAATATATGGTGATCTGGGGGTCAATTGACCCCAAAATCACATTTTGCAGTCACAAATAGGTAAGAATCTTAAATTGGCCCCAATTGAATTTTAAATTAGACACTACTCACCTTAAAACATAAACCCTATGACCAAAAACACATTGTGATCATAAATAAGTTCAATCAGGTCAAATTGTCCTCAATTACCTTTGTGGTTAGACCCTAAACCCTAAACCTTATGTTGTATATACCTTAAACCATAATAAATAGATCCCAAACCCTAAATTATAAACCTTTAAAACCAAATGATTTATCCCTAATTAACTTCTAACAATTAGGTTCATAAGGCTCAATTTGACCCAAATCACATCATTCATTACCCTAATTGACTAATTTGCTCAATATGTGGTGATTTGGGGGCCAATTGAGCCAAAAAACACATTCTATAATAAAAAAAAATAGGTTCAAGGAGATAAAATTAGCCCCAATTAATTTTGTGATTAAACTTAATGTATCATAAAACATAAACCCTATGCCTAAAAACACATTGTGGTCATAAACCTAGGTTTAAACAACTCAAATTCTCCTCAATTGCCTTAGTGATTGGACTCTAAACCCTAAATACTATCTCAAATTAATTTTAAACTCTAATCCCTAAACCCTAAAACCTAAATTATAAACCATAAAAAAATGATTTATCCATAATTAATATCCTTTACAATAATGTTCAATAGGCTCACATAGCTCAATTTGGCCAAATCGCATCACTCATTTCCCCAATTAAATAATTCACTCAATCTATGGTAACGTAGGGGCCAATTGAGCCCAAAATCACATTTTTTAATCATAAATAGGTTCAAGGAGCTCAACTTGGCCCCAATTTGACTTTTTGATTAGACCTTATGTACCCTAAAACATAAACCCTATACCCTTATCCCTAAAATCTAAGCCTAAAATCCTAAATCATAAACTCTTAAAAATTTAAACCAGTCATTTTATCCCCAATAAAATAGCATTTATTTTATGCCCTATTGCATTCATAATTGGAACTTATACCTTAAAACCTAAACCCTATATACCTTAATCCTTAATCCCTAAACCCTATATTATAAGTTCCCTAAACATTAAAATAATCGATTTAACCACACTTAACATCCTTTTGTAGTAATAATTTTGTTCATAGGGCTCAATTTAGTGTAAATCACATTAATTATTGGCCAAACTAAATGAATTTCTCAATTCATGATGACGCTAGGGCTAATTGTACCCAAAGTCACATTATTAGTCATAAATCTATTTAGTCAAGCCAATGCCATCAAGATCACAATCTTAATTACATGTTTACATTTTATTGATTTACAAAACTTTAATGTTAATAAACATTTAATATTATAAGGCTATGCAATAAGATTGTGAAGTACATATATGGAATGAATGAATGTACAATAAAAAATAGTAGTTTAGAAACTAGACTCGAAATGCTACAATTCATCTTCCTATGACATCTTCAAATTGTGTGTAGATATCTCAAATAATCCGTACAAGTTGAGGTTTTATTTTTTTCAAGAAAAAATGTCCACTTAAGATGCCCTTTTATCCCCCCCAATTACATACACTTACCCAAAGATAAATCTTAATTAGCTATTTATTGAATTATTAAATTATTTTAAAGATAAATTCAAGATTATCACTTTGATACGTAAATACGTTACATTTAAAGTAGTGTTTTGTACTTATTTTTCAAGATAGATATTACTTGGGTTGGTCATTATATGGCTCACATATTTGAAATGGAATTATGAAAATAGAAAAGAAAAATAATTTCTAAGTTATGAAAAATTAAAAGGAAAGAACTCAGGTATATAGGGAAATTCAAGATGGTGGGGCACCATCAATATGATTGCACCATCCCATTTTAAATGACCCAACCTTCACATATATTTACCACTGTATTTTACCCATTCATCTTGTTATTGGGAGAGGACCACCCCATCTCTATCTAAATTTGGGCAATTAATATCCTTCTCTTCAAATAGAGATAGAGGGGCATACGTGATATCAATCATATCACATATATAATGAATAGGATGGGTGATGCTATCAATTAACTAAAAACCAATTGGGACCCCATTTTGGCATTAACCCAAACCCCTATATAGATCCATTAGGTAGATATGTATGGGTTGCCCAAGATTCATAGATAGGTTTGTGACCCCCTAATCTACAATCCCTCTCTATATATATGGAGAATTTTTTTGCCTCTCTAATATATATATATATATGAGGTTGAAATGCCAATAAACTCTATCTCTATCTAGATATTGTGCCAAAAAATAAAACCCTAGACTATGGGGGAACCCCTCCTATCCCCCTCTATGTCTAAACTCTAAAATCTAAACTCAAATCAAATCAAATCAACTCCATATGGTTGAGGGAGGCCTCTCTCATCTAAATCTAAATTTAAAACTATATATCAGGTGGGGGTGCCCCTCTATATCAAAAATCCCAATGAAACTCTATCTCTATCTATATAATGTGCCCCTCTGTACATGAAAAAATATAATATCCTATACATTAATAAAAAATAATTAGTAAATCTTTAGTGAGACACTTGTAATGGATATTAGTGTAGGGCATGACTAGTTCCCAGTAAAGCTATGCCAAACCACATAACTATCAAAGTACTCAACATATTTCTCAACTCATTTTAATAATAGTAACAATGTTACATGATCTTGTTAGCTTCAAAACTCTACATAGGGGTTTTTAACTCCCTTACATCATGAAGTTATCATGTCTCCTTTCTCTACATTTAGGCTACATGCTTGCTGAGAAATCTTGACTCTCTCTTCCTCACTTAACTCTAAATTTTGATAGAGTTTTGGCCTTAAGGCCTCAACCCTTATCTCCTATGACCTTTAACATATAATCTATCAACTATAGAGTAATATTAAGAGATAGGTTATATCATGCATTAGTCAAGAAAAAAACTCTAAAATAAGCATAAAGACCTAACTTATCAAGCCTACTCCCTCAAGGGGTGTTGCTAATGAATTAAAATAACTAGTTATGAAAGTATGACAATGTTATACCTTCTAGAAAGCCATTTCCCCTTAAAAGTTACCAATAATCATGGTTTTCCCCAAATTTGGTGCTCCAAGTCCTCATCAATGAGGTTGGGCATGAGCCTCCATCATCTCCTAGTTCATCAATGGCTTAGTCTCTTTGATTTTGGTCTAATTGGGTGCATAAATTAATCTTATCTATAGATAATTTTGCATAGTAAGTTTACACAACTAAAGCTTAAAAATGGTGGTCTTGGCTCTCTTATTTTAAGATTTTCAAGATTATTCAGGTTGATTTTAAATCCTTGGATAAAAACCTAGGCGTGTGGCCTCAAATGGATTCAATTTTTGAGGTCACTACATAGGAAATAGGTTACACATGGGCAAACCTGGGTTGTACAAGAGAAGAGGTTACATGTGGGCAAGCATGGGTGTAAACTTAAGTGTTTTGTTGATATTTTGAATGTTTGTATTTTTTATTTTACAATGAATAAGTATTCAACACTTTCATGGAATTTAAACTTAGACTTATAATTTGGATTAATTTACTTAAGTTATTTTGATTAAGTTTTTGTAATTCTTTGGAAATTTTTTGCACGCTTAATCAACCTATTCATAAATGTCATTTTATGGAATCATAATTTAATTGGAGTATAATTAGAAGAAGGTGTCAGTTTTATATAGGGAAATACCCCATTTAGAGTATTATGGATGTGAAATAACACATGCACATGACATGTGCTACCGAATTAGAAGAATTCAATGGTCTAAGATGTCAATTTGCATGGTTACAATTTGCCTTGAAATGATTTAAGAAAAGATGATAATCACATAAAATGAATTACCCCATTTAGGTATACATTATCAAAAATCAGTACTTGTATGTGATAAGTTCAAATGATTTAGAGCATTTTAGTGACTTTGGTCCAAATTGTGTGTTTTTCATGAAATATCATTTAGATTGACAAATTTAGCACAATGGTGATAAGAATTGAATGTCTACATTTTTACCCTATTTGAGAAGGCATGGTGAGACATTTGGTTGATGTAATGTATTTTCAAAGAATAAAAATGTTGCTATAATCATAAGAAAATAATTTCATTCCTACTTTTCACTAAAGTTTGCATGAGTCACAGAGATAAAGGACTATGAAAATGAACCAAACAACATTTGGGCAACCCATGATGCCCCCTCAAAGGGAAGAAGGAAAAATTGAAATATTTGATAGGTTGGCCCTTAATTAGAATAAATAATAATCACATTAATTTTAGTAAAAGAGGCTGAAAAATGGATCAGTTATAAGAAAGCGAGAGGAAAAATAGATAAATAATACTAAGATAATAGCCTAAGAGAGATAAAATGGAGCAACTATAGGTCCAGGGGGCTAATTTTTTTGAAAACTTTACTATATTTGGGCCCTTAGGGGGTAAAAATAGTTCATTTCACCCCTAACTATAGTAAATCAGAGCTCTAAGATTTGTACGTGAGAGCGCTGAGAAAGATGACCAATATACCACACCATTGTCACCTTGGAGAGTGCATGAGAGAATATCAGAAGCCATTAGGGAACGGACCATCAGTAGGTACCTTTTTTGATATTTAATTTTTGTATTTATGGAATTTATTATGTCTAAGAAGTAGGATATTTGGTGATCCCGTTGATTTCCCAATTTAGAGTAAGATTATGAGATAGGTTAGGTCATGCGTTAGTCAAGAAAAAACTATGAAATAAATATAAATACCTAATTTATTAGGCCTAATCCATCAAGGGGTGTTGATAATGAATTAAAATAACTAGTTATGAAATTAAGACAATGTTATACCTTCCAAATAGCTATTCTCCCTCACAAGTGGATAAGAAGTGTGATTTTCCCTGGATTTGGTGCTCTAGTCTTTATCAATGAGGTTGGGCATGAGCCTCCATCATATCCTACTTAACCAATGGCTTAGTCTCTTTGATTTTGGTCCAATTGGGTGAATAAATGAAGCTTCTCTATAGATAATTTTTCATAGTAAGTTTGTACAATTAAAGCTTAAAAATGGTGGTTTTGGCTCTATTATTTATATATTTTCAAGATTATTCAGGTTGATTTGAAACCCTTTGATCAAAAACCAGATGTGTGGCCTCAAATGGATTCAATATTTTAGGTAACTACATAGGAAATAGGTTGTACATGTTAAATCATGGGTTTCACAAGAAAAGAGGTTACACATGGGCAAGCATGGGTGCAAACTCAAGTGTTTTCTTGATAATTTAAATTTTGCATTTTTGAATTTTCAGTAAATAATTATTCAACACTTTCATGGAATTTCCACTTAGGCTTATAATTTGGATTAATTTACTTAAGTGAATTTGAATAATTTTCTATAATTCTTTGAAAATATGTTGCACACGTAATCAACCTGGTTAGAAATGCCATTTTACGGAGTTGTAATTTGACTAGAGTATAATCAGAAGGTGTCAGTTACATATAGGGTAATACCCCAATTAGGGTATTATGGATGCAAAATAACACATGCACATGAAATGTACTACTAAATTAGAATAATTTAGTGGTCTAGGATGTCATTTTTCATGGTTGTAATGTGAATAAAAATGATTTAAGAAAATATAATAATCACGTATAATTCATTACCCCATTTAGGGATACATTAGCACAAATCAACATCTATATGTGACAAGTTCAAATGATTTAAAGCGTTTTAGTGATTTAGGTCCAGATAGTGTGTTTATCATGAAATATTATTTAGATTGAAAATTTTAGAACAATAGTGATAGGAATTGGATGTCACATAAGTTTATTTCCTAATGAAGGATCATAGTAGTGGATCGGAAATGTGTCAATCATAAAAAACTAAACACCGTTTCTTCTAGAAAATACCTCTTATTATTTAATGGAATATGGAAATATAAAATCTTTGGTATAAAAAACCTTCCAAAAACCTCCTCTAAGTGTTGGCATGAATCCCATTTTATAGTTGTGGTTATTATCATGTTGACCAAGGTATTGATAGTTGTGCTTAGTAGGCTTAGTGCTAATCAATCAACCTACCCTAGGTATAGCCTTGCATTTTACGAACCTTGAACCTTGTGGTTATCACAAATACTATATCAAATTAGCATGGATCATATTTTATCAGTCTAATCCTTTATGCAATCATGTCAATCACACAACTAGATCAACCTAGTTCAAATGACTAGTTATAGGTCTTTATGGTCATTTTATTATTCAATCCAACTTCCTCAAGTTCTATGTTCAATGTTATGTGTTTTGCTTCTATGTTACATGCTTTGGGTGTTTTTCCTTGTGTATTGATTTTTTGTCGAGTCCCTTAGAACCTCTATGATAATTCTTATTGATCTTCATGCCATTTGAGCACAAATTAATTCCTTCATGATCCCACGTTCTAAACCACAAGTCCTTCTATACACTATCCTCTAGTGTATGGATTTTTCTTTACTACCCATGTGCATGCATTCTCTCCTTCATTCTTTAAAAATCAGGTGATGAAATATTTATAATTAGCTTGGGTTTATCTTACATTATACTCCCAAATTAATTCAAAATTTAAGCCCCTACTTACATATAGATTTGGGTGTTTGTATCACTCTTCTGGTAGGCAACCTTAACCATGGTGTTTCCTTCAACCAATTGATTTTACAAATTAGGGTTTCTCAACACTCTTCTCCTCCAAATATTCTTCTCCTTTCTCTTCTTCTTATTCATTTTTTTCATTTTCTCCTCTCTCTCTCTCTCTCAAAATTAGGGTTTCTCAACACTCTTCTCCTCCAAATCTTCTTCTCCTTTCTCTTCTTCTTATTCATTTTTTTCCTTTTCTCTCTCTCTCTCTCTCTCTCTCTCTCTCTCTCTCTCTCTCTCTCTCTCTCTCTCTCTCTCTCTCTCTCTCTCTCATGGGTATGCACCCACCTTATCCATTCACTTCTATCAAATTTCTCCCACACTTATATTCATGTACACACCATACAAGGCTCTCTTACACACTTTTCTAATACCATTATCCTATTCATTCTTATGGATCTAATCCTTCCTTGATCCACATGTATCTACCAAGTTTATTCATTACTCATTTTTTATGGTGTGCACCTCACAAAGCTACTCTATGCACTTATTTTTGATTCCCTCTTCTTCCTAAATATTTTGGGTGTGTGCCTACATATTTCATTCACCTATATGAATGGATTTGTTTAATAAACTTTTTGTGCACTTTCATATATCATTTCCCTTATGTGAAATTTCTTATTTATATTTTCTTTCACAAAAATTAAGCACACTTGTTCTTCATTCCTCCTCATGCCATTGGTAGGGCATGCCCAGAAGACACTCTTGGTGTCGACATTTATTATTGTCATCATTTTTTCACATGTTCTACTCCAAACTTATACTGATATACTCTTTAGTTATGTCTTATCAAATTCAAGATGACATTTATTTCATTCCTCCCTCTATCAACATCTGAGTGCCATTTAAAAATATAATTGTACTCTCCTCATTAGATATAAGCTAATTATGATCTAGATTTTACTTACTCCAATAGTTTCTTACTATCATACATAATGAACCTTGCACCTCTGAGGTCAACTAAAATACAACTCTTCACCTTCCTCAACATTTGTGTAGGTTACTTCTTCTCGCATTCTCTTTCATGCGTGTCTCCATCCTTTGCCTCTAGGGTAAGTATCTCATATTATTATTATTTTTTCCCTTATGAATTGTTTCCATATCTCTCACATATAATTCATTCAATGGAGATCCTATCTCTATAGACACAAGTTAGTCTTCTCAAGTGTTGTTATTTATTTTTACTCTTTTTTATGTACTTCTGATTCTTGGCATGAGTCCTTTGCTGTAATATTCACAACTCAAGTTTAATTATGGACTGATGCCCTCTCTTCATCTTCTACTCTAAGGATTTAAATTATACATTAAGAAATATCAACCTCTTGCTTCTTTCTTCCTTATTCATATTTATGCCTTCTAATAGGCATGCTTCTTTTGCTGCCACTTGCACAACACTTTTGTTCTTAGTTAGTGCTTATTTTATCTATTTCACACATTCATAGACTTATCTCTCTTCCTGTTTCTTTAATTTTAAGTGCTCTACCAATCTTCAGTTGCTTTCCATGCAACTATACTCATTTTTTCTCTACTTTTTTGACATGTTACAGACATTTTTACCTCTTGTTAGATTTATCAATTTTATCATTTTGACAGTATATAGTTTCTCTCAAGGAAAATCTTTCTCCAACTTTGGCATTTATATTAACTTGCTACCATTTAGCTATCTCAAGTTTGACACTTTAATTGCTTCCAGTTGCACATAATACAACTATGATTTTTCCCCTTTGGCATGTATTATGACTTGCATTCCCACTAGGTACCTCAAGTTTGATGTTATGTTATCCTTAATTTCACTTAAGGAAACTTTATCCTCAACACATTTTTGTAGTGTATTTAGTTTCTTGATTGATTTAGACTCCATCTTATACTAGTGCATCTCTTGGTTCTTTATGGAAAGTAATCATCCTTATACACTTATCTTCCACATCTCTTCCTAAAGGTGTGTAGGTGTGGGTATTATAATGCTTTCTTAGAGTCTCATTCTTGTAGTATTTAAGTCTTCATGGGATATACTAGTTATTATTTCTCTCCTTCCTTATAATATTGTGTCGTTCCTTCTACACACTTGGCACTTAGTTTATCTCTACTTGTAGACTCTCACCTTCCTATGTGTTTTGCAGCTTTATTTTTAGTTTTGGATATATTTTGGCCAACTCATTTAGTAGGTATTCCTTACTCTTATAAAATTAATTTATTTATTCTACCTTGCATCTCCATGGTTTCTTCCTCCTCTTAGACCTTCCATATTTATGTTTTGCTCAGTTGTCTCTGGGATAATTTAGGTTTAACTATAGGTTGACCTCTTCACCTTTGTACCTATCTGAATGGTATCTTCCTTGTTAGGATGTGAAGTCACTATTCAAGAATCACTATTCATGGTGATGTGCCTTGATGGTGATGTGGCTAGGTTATGACTTGGCATGACCCATGGTGGGTGGTATAAACCAGGAGCATATTTGAAGGTCAAAAGAGGAGGAGAGATCAATGGGGTGAATTTATCCACTAAGTCACATGGGTTAGCTTGTGTGAAATCATGTGAGGATATAATGATAGTGGATCACATGTTTTTACTTAGGCATGTGCTTGTAGGGCACATTTGTTTGTGGGATCCTATTTGGTGAGGTCAAAAGTGGGAATATTTTGACTCACACATGTGTGCACATGGGAAAGTGGGAGATAAAGATAACTATGATTGATTGAGGTCATATGTGGAGTAGGGCATATCATATGGGAGAGCACATGGGTGTGCACATGGAGTGGTCAAGTGGGCATGATGAGATTCCATTCAAAGGCTTAATTTGGCACATAGGTGGATATGATTCCCTATTCATGAATATAGTACCCACTTGGAGTATCGCACAATTTTCTCCTCTCTCTCTATTTTCTCTCTATGTTTTAAATTCTATTTATTAGCATGATCTCTCATTTGTAATTCATCTTATTAGAGGATCCATGAAAGCCTTGGGCTTGCATGATTGGAGGTTGGATCTTGTAAGCTAGTTTTGATTTGGTTCACAACTTGAATGCATCAAGTGGAAGAATTGAGTTCTTTATTTGTAAGAACTAAAGGAGTTACTATGGAGGAATTGTTGTAGAAGAGAGTTTGATGCTGAAGTTAATATGAAGTTTGGATCTACCATTTTGCCTATGGTTTTTTCTTGTGCATTGCAAGGTTTCCACATAATCTTTGTGTAATGTGTCCTCTTGTTTGTCTTTATTTTATGTAGCTTATTTTTTGCCTTATTTACTTGCATTGTAGGATATAACTCATTAATCTAGCATGTAGTATCAGGGCTTTATTCCTAACATTTGGTATTAGAGCCATCGTGAAAAAATTCATGTGTGAGTGTTTTTTATTATTGGCTAGTTGTGTGTAAGGTGAAGCTACTATAATAAGAGGATAGGCCAAAGTTGAGATTAAATAAGAAAAAATAGGTTTTGTTTTTTGGTACTTGTCTCTCTATGGAGAATGGTGGAGGATCTCTTAGTGAAGATCTTGATCTCTTCATGTTGATGATGAGAAGTCTATAGGAGATTTGAAGAGAAAGCTGGAAAAGCTTTGTCAGATAAGTCAATAGCCTACATAGTGTTCTTATTGTTGGAGAAGCAACTATACAAATTGAGGAGTAAGATGGTATCCTTTGGAGGAGGTGGAGAACAAGGCATGACTTTGTGGTTCTTGGAAACAAATAGAAAAGGTTTTGATGTGGTATCCTACTGACCACAAGTTGTTAGCTAAGATGTTGCAGTGAAGAAAAATCCATGCAAAGGAAGGAGGTACATAAAAACCAAAATTTTTACCTATTTTGAAGTAGTTAAGGAAGATGAAGATGCATATGAACAAGTGAGACTTGGTGTCCTTGAAAGGATAAAGTCGGTGTTGACCATTGGAATCAAAGTGTTGGAGTGTTGTGTATATAGTTGTATATTGTAACATGTGGAGTGGGGCATATCACATGGGAGAATACATGGCTATGCACATGGAGTGGTCAAGTGGGCATGATGTGATGCCATTCAAAAGCTTGACTTGGCACATGGGGGACATGATTCCATATTCATTAATAATGCACCAATTGGATTATGGTGAAATTTTATCCTCTCTCTCTATTTTATCTCTATGTTTTAAATCCTATTTATTATCATGAGATCTACTTTGTAATGCATTCTATTAGATGATCTATGCAAGCCTTGTGCTTGCATGCTTGGAGGTTGGATCCTATAGGCTATTTTTGCTTTGATTCATAACCTGAATGCTTTAGGTGGAGTAATTGAGTGTTTTTTTATAAGAACTAAAGGATTTGCTATGGAGGAGATGTTTTAGAATAAATTTTGATGCTAATATTAATATGAAGTTTGGAGATGCAATTTTGCCTGTGGTTTTTCCTTTCAAATTACAAGGTTTTCATGTAATCTCTATGTAATGTGTCCTCTTTCTTGTCTTTATTTTGTGTATCTTTTATTTTGAATTATTAAATTTTACTATAGTATATAACTCATTGATTTAACATGTAGTATTAGGGCTTTATTTTAAACATTTCTCCTATCGCTCAGTAGCTCTAACTCCTCATATTCAGGTGTATGTATTTTACCTTAGAACTTATGGTACTCGATGGATTCTAATACACTTAATAAATCCTATTTTAACTCTTGACAAATACTCCTTGTCAAAATAACCATGCCATACACAATAACACTTTGTGCTCTTCTCCTCCTCCCTGCATCCTTGTCTCATGTTTAGGTCAATTAATTTTACTTAGCACATCTTTTTATGTTGTTGATGATTTGATAGGGTGACATCCACATTGATTTCATATGTTTCACTCTATGACAACTAAATCTCCTTCTCAATTCGTAATTGCATGCTATGTTTATGTAATTCTAACCTAGATGTCATTCTTCTCTAGATTCATCCCTCCTAATACTATTGGGCCTCTTCTAAAGGTTGGCTCTTCTGCCTCATCCATAGGTAAAATGGCTCTTAGGACTTCCTTATATTTTGAGAAAGATCTATGAATAAAATATTTTAATAGTAGTACAAAAATCACATGTTTCCATCTGCTCATCCTTTTTTTACCTCACCATATATACTTCTCCTCAAAGTCTCTCTAGCCCCTTGTTGCACTACCACATAATAATATTTATGCATACTTCACTCTTATAGAGTCCCTTACATTATTCATCTATAAATTTCTATATACATCTATGAGTCATTTCCTCATATCCTTTGGCCCTTCTTCACCTAAAAAATTGTGTATAAGCTCTCAAATGATCTCCCATGCACCTCCAACTTATTGACGTTTCTCTCCTACTATTATCTCCCTTATCCTCTATGGAAGATCTCATTTTCATAGGTCTTATTCTTCCCTAAATTTTTCTAATCTAAAGAACCTACATTATTTTGTGTGCTCTTCATTCTTTACCCATCAGTTCTTGAAGGATAACTATTCTCTTAGCACTTTATAATAAATAATTTAATTGTAAGATGTTCCCATGCCCTTACTACCTCAAATTGATAAATTTGTTGGAGATTATTCTCAAGTCACTTATGTGTTATCTATCTATGATAGTGATTTTATCCATGTTATTTATTTTATTCTTTTCTCAACTTCTTCCTATCAACTTTTCTACCCACACTATATGATATTATGCACTTGAACACCTCTAATTAATGATATCAGTGCCTTAATTTTCTTGTGCTTGAATACCTCAATGTTGATGATTGATCAATGATATCATATTCTTATGTGCACATGGACTACCTCCTATAAATGTTTTTATCTATGCTTAATATAGGCCACTCATTATTACACTTCATTGGTGCATTCCTTAATCACTCTTGGACTCTTGAAACATTATCAAAAATCATCTCTTATGATCCTATGTAGCTCATACCTGATAAGTGTTCTCATTTCCACTCATTCACTCTCTTTTGGTTCCCCCAACTTTAGTGTCTAATAATCTTTGTCCTTAAACACTCTTCACTAGCTATCTCATAGTCAATGATCAACTATCCTTGTCCATTTTTTGCCTCACATTCAACATCTACTAGTACTCTCAACATATTCTCAACATCCTTTTTTCTCTACCCACATTCTCATGGTAGAGAATAACACTTTTTATATCTCATGGTCAGTAGTCTGTTAATCTCCTCTATTAGTTGCCTCATAGTCAATGTTATACTAACCCCTCTCTAACAACACTCTCCTCTTCCATTAGCTACATCATTATCGATGAACTACTAGCCATATCTACTTGTTGTGTCATATTTAGCTATTAACTAGCATTACTCATTTAGAATTATCCACTTGTAGGTTATTATCCCTATACATATTATCAAGGTTATACCTTACTCTGATACCACATGGTATAGGTCACATCCTAAGTTTCTAGGGAATGGAAATCAAACCACATAACCATCAAATTACTCAACATATATATCAACTCATTTTATTGATATTACCAATGTTATATTATATTGTTAGATTTAGAGCTCTACATAGGGGCTCTTGGATCTATTACATCATGGAGTCTACATGTCTCCTTTCCCTACACTCAGGCTAAAAACATGATAAGAAATCTCAACTCTCTCTTCCTCACTTAACTCTACAATTTGATAAAGTTTCAGACCTAAGGCCTTGACCCTTCTCTCCTATGACATTCAACACACAACCTATCAAAAAATATCAACAAGTTTACAACAACAACCTCTAAATGTTATCCCAAATCCCAGTTTATAGCCATGGCTACTACCATATTAGCCAAGGTATAGATAGTTGTGCTTCATAGGATTTGTTCCAATTAGTCAACCTACCCTAGGTATAGTCTTTATTTTTATGAACTTAGAGCCTTGCAGTTATTTTAAATAGTAGATTGAATCAATATGGATTATGTTGGGTGAATATTTTGTCATCAACTAACTGACAATAAAATAGGTATATCAACCACAACACAATGATATTTATATGGCAAAATGGGTGTGGTGACCACAGCTATAATGAGATAAATCTCTCCTCTCAGCAAGGGGAGGTTCCCTATAAACTATAATATACTAATATAAACTAAAAATAGACTCAGGGGTGAAATCATACCATCCATCTCTCATTTTTCAAAGATGATGTTCACAAAACAAAGGAGAATTCTAGTGTAATTACTGAAGGCATTTCTCTTCTTTCAGAAATGATGTTCAACAAACAACATGAATTCTTCCTGGGTAATAACTAGATCCATAAGAAACCCATGAAATCACAAAGTCTTTCATTGTTTCTGCTACTAATTTAGGAGAAAGTAACATAGTAGAATGAAGTGCAACACAAAGTCTCCACTAAAAACTACAACAGAGTAAAAGATTACGAAAGATAAGGGGAGCTCAAAGTCTCTCTAGTATCTTTTACACTAAAACACAAAACACACAAACTAAAGACAATTATGGCAGCACGAAGTCTCCCATAATCATCTTTAGGAAATTTTCTAGATTATTTCTACTTGTCCTACTTATTTGATTAAATGGACAAGACTGTATTTAAGAAAAATACATAAGAATGATTTCCTAGATAACACAAGCTATTTCAACACAAAGTCTAAAAGGTCACTTGCTTCCTCATTCACTTGATAAAATATGATTAATAGTCTGAACTCAAAGTCTCATGAATGAATTTCAATTTGGGTAGAGTTTCACTTCTAATAATAGAGAGATCTCCTTTATTCAAAATGAGAGATTGCAATATATAGCATCCGAAGAAAGACTTGGGCACTTGTTTTCACAAAATGGCCCATGTTGCATTGAATGCATTGGAAATTTTGTAAAGGGGCCATGCTGGAACAAGTTATCAGCCTTAACTTTGGTGTTCTAAATCATCTCAAATGTCTCCTCTGAAGCATGGTTTTTTTGGTCTTCTTTATGATGCTTAAATGGTTGTCCATTCACCTTTACTCAATGAAGAAAAATAGGCCACGCCATTGAATGCTTGCGCTCTCTGAGGTCCACCTGGTGGATTGCTCCACCTACTAGAATAACTCTTCTATAGATATTTTTGGATTCTTTGTATCATTCACTCTTTCCTTGCTACATTTTATCTCGTCCTGGTGATCTGAGCTCTCAGGGCTATCTTCTTGCTTTATGCTGGCTCCTTTGGCTTCTTTCTCAGTGGATAGTTGAGTTTGTCTTCAAGTCTACATTATTTGAAAATCAATGGTTATTCCATTACCCTAAAATTGATGTCTATGGGGACATCACTAGTCGCTTGAACCACTTTGAACCTTGAACCTTTTGGAGTTCATCGATTCAATGGTTCAATGGTTCAAAGTTCAACAGTTTGGTAGTTTAACAATTTAATGTTTTGTAAAGAGCCACGTTCACTTAGTCTTCTTTATGAGTTCAAGGTGTTGTTGAACCATTCAGTTGAACCATTTGGTTTATCCTTTTTATAGAATCTTCCTCTTAAATCATTCACTTGAACTTTGAACTTTGAACCCTTTGATCCTTTGAATCCGTTGAATTCATTGAACCTTTAAACTCATTGAACCTTTCGGAGGTAGAGTTCAATAGTTCAATGGTTCATTCTATATCATTGAACCCCACCATTGAATGCTTTTGATTTAACCTCAGGGTTGAACCATCTTTATAATTTTTAAGAAATGCCTTAAGTGTTTTGAACTTCCCCTTGAGAAAGCCCGCTTGTTGAACCTGTGATTTCCTTAGCTAAATAGGCTTAAATAATTGAAAAAATGACTACTCAGAACATTTTGAGAAAGAAAGAGACCATTTTAGCCTGCAGGACTGAAATGGTCGACATGTTGTCCACAAAACAAGTGACAAATTTTGGGAACAACAGCTAGCTCTAGCTGGGGAACTTCCATTGATTGGACTTTGAAGCAATCAAAGGGAGTAGAATCCAGAATCTAAGTGCCTTCATCTATGCCATTAGAATACAGAGTCATGCTACCCAAAAAAGAAAGATACCAAAAACCAAATGAACAACATGAAATAAATAAATACTATACAAATATACAACTGGACTTCTCTGATACTTCAAGGATTGAAATGCTTTAGATGTTGCCCACTGTGAGGTAGTGAAAATGGTGTTCCATCTTGATATTTCAGCAAGAAACTATTCTCACTATTTAATCGATGAATGGAAAATGGATCTCTCCATAAGGTATCCAATTTTCTATGCATTCTTTTTGGTTCTCTCCTCTTGTCCCACAACAAGACTTGATCTCCAATTTGAAAATAATGGATCCTTGCTTTTTGGTCAAAGAGTTTATTTACCTGACTTTGATGTGAAACAATACGGTCCACCACCATAGTTCATTGCTCATTTAGTTTAGTCAAGCACATGATTCTCTTGTAGATGGAACTTTCAAAAGTTAAATCTTCTACTACCTTTGCCAACCTTAATGCTGGTAATTCCAGGGTGATTGGTATCTCTACATTCAAACCATATAGAATTTGAAATGGTGACATACCTATCACCCTTTTAGGTGTAATCCTATCTTCCCATAAAGCATCAAGTAATGCTTTATGCCAAGTTCTCTAATTATCATCTACCAACTTCTTGACAATGGTCACCAGGTTCTTGTTGCTTGATTCTACTTGACCATTTCCTTGTGGATAATAGTCAGAAGAGTGGGAGAGAATAATCCCATAATAATAGTAGAACTGGGTAACCTCATGAGAAGTGAAATAGGCTGCATTATCTATTACAATCTAGGTTGGGATCCCAAACTGGGAAATAATATTTTCCTTGAGGAAATTACATACCACTTTTGAAGTAACATGCTTGACTGGAATGGCTTCCACCCACTTGGTAAAATAGTCTGTGGTTGTGAGAACATAGTCATGTATAGCACTCGGGGATGGGTTTATAGTGCCAATAAAATCAATACCCCATTGTTGAAATGGCTCTTCGATCACCACATACTTGAGAGGTAATGCAACCAACTTGGGTTTCCCAACGAACTGTTGACACAACTCGCATCTACGCACCTAAGTGTATGAATCTCAAAATAGAGTAGGCCAATAGTACTTGGCTCATATAATCTTATGGGTAGTCATAGGTGAAAAAAATGTCTTCCACAAGCCAAATTGTGGAAAGAATCTAAAAGTTTGCTCTGTTGCACTTTATCCATGCAACAAAGAAATACCCCATCAAGGTTCCTTTTGTACAAACCATTCTCCCACATGACAAAGTTAGCAACTTTCAACTTAACATTCCTCTTTTCTTTACAAGACAGGTGGGTAGGACCTCACCATAGGTAAGGAAATGAGTAATATTGGAATACCACTCATTTGTAGTGGTGATAAAGAGAATTATAGGCATGTTTGCAACCTCTATTTCTTCATGACCTGCTTCCTCTGGTATATTATTAGTAATTAATTAACAAAGACCTCTTCCCCACACAAGCTTCATAGGTTTGATAGCAAGATCAAATTCCTATATTTTAGCAATTTAATTTCCCCTTTTAGTTCTAAACTCCTGTTGAGTTAGAATGGAATTTACTATTGTATTAGGAATTAGAGCAACAGTGTGTGAGTTTAGGATGTAAAAATGGAAGTATTTTACACCTTAACCACAACATAAGCATGCTTCTCCATGTTTGAATATTTTAGCTCATGATCTTTGAGAGGAAAACTCATGAATGATATGGGGGACTCCACACCTTCTTTGTTCTACTGAAACAAAATGGCTAAAAGCGTGTGTTTAGAAGCATAGCTATATATTATGAAGTCTTTGGTATAATCCAAACAAACTAG
Organism: Torreya grandis; assembly: GCA_037957365.1. Taxonomy (NCBI): domain Eukaryota; kingdom Viridiplantae; phylum Streptophyta; class Pinopsida; order Cupressales; family Taxaceae; genus Torreya; species Torreya grandis. The sequence continues at coordinate 3,787,377 of JARHVA010000114.1, forward strand.
GATTGGGGCATGGGCGATAGCTTCCTTGATCTCTTGAAATGATGACTTGCCTTATTTATTCTAGTGGAAAGTAGCTTTACCCTTCATCATGTTGACAATGTGGTGAGTCTTCTCTATGAATTCAGGAATGAACCTTCATAGAAAATTCACCTTTCCAAAGAAAGAATGGACTGTAGTCTTACTAGTAGGAAGAGCAAGTTCTTGGATGGATTTGACTCTTTTTGGGTTGATCTTTATGCTTTCTCAAAATATAGTGTGACTGAGAAGTTTCCCTTTTGTAACCCCAAAAATTGATTTCTTAGGATTAAGAGAAATGTCATTTTGTCGACATCATTATAGCACTTGTTGTAAATGATGCACATGATCAAGATGATGTTTGGAAAAGATGGTCAAGTCATCAATATATACCGCAATAAACTTCCCCATTTCATTTCTGAAGGCAAGATCCATCACTCTCTGGAAGGTGGTGCCAACGTTGATTAGACCAAAAGGCATTCAACAATATGCAAAAGTGCCCCAAGGTGTAGTGAAAGTGGTCTTATGTTGGTCTACTTCATTGACTTCCACTTGATTATATCCCAAAAAACCATCTAACATTGATAACATCTCTGAGCCAGTCACTATCTGCAGTAGCTGATCCATGATGGGCAGGGGATAGTTGTCTTTTAAAGAGGATTGATTTAGATTTTTGAAATCAACATAGAGGTGAATTTATCCATTCTTTTTTCTCACAAGGACTATGTTCGCAATCCAAGTGGAATGATGGATTGGAAAAATTATCCTCACATTTAGCATTTTCTAGATCTCAGAAATAATTGTACCTGATATCCTAGGGTTGTACTGCTTTTATTTCTATTTGTGAGGCAATGACCCAACCTTGAGAGGAATTTCATGACAAATTTCTTCAAGCTTGAGAGATTTCAGATCATCATAAGAGTATGCTAAAACATCAATGTAATGGTGAAGTAGAGTAATGAATTTGCATTTTTCATCAAGAGTGCAACAATTCTTGATGTTGACCATTTTGGGATTATCTTTTGTACTCAAATTTATTTGATCAAAATCTTTGAAGGAACTTGAATCCATTTGTGGCTTCTTGATAAACCTATCATGATTATCGAATAGATTTTCAAGAGAAACTAATCCTTTGGGAATTTTATTCCCTTTGAGCTGAAGAAACTCTTTACCAATTTTCAAATTTCTTTTGGGAGTTGATTCCTGTAGCAGAGATTCACTGCCTTCAAAATAAAGCTCCTCAAAGATATCCATCTATTCCAGAAAAGAAATGATTTAGTTATCACCATTCAACACCTACTAATGGTCAGCATTATTAGGTACATTTGGTCAAAAGACCAACTCAATAGTGTACTTGTTCCCTTTAAAATCTTGGTGAGGAACCATGAGAGTTGCAGAGATGGCTAAAGATTCTGCTCGATCATTGAATTCTCTGGGCACCATAGAAATACTAAAAGCCTCAAAAATTTCAAGATATTCCCACACTAGATTATGATAATGTCATAATCTTTCGTTATTGGTTTGATATAGGTTCCTCACTTGACAAACCACCAGTTCAGCATCCCCTCGGGTGTGAAGAAGTTTAACACCTTTAGCTTGAGAAGCTTTCAATCTGAGCAAAAAAGATTCATACTTGGAAGTGTTGTTGGTATTTCTAAACTATAACTTGTATGAATAGGGGTAAATATCTCCTTGTGGAGATATCAAAACAATCCCAGCTCTAGAACTGGTAAAAGAATTGTTGCCATCAAATTCTAGAATTCAGACATCATTAGAATCTAATCTTCTTTCAAACTCCCCTTCATTAGAGAGGGAAGGTCCTTTTTTATCTGAAATATACTCCACCAATTATTCTAACGTTTTGTCTAAATTTTTTGGATTGTCACTTATAGAACTTTTATTTGATGAAATAGAAACATCTTCTGTGGATAGAAAATAGTTACCCATTCCTGAGGATTCAAACATAATTTGAGCTTTAGGGGCTGATGTTTGGGTGATAATGTATTTTGACTCCTCAGGAAGTAGCCTTTGAATGATGCCCTTGATAGGTATCCTCACATTAGATAGGTCCATGTTCAATTCTTCACCAACATCCTTACAAAAATTTCATCCAAGCAGAATGCCATAGGAAGTTGGAACGTCGACCACCAAGATTGTCATTTTAATCCTTTTTTTTGAGAAGGCCACAAATGCAAATTGGGCACCTTTGATTTGACCCGAAATTGGCACTTACTTATTTTCCATAGAGAAACATCTCCCAAAAGTTTTAGTCAGAGTGAGACTGAGAGAGTCTGCCACCTTGGCAGGCATCACATTGTCAGAGGCACCAGAGTCTATTATACAGTTGCTCAAATTATGACCATTAATCAAAAGGGAAACATAAAAAGGTTCTATTTTCCTAGTGGTAATAGGAGGAGTAATGACAAGATTATTTTGGGCAGATGTGTTCTTTGGGGGATCATTAGTTACCTTTGAAACATATTGTCCTGCAGGGAGAGTTTTGTTCTTGATGCATTCAACTAGCTGCTCAGGGTTGGCTTGTAAGTATTCAAACCTAGACATTTGGATCTTGGTCTTCCTAGTATGATCAATTATGTCAAATAACTGAAATGAACTAAAAATAGAGGAAGGAAGTCCATCATTCTAGGTTTTATTGGGTGTGGTACTAGTCTGAAAAATTGAAGTAGAAGGTGTAGGGTTTTTTGAGGTACTTACTTTTTTATTGATCACCGGGTCCTTTGATTGGAAACACAGAGAAGTCCCCCATTTAGCAATTGAAATTTTTGGTTGAGATTCTTCCCCTATTTTTTTCTTCTCAGCTTTTTGAGTTGACTGGTTCTAAGACCTAGTAAAAATAGCGTATGATCCATCAAATACTTCTCCCTTATTTCTAGCTTCATCTTGGTAATTCAAGAAACCAATGTTGGAGTCACCAGATAATTCTTCTTGGTCTAACTTAGGTTGGGAAGATAAATCATTTTTAGCTTCATGATAACCAACTATTGAGTTAGCTGGTGCTGCTTCAATGGCAAGCTTCCCCTGTGGGGGAGGAAGAAGATTTGGTTACCCTTGATTCCTGGTAGCATTACTTTGATATGACTAGTTGGGAAATGTCCTCTTTGGTATATCTTGATAAGATGGAGGGGTAGACATCTCTTGTGCCATTTGATTTTTCAGAGCTAGCAATTCATTTGCTTGCTTTTGCACCATATGATCAGTGGTGCTTGTAGAGAAATTTTTAGAAGATGAAGAAGATTTTTTTTTGTTAGGATCTCTTCTTATCTTTCCTGCCAAGATAAGATCATCTTCAACCTCAGTGGCCAAAATTTGAACTACAGTAAGATCTATGTGGCCAACCCACCTCAACAAAAAACTCACTTCAAGAAGCTGAGAATTGATGAAGAAGCATTTAAGATTTTTAAGTGTCAACTGATAAATTGTATGAATCCTATTCCTCAGCTTGTCAAATTTAGCAATGAAGTCTCGCATGGGTTCATGAGGCTCCTTCTTCATTTGTGTAAGCTGAGCCAATAGGGCATGTGCATCTTTTGTGGGTTTGAACCTAGCCTCAAACTTGGCCTTGAAAGTGTTCTAGTTAGTCACAGTCTAAGCTTACAGATGATAAAACCAGTCTACAGTAGTGCCTTGCAATGTTTCTACAAATAGTCTGACTGCTATATCTTCAAATTCAACACCTATAACACCACAAGATATGTATAAAGCTAAAATATGCTCATCAAGATGAACTCTCCCTTCACCATAGAACTTGGGAAAATTCTTTCTTGAACTATAGGGTAGTTCATGTAAAGGTGGGGTTAGATTTAGGGGACCAAAAGTATTACCCCAGGGGCCTTGAGCTGCCATGATAGGACTATTGAAAGGAGGGATAAAAAATCATTATGGGATATGTATAGACAAAGCTCTAATAGCAGAGGAAAGAGAAGTTTCACCTGGTATTGGAGACTTGACGTTGGTAGGAGGAAAACTCTTGGTTCGCTGGAGGTGAGCTCATAGAGGAGAAAGACCAAAATAATTTTGCTACACAAACTCGAATACAGGGTCAACAATACCTTGAGCTCTCTAGCTTTGCGTATACCGTGGATCTGCCAGAGTGTGAAATGGAAATGGAAAAGAACTGAAACTACTTCAATTTGAAGCTTGAGGCTTCAAATTGCATGTTCTTCCCTAGCAAAGTCACCAAAATATATTGGGTGAATATTTTGTCATCAACTAACTGACAACAAAATGGGTATATCAACCAAAACACAATGAGATTTATATGGCAAAATGGGTGTGGTGACCATAGCTATAATGAGATAAATCTCTCCTCTCAGCAAGGGGAGGTTCCCTATAAACTATAATATACTAATATAAACTGAAAATAGACTCAGGGGTGAAATCATACCATCCATCTCTATTTTTTTAGAGATGATGTTCACAAAACAAAGGAGACTTTTAGTGTAATTACTAAAGGTATTTCTCTTCTTTCAAAAATGATGTTCAACAAACAACATGAATTCTTCCTAGGTAATAACTAGATCCACAAGAAACCCATGAAATCATAAAGTCTTTCATTGTTTCTCCTACTGATTTAGGACAAAGTAACATAGTAGAATGAAGTGCAACACAAAGTCTCCATTGAAAACTAAAATAGAGTAAAAGATTATGAAGGATAAGGGGAGCTCAAAGTCTCTCCAGTATCCTTTACACTAAAACACAAAACACATAGACTAAAGACAATTATGGCAGCACAAAGTCTCCCACAGTTAGCTTCAGGACATCTTCCATATTATTTCCACTTGTTCTACTTATTTGATTAAATGGACAAGACTATATTTATGATAAAGACATAATAACGATTTTCTAGATAACATAAGCTATTTCAACACAAAGTCTAAAAGGTCACTTGCTTTCTCATTCACTTGATAAAATATGATTAACAGTCTGAGCTCAAAGTCTTAGTAATGCCTTTCAATTTAGGTAGAGTTTCACTTCTAATGACAGAGAGATCTCCTTTATTCAAAATGAGAGATTACAATATATAACATCCAAAGAAAGACTTGGGTGCTTGTTTTCATGAAATGGCCTATGTTGCATTGAATGCATTGGAAAATCTATGAAGGGGCTATGTTAGAACATATTATCAGCCTTAACTTTGGCATTATAAATCATCTCAAATGTCTCCTCTGAAGCATGGGTTGCTTGGTCTTCTTTATGATGCTTACATAGCTATCCATTCGCCTTTACTCAATGAAGAAAAACATGCCATGCCATTGAATGCTTACGATCTCTGAGGTCCACCTGGTGGATTGCTCCACCTATTAGAATAACTCTTCTGTAGATATTTATAGATTCTCTGTATTGTTCCCTCTTTCCTTGCTACATTTTGTCTCTTCCTAGTGATCTGAGCTCTCAGGGCTATCTTCTCACTTTCTGCTAGATCCTTTGGCTCCTTTTCTCAATGGGTAACTGAGTTTGTCTTCAGGTCTGTGTTATTTGAAAATCAATAGTTATTCCATTACCCTAAAATTGACATCCATAGGGATGTGACCAGTCGCTTGAACCACTTTGAACCTTGAACCTTGAACCTTTCAGAGTTCACCGGTTCAATGGTTCAAAGTTCAACGGTTTGGTAGTTTGACGATTCAATGTTTTGTAAAGAGCCGCATTCACTTAGTCTTCTTTATGAGTTCAAGGTGTCATTGAACCAATTGTTTAAACCATTCAATTGATACTTTTTCTGGAATCTTCCACTTGAATCATTTGCTTCAACTTTGAACTTTGAACCCTTTGATCCTTTGAATCTGTTGAACTCATTGAACCTTTGAACTCGTTGAACCTTTGAACCTTTCAGAAGTGGAGTTCAATGGTTCAACGATTCAATGGTTCATTCTATATCATTGATCCCCACCATTGAATGCTTTTGATTAAACCTCGACGTTTAACCATCCTTATAATTTTTAGGAAATGCCTTAAGTGTTTTGAACTTCCCCTTGGGAAAGCCCGCCTGTTGAACCTGTGATTTCCTTAGCTAAAAAGGCTTGAATAATTGAAAAACTTGACTGCTCAAAATATTTTGAGAAAGAAAGAGACCATTTTGGTCTGTAAGACCGAAATGGCTGACATGTTGTCCATAAAACAAGTGACGAATTTTGGGAACAATAGATTAGATTTTTTTAGTCTCATCCTTTGTGTGGTTAATTCAATCACACAACTATCTCAATCTAGTTCAAATGACTAGGTGTAGGTCTTTGTGATTGTTTTCCTACTCAATATAACTTCTTTGGGTTATGTGTTGAATGTTCTATGTCTCACTTTTGTGCTCCATGCTATAGGTGATTTTACCTATGAGATGATCCTTTGGATAGTCCCTTAAAATCTCTATACTGACTTCTTTCTACCCTTCATGCCTTAAATGAACATCTTAGTTCCTCCATGCTCCTGATATGGCATGAGATTCCTTCTATTCATTTTACTCAAGTGTCTAAATTTTTATTTATTGTATATGCACATGCACACTCTCATTCATGCTTCAAAATTTGGGTGATGTAGGATTTATGATTATCACAGGATGCCCTTGCATTAGATATGAACCATAATCCTATTCTCAATGAAGGACACTTTCTTCACTTATAATTTATGTAAATTCACACATTTTTTTAATAATGGAGTTTCAAGGAAAATCCAAATAAATATCAAATGATTAAAAAACAAAAAAATACATAGCTATATTATATAAAATATAATGTATAATTAATATAATATATTGATTGAAAAATCACATAATCATTAATAACCTCCCCAAAAAAACCGATGTTAATTTTAATTATCAATAGCAATTTATCACCTAATATAATTGTCAAAACTCTTTTGCAAATCTCACTCTAAAAATAAATCACACATCTACATTTATTATTTTTCTTAAAAAAGGTCTCCATTATCACAATTGTTATGACTCACATTCATCCCCATTTCATCCAGGGTGGAGAGCTTTGACACTATTCTTATTACATAACTACAACCAATTAACCTAGGCCATGTCATCATGCACTTTAATTATGGATGGTATGATCACTCATATTAATAGTATGGTCACTGATTGGAAACAAATCTAAATTGATTATTGGTACTTGGTTACTAGTAATCATGGTTACCAATAAGTAAAAAAATCCATGTTAACTTTGGATGATGATTAAATGTAACTTGTCCTTGAGATAAGTTTACATTAAATTTAAAAACTTTAATATTGATTAGATATCATATATGAATTATAGATATAATATATAGTTTTTAGTCAAGTATTATTATTTAATTTTATATTGTGTGGTTATGACCTTAATCAACATTTAAATATTATTATGTTGCTATATCAATTGTTACATGGTGCTCACTTGAGACATGTAACGGGTTGAATATATGCTCAAGGTTAAGTGTGGATAAAAAAATATAACACAAATATTAAATAAACATCAAAGATATGTACTTAAACAAATCTTCATTATATTCATTAGTAATAATAGTACATCAAATAATTTTTTTTCCCTCTTCATTTATATATCTCCTAAGGTCTCTTATATATGTGTGAAATTAGTATATCACAATTAAATAAGTATAATTACCACACCTTATAATCCTAGTGTTATACCTTATATATATGCCCTACCCAAAATATATATTAATGTGGCACAAAATTCAAGTGCATAGCCCATATAAAAAAGGGTCTCCTCTCATTTTTAAAACATCATACAAAATTTGAAATCATACATATGTACAAGAAAAAATCTTAAATATATCCATCAATAAAAAGAGTGCATCAGATATCATATATTTCCTCTTCCTATCTATATCTCTTAAGACCTCTTATATAGGGACATGATTAATACATCACAAGCAATTAGTTATACCTACCACACTTTCTAACTCAATATTGTAAATGATAGAACACAATTATGAGTAATTAGCCCATATCATAAAAAGTGTTTATTGTCATTTTTATAACATCATACAAAATGTGCATTCTTTATACAAAATTTAATGGTTTTAATCTTGACAAGAAAACTCCCTCAATACCAATGTACAAATCATCCACAATATTTCACTACTCCATTACACTCATAAGGGTAGTCATTGGTGTAAGCCCTTCTTATACACCCTTATAACTTGTCACATCATCCATAGACACATGCACAAGGCCTCTCTACATTTTCCCCTTTAGATTCCAATACTAAGAGAAGTACCACTAGATTGGGTTAACCTGTCATATAAGGATGTTCTATTCTTTAGTTTCATCCAAACATTGTATAATTATCTCATTTGCACACAAACAAATATGATGGCCAACCTAATACAATCTCAACCCTTGTCTAATTTTGATCTATATCTCTCTCTCTCTCTCTCTCAATCTACAATAATTCCCAAAAAATAATGGTATAATTCCTAACATTATAGTAAATTTCCAAAGTAAATTATAAAAAAACTATTTTCACCTTTTTTTATGACACATTATATCTTCAAGTTGTGTGAGTATCCTCACACTTCTATTAGGCATCCCACACATAATCAATGTTCATAAAAATTGCACCATATAAGACATATGAAATTGATAACCATCAATTTCATAAATACTCAATGCACAACACATCACACATAATTATTTTTCATGTTTCTCATGTTTCACTCAATGTTATATTTGATTAGATTCATGTGATTTGAATATTTGTTGAAAGTCAACTTATTTGATCATCCCATGCTTACATAAAATTTCAAAAGTTTGTAATTTAAAATTAAACACTTCCGTCCACATCTTGTTTGTATTCTTATCAATTTATATGTACAACTCCTCTTTTTTAATCTCATGCATTGAACTCCTTTAAACATAGTTGAACCAAATATGACCATAAAACTTCATGAACTCCAAACATTGTATGTGCCACCTCCAAAATTTTAATTTTTAAATTTTAATTTTAATTTTAGATCCATCATGTATTTTTTTACATGCTTATTTTATGAACAAAAAATACAACCCTTATTCTAACCCTACTCCTACTTGGTCACAAACACCTTATGGGTCTAAAAAATAGTGATATGTTCATGTATGTAAGGATGGATTAAATGAGGTCCCATTCATAAAATTAAGCTTAATATAAGAAAAAATGTTTCAATGCTCCATTGGTTACCACTTATTGAGCCACAAATAGTCCAAGCCATATGACATATAACTTCCTAAGGTGTTTCTTTTGCCTGGAATCATACACCAGATCTTGGTTATCAACCAAGAAAGTATTTAATTTGAGATGAATATCAATACCATTATTTTTGTCTCTATTTTTATACTCATTAGATCCATTATGTAATTAATATATTCTCTTCAAGTGACATTGGATTATTAACCCTTGGTTTTAATGATACTTCATTATATAATCTAACTATAGAAGTTTTCACTTTAAAATTGGATGTTCTAAGAATTCAACAAGTGAAAAGGTGTCATTTTAAAAATCCTTTTCTTTACATTCCTATAGACACACAATACTATGAAAACTCTTTCTCTCAAATGTTTTTTTAACTAAATTAGAAAAATTGATTAATTTTTTTCAATATCTTGTTAAAGGATTCAAGTGTCCCATTAGTTTATGTATGATATAGATAACACTTGTAATGTTGGACCATAAACTCATGGGCTAACATCTAAACTATGTGGACCACAAATTTATTGACTTGATCACTATTAATACCATGTGAACATCCGAACTTGATAATGATATGCTCATATAAAAAGTGAGTTGTAGTCTCATATAAGAGTTTCCCTGCACTAGCAAGATAATAATCTATTTCTATAATGATGTATCATGCACCACTATTTGATTTTATGGGATAAATAGGTACAAAAATATCAATGGCCAAATTCTCAAAGGGATTCTTAATTAATACCAACATAAATATAATCTCATCCCTATTATAGTGAGTCTCTATACAATAGGAAATATCATAGACATGAGCATACTTATGCACATGTTTATTTTGAGAAATAGCCAAAACTAGAATGAAGCACATTCATTTATTTTAAAAATGGTTTTTAGATTCACCATTTCGAAGAAATTTTTTATACTTTTCAATTATAATATGTGTACTCATCTTCAGGAATAAAATAAAGATGTAAAATTTAAGCCATGACTAAAACAACTCTAAAATTTAATATATATAATAGTCAATATGATGCTAAGTGATAGGTTAACCACCTCAAGAATAAAAATTAACAAGGAATAAAGGACACACACACACACACACACACACACACACACACACACACACACACACACACACACACACACACACACACACACACACACACACACACACACACACACACACAAGGTAATCATAGGTTGAAAAAGTGTATATTCCAACATTATTCACCAATACATGGATATTTCTTCTCTTATATGGTTTAACATAGGTCTCCATGAGTTTTTGATATCAAGTCCATTGTCTTTGTTGAGATTATTTGACATTTTTTCAATCTCAATGGTTTATCTTATTTTTATTCTCCAATAGTCATATTATTTAACAATGAATTTGGAGTAGTTAATGCTCACTTGGTGTTTAATACTAAGGGATCATTCTCTTAAAGAGGAAGTTCAACATGAGATCTATTGATGTCTCTAGAATGTTCTTTAATCATTGGTTGGAAAGATCGTCATGTTTCACCAATATAGGGATTTCCACAAAAACACAAAATCATGCATACACCCTTCTAATTTTTTGGATTAATTATATCTTTGGTGCAATTGAGGGAGGTATAACGTGTAATGTGCAGTTTGAAAGTAGTTTGTATCCCAATTTTTGTTACAATTATTGTAATTTTATCTAAAATTTATTGTGCACATATTATTATCAGTTATTATTATTACTCAATCTTAAAACTTATATTAAGATCCATTTCCATGAGTTTTATTTATCTATCTAATTAATTTAATTACAAGTGGTATTAGATCTTCAATTTAAGAAATTTTATTTTGATATGTTTTTTAGTTATAGATTAGTGTCTATTCAATGTTGTTGAAGGATCCAAAAATATAAATTTTTATCTATAAGGAATTAAAAATATTTATCTATGAAATATTGATTTAGGATTTTTTAATAAAAAAAATCTAGAAGCTTTTACCACATTGGTGTAATATAGAAGTTGTTAGAATCATTTTAGTGAGGCAATCACAAAAACATATATTTATATTAACCCTAATTTTTTATTTTTTTAGATTTTTAGGGTTTTTAAACCATTAAAAATATATTAATAATTGGATTTGTATTGATAATAATATTTCAAATGGTGTAACTCCTTGGTAACTAATTTTTGAACCCCAATGAACCCTAAACATTGAACCTTGCACTCTAAACCCTAAATCCTAAATCCTAGACCCTATTTTTTTATGTGATAGGATCACACTTGAGATTGAGGAAATGGATTTGACACCCCAATAAAAATTATTAATGAATAAGATATGGAGTATGGAACATGAATCAATGGATATTCTGTTATATGGTTTTCAAACATGAATATTGGATCACTCTAGCCCTATCATTATCTCAACCTACCATATTGAATCCTCCACCAATTGATTAGAAAATGGAAAAGTGTTATGTTTTGACTATGATATAAAATATATTTGTAGACATAAATGTGTTGAAAATAAGTTATTCTACATTGAAGGAACTAATAAAGAAGAGGATGAAAAATATAATTGGAGGTGGTTGATGATCAAAATGAGGGAATAATAGATGCCCAACCAACTATTTCTTGACATGAAATATAAAGAATCAAAACCCACAAAACCATCAAGGTATAAGTTTATTACAAAAACAGAGGGTGTAAATATTGATTAGCTAGACAAGTAACCATAACTTCATAAAAAATAAGCTGGTTACTTGAACTATTTTGTTTATCTGGCCTATAATTTCAGGTCATGATAGTAAATGGTGGTATAGTCAATTATTAATGATAATGTTTTAGTATTAAAATACCATGGGAGATTCCCTAATAGATTTCCATATGTTTTTCATTGTCATGGGTAACACAAATAATATGTTATGAGTCCAATGGCTCACTTCCTTGGAAATAATTGAATTAACGTTTTAGGAGCTAATCATGCAAATTCATTCAAAAGGAAGGAAATGTTTTTACTATGAATGCTTCATGAAAAATACCTACAATTGTTTAATTCTCATTAGATGTAAATAATTATTTAAAAGGGAGAATATGGGGTTATGGAACAAATTTTTAATTAGAATAAAAATAAGTGTAGGTGCCTACACTTCTAGATCTATAGGATTTTTTTAAGGGGAATTTAATAGTTTTTTGGAGATTTGCTGAAGAGACACCCAAAAAGGATCATGATAATGATAATAAATTATTACTAAAGATCCAATGACCCAAAATTATACCTTATAGGTACCCATATGTATAAAAAGTAAGATTGAGAATATGGTACACATAATGTTTGAGGTAGGAATTATCTAGCATAGCCAAAGTGATAATTCATATCCAATGGAGATGATCCATAATAAGGATGAGACATAACACATGTTTCCATAGTACAAGGATAAACAAGTAAATTATCAAAGATAAATTTTTAATTCTGGCAATTGATGATTTTGTAGAAGATTTACATAGTGTTGTATGACTTACAAAACTTGATCTTCACTCTTGTTATCATAAAATTAGAATTAAATATCATATATAAGAAAACTTTCAAAACCCACGAGGGATGCTATGAATTTTTGGTTATTCCCTTTGGTCTCAAAAATTCACCATCTACATTTAGAGTTTGATGAATCTATCTTTGGCCATTTCTATGAAAATTTTACTTTGGTGTTTTTTATGACATATTTATATACATAAAAACATGGTCAAAACATTTGTATCATGTGATTTTGGTTTTGGAAAATCTGGCACACCATTAGATTTATGCCAAGCCTTCCAAGTGTGTTTTTGGAGTACATGAGAGAAATTGTGTCCCTTTTTTTTCTATGAAGGCATACATTTTTATTCTCACAATATCAAGGCCATGGTAAAATGAAAAGTGCATAAAATTATTGAGGGCTTACATTGATTTCTAGGGGTCATAGGTTAGTATCACTAATTTGTAAGAAATTACAACATAGTAGCACCGCTAAATTTTTTATTTAAAGATTAATTAAATTTGAATGAGGTAACCATCAAGGAATTTTATAAGTTTAAGGAAGACATGTGCACCACTCTAGATATAGCTACCCCACATTTTTCTAAAAAATTCATTATTAAGTGTGATGATTTGGGGTATGGCATGGGAGATATACTCATGCACAAAAAAGGACCTATTACTTTTGAGAGTCACTAACTCAAGGGTAAGAAATTTTTGAAGTCAATTTATAATAAATAAAAAAGTTCTATCCTTCATGAAGTATAAGAATGGATACATTTTTTTATGGGAAGACACTTTAAGGTGAAGAAAGATCATGGTAGTTAATAATTGTTTTTATAATATAGATTATCATTAGATGAACAAAAAAATAGGTCATAAAAAATTTAGGATATGAATTTGAGATCATATACAAGAAAGGAAAAGAGAATGCATTGGTTGAAGCACTATCCAAGAAGGATGAGGCAATAGAAGAAGTATTGTGTGCCATATCCATATTATAAGAAAATTGGGTGGAGGATGAAAAATAACAAATGTTAGGTACCCTTCATCCTAAATCTTTATAATTTTTATCTTAAATAGAAGCTATAAATGGATGTTCTTTATAAGTCATCCCTTGAGATAATTGTAATAATCCCATATGCCTAGGAGGTATTAGTTATATTGGAAAATATTAGAATAATTAAGAGCTAAGAATAGTGGAAAGACATCTTTATATTGAGCTTGCTCAAAGGAGGTTTCCCCATCAAAGAGACTAGTTATATTATAATGCAATTATGCTCTCTTTTTTATAAAATATATTATTTTTACTTTAATTTTTAAAATTATTTAAACTATTAACACTAGTGTTATAATATATTTTAGGAAAGATCATGACATTTGGTATTAAAGCTCTTTCCAAGGCCATTTTTCTACAACAGGTTCAATGGTTTAGGGTTCTCTATTTTTTCCACTGTATGTTCTCACCTCACCCAATCAAGATCTTAGTGATCATAAAGTGGTAAGAGGGTGGGTAAAATAATATTATTACCATTTTTTCCTTGTATCCTAATTCTTTAGGTTATAAATAGTATTTTTATAGTTTTAAAACTAACAGAAAGCTATCATTTTGGGCTAGACAACTATCAATTATCCCTGATTCCTTGGAGTGAGGGGTTAATCCCGTATACATAAGGAATTATAAAATTTTGTTTATGGGCTTATGATTTAATGTATCTTTGAGTATATAGGAATACCCCTTAGTTGTTTTTACATTCTAACCATATGAATACATTGACCATTTTTAATATGATGCATCAATAAATGGTTAGCCTCGAGAATTTACTTACACCATACCTTAGAGATGGGATGGTGGGATAAAAATTGGATATCCACCATAATTAGAGCTCTAAAATATTAAGTTGACACTATTTTAAAAACTATAATAGTATATTTTCAGTCTCACATACCAAACTCACCTTAGAGTAACCTTCCCTATAACTTTGGAATTCTTATAGTCACACATTTGAATCTAATTTATGGGAACACAATAACAAACAACAATAAAAAATTATAATATCCTATTCTTCTAATTGACATAAACATAGTAACTATGGTAGCTATTAATGGCATGATTTTCTATAATGATTACCTAAACTTGTTGTAATAGCCATCCATTAGAAAATAAAAAGGTTATTTTTTTACCCCATAGGGAAATGATACCATTGTTTTTTATCTTTGAGTTAATAATTTTAACAGGTATTTTATTTTTTAGATTTTTTTTCCATAATTTATTTTTGATGTGCAGTCCCAAAAACATTTTTTTCACCCTTGTGAAAATTATACCATTGTGAGCATCTCATCAAGTCGATAATTTTAACATATAACTTTAGTCATAATTTTTTAGCACACTTGAAACCATCTATTCAATGGTTTTCACCCATGCTGTAAGCCAAAACATGGCCTAGAACACTGAAGAAATATGAGCTAAATTATAATCTTAACTCGACTCCTAACTCACTAAACTAAACAAATAAATATATGACATCAATGCAAAAATACCATCCTCTCTGACAAAATCAATTGTGACAGACATTATTAAGGTAGTTTTTAATTCTAAAATACACCATGTGGCCCTAGATTAGACTTTACAAAATTTGAGGTACATAACTAACCAATTAGATTTCCCGTGATAAATAATATTTTAGATTGCACAATAAATTAGGTATAGATAAGGTACCCTTAGGGAATGAATAAATACAGTGATACTAATGGTATAAAAATATCATACAAAACCCACTTCGGATGATTTTGTTAAGCTTTTATTAGCTCACTTTGGTCTCAACACTTATGATGATTTCACCATTGCCTTAACCAAATTATGACAAATCAAAATAGTTTATGAGTATGAAGATTATTTGAAAATTTCTCCAACCAAACCAAAGGGTTAAATGATGAAATATTTTAAGATTTATTTTAGTAGTGGGATCAAAATATGATTATGTGGAGGTCAAGATGTTTAAAATAGAGGATAAGATGTAAGCATTATCATTGTCAAAGCTTGTGGAAGATAAGATCACCTCTCAATGTTGATATTATAGTTTTGGTTCTTTTAAGATACATACAACACCATGGTGAGTCATAAATCCTCCTCTAAAAGTTACCCCTTTTTAACACATTAATAAGGTATAAAAGTGCACTTTTTGATAAAAAGGGATATGTTAAAATTGTGACAAAAATTCACAAGAGGACACAAGTGCATTGAATAAAAGTTGTATTTGATGGATCTCAAGTCACCACTAGATGATAATGAATGGAAATATGCTCAAGATTCACACGATGAAGAACCTAAATTCACAAAACCCAACACCATGAATTCACACCTCAAAATTTTGATGCATGTCTTGACTGAGGTAACCACTCCTTAAACATTGAGAGTAAAGGGGTATTTTAATTAAAAATCCCTCACTATTTTCATGAAATTTAGTATTAAAAAAAAACCATTGCAAGATGATTATTTAATTTACCTTTATTGCAACTTTGATGTGATGATTTCCAATAGAGTAAAATTACCATGTAAAGACAAATGTCTCAATGTTTGTATTTATATGAAGGATTATACCCTAAAAATAGACATGTTTACCTTGCTATTGGGTGGATGTGATGTGGTTATTGGATCCCAATGGTTTTTCACTCTTGGACCTATCTTGTGGAATGTTTTATAAATTTTAATGCAGTTCTTTGAAAAAGGCTGATAATACACACTAAAAAGCCACTTATCAGGACCTAATAGTGTCACTAGTTCCCACCATATGGAGAATATCCTCAAGAAAGGCTCACATGGAATAATTTCTCAACTCTCATCTATTCAGATAAACACATATGATTCCCACTAACCTATTGAATTAAAACATGTTCTAGTTAAACATACATTAGTCTTTAAGGAACCAACTAGATTGCCACCTTGTCAACAAGAAAACCATTCCATTCAAATACTTTTGGGTAATGTAACCAAAAATATTTTTCCATACCAATATCCTTTTTATATAAAAATAAAATTGAGAATATAGTTCAATATATATTTAGACAAGATTCATTCATCCAAGCATACACCTTTACTCCTCCATGGTTTTATTAGTCCATAAAAAAGATGGATCTTGGTGGTTCTACATTAATTTTTGTGATGTAAACAAGCTTAATATTATATATAAGTTTATTATCCCAGTGATATATGAATTAATTATTTAAATTAAAGGTGACCACTTCTTATCTAAATTATATATATGGTCTAGCTATCATCATATCCTCCTTTGGGATGAAGATATCCAAAAACTACTTTCTACACACATGAAAAACCATTAGAATTCTTGGTCATGCACTTCTAGCTTACCAATTCCCCTAAAAAATTTCAAGGTTTGATGAGAAAAATATTACACCCCTTTTTAATGAAATTCATCATGGTCTTATTTTATGATATTTTAATTTACAAAAAAATTGGGGATGATCATCTCCAACACTTCAACACAACTTTAAAAATTATTATAAACCACCAGCTCTATGAAAAAATGTCAAAATATTCCTTTGGTTAGTATAAGGTGGACTATCTAGGCCATATTGTCTCAGTAGATGGTGTTGAGGTTGACCCAACAAAAATTGAGTCCATCAAAAATTGGCTTAAACTTGGTACACTCAAAATCTTTCATGGTTTTCTTAGCCTCACTGGGTACTACCAAAAATTTATCATATATTATGGGAAAATTTATGCCCCATTGACTACCATGCTAAAAAAAGAATCCCTTTTATGGTTTGCCATATCTGAACAAGATTTTGGGGTAATCCAATAGGGTATGTGTACTACAATTATTTTTTCCATTCCATATGTATCAAAGACATTTTTCATTGAGAGTGATGCATGTGTAAAAAATATTGGTGTTATCATCTTGTAAGAGGGACATCTCATCACCTTCATTAGAAAATACCTCTATGGGAATAATTTGGCATAGCCAATAGATAAGAAGGAAATGATGAATATCCTCCATGCTATTGGTAAATGAAAAACATACCTTATGGGTTAGATTATTTTCCTAAAAAATAATAATCCAAGCCTCAATAATTTTTGGATAAATGGGTCTTTGCCCCAATGAAATATAAGTGGGCTTAAAAATTAATGGGGTATGATTATGATATCACTTATAAGAAGGGTAAATAAAATTGTGATGAACTTGCTAGATTGCATTTATTTCACTTGTTATTTTGGTTTAGTTATGAACTATTTGGGACATAATTGTTTGGATTATTATTGTGATATAGTTCTATGATCTATGTTTGATCCATTATTGATTTTTGTTTAGACAATTATTTAATATGCTTTCATTACACCATTAGATATTTATGCTTAATGAGTTACTAATTCATTATTAAGTTCAATTATATTATTATATTTAATGTCATTATTGCATTTATTTCTCTTATATAGTATGAATACTACCGATGGTCTATTATGACTACATGTACCAGATATGAGTTAGGTTGGATGTGACTCTGAATAGCCAGTGAAGTCAAGAAAGTGAACAAAAATAATCACTGAACTTAAAATGGAACACTGATCTTTGAATTTAATGAATGCTTTAAGTCATTTTTATATACATGTTTTATATTATTGAATGTTATCATTTATTGGATTTGATTTAATAAATGAGTGGATTGTTAGTCAGTTTTAACTCCTTGTTTGTTGATTGCTTTACTCAGTTTTGATTTTGATTCTTAAGCCTAATCTGATACTTGTCAGTATTTCATTGGTTTTTGATACTATTTGTTGGGTTGTCAAAGATGTGACTCATGTTGGTCTTAAATGACATTTGGTTATTTTCACAATCATATTTAAATTTGATTAAGCATTTTTCATCTTTTGGATTTGTGGCATTGGTTATTAGCTTAAAGTCATTTATCATAGTTATGTTTTGAAGGCATGTTAACATTGAATTGGTTTTGGCACTTAGTTTAGTTGCATTCAAGGTATTCATTTTTTATTGAGACTCTTGTGGCATTAAATGTTTATTATGACCAAGTATCAACTTGGCTTTGGATAGGTCATGAGGGATATGAACGACTATGGGGTTAGAATTATTTGAAGTGTTTATTTTGGTTTATGACTTTAGTCAATGGCATTGGCTCACCATTTAAGGAAAAATATTTTGAGACTCTTCTCAACCCTATTAGGGTTCTTCTTGGTTATTTTTCATGATTTTTGGAAGCTTTGTGCTTGGGGAAACTCTGCCATAATTTTGGCATGGTGGTCAAGGGAAATAAGAATACAATTATTTACATGAGTTTTTCTTAGAGCTTGAACTGTAGTGAGATATTTATTTTGTAAACCATGCAGGAGTTTTTTTTGGGTTTATGGTGGTTCAAGTTGGATTTAAGAGTTTGACTGGTCTTTTGAATTTAGGATGGAAAAGGCTGGAAGCTCATGGAGGCAAGGAAAAATAAGTAAAATCATCATTCTTTTGCATTTTTTTGTTTGGCACTTAAGTAATGTATTTAATTTTCTAGGTTGTTTTTATAGTTTGAACCCATTGAATTCAATTAGGTTTTCAAGAAAATAATTGATTGAAATCCTTTGACTATAATATGGATTAATAAAATATTGTTTTTAAAATCTTGTTTGTATGATTAAAACCCTATAGGATCTAAGTTTGTATTTGGGTTGTATTCATTATTTAACAAAAAATATTTTAAATCCATATACAACTCAGTTGTAGCATGCATTATAGATTTTATTTGTGTTAAGTCAAAATGGTAGAAGGGTTTGCATGTAGTTTATTTTTATTCTTGGAAACTTTGTTATTGTATTTGAAAGGCCATTAGGCCACAGTTGTGAATAAATGGAAATTAGGTTGATTATTTTGAAACCTTAGATTTATACTATGATTTTTATTTGGGGTTGTTTGTTGTGAATAATCACTAGCTGTGCATTTTAGGTCACAATCTTAGAAGAATATAAAGAAAAATATGAGTTACAGATGGGGTTCGAATACCATTTGGGTTTTTCTTAAAATAATATTTTAGTGTGTTTCATTTTTAGCCATATAGCTATGGTTTTTAATTTAATCTTTATGAGGTTTTTGAACTATGATGGGAGTCTATTCTTAATCTCTTGATATAGATTATGTTCATAATGATTTGACTTTAGGTTAGGGATTATTTGAGTGACTTCATTCATCATGAGCTTTGAAATTTGTTTTGACTTTAAACATTTATATTAATTATTTCGACCATTATTATCAATACTAGCTAGTGATAATGATATTGGAATATTTCCACCATGAGTTTTCATTGATTCTATTGGTCAATGTTGATCTGGTAATTAAAAAATATTGACTTTATTTACACTAGTTGTGTAACTATGTTTTTTTGCATGACAACTTGAGTTGAGTTTTGATATATTTTTTGATTGCTGCAAGTTGATAAATCCTTCATAAAGATTTTATAAATTTGTTTAAGTATTCAGTTTATTCTATTTTCTCAAAATTTATTTGAGTCACTTAAGTCATTTTACTTAGATGAAGATATTTAAGGAATATTGTTTGTATTTAGGATTACCAGCAGTAATACAATTGCAATTATTTTGGGTGCTTCATCTTACCATTGGAGTAGGGCTTGTGGGTACAATGCCATGGATTGCACTCTTGATATTCAATATTAGAATTATCTAAACAAGATTCAACTATTATAATAAATACAAAGATGTTAATTTTATTAACCATCAATGCAAATAGTCTTGTTTAAATGTTTCTATCATTTAGTTTTGTTAAGTCAAGCTTAGTTGACATTGCAACTTACTTCTCTCATCTAGCCAGAATCACATTTGAATAATGGATGGGGTGCTCTAGGGCCACTTATGGGTGGGTTCATTGGGATTAAAAAGGTAGATGTTTGATTTAATGGATCTACATGCAAGAGAGTGGTTATTATACTTCTTCTTTTTGTACTATTTGTTAGTTGATTGTAAAGTGAATTGGTTCATTATTATATAATTAAATTCATTTGTTATATTGATGTTTATTATTTAC
Organism: Torreya grandis; assembly: GCA_037957365.1. Lineage (NCBI taxonomy): Eukaryota > Viridiplantae > Streptophyta > Pinopsida > Cupressales > Taxaceae > Torreya > Torreya grandis. Next base: position 3,808,117 of record JARHVA010000114.1, read on the forward strand.
ACAATACAAGTTTAATGTTATGTTTGTATAATTAGCTTAGTATATGCAAATTGAATTTTAATGTGTTGGAATTAATTTTATAAATATCAAATTATATCTTATGTTGTTATGTATGATTATAAACATTCATTGTGGACATATGGTTATAATATATAGTAATTCATTAAGTTATCATTCACATCTTGGATGTATAGACAATACTAATTTTTAGCTACATGATTCAAACTAATTCATCCATTAGTTTTATAATACTTAGATTGAATATTCTTGCTTATAGACTTTTGTCTAAATCTAACAGTGTTATGCATTGATTACAAATGCAAATGCATATATTAGCATAGTTGAACAATTTTATTTAGTACCTTATGTTATGAATAGGTGTTAGTGAATCCCTGTAAATTTCATTTTATTATTTTAATACTCCCATTCTTCTAATCTCATGAAGATGACATTAGGGTAGTAAGATATTGAAGTAGATAATTGGTGGTTTTTGAATTGAATTGTTAAGGTTCATTAGGGAGACATTATAAATATATGTAGTTACACATATTTCCTTAAGTGGAACAAATATACTACTCAAAAAAGACAAATTTTGTTAATTTTTATTATATATCATTATTCTATTACATGTTAACCTTAAATCTACATAAGACTTTAAAATCTTCACTAAGAAGAGAGACAAATTAATAAGGTTATTTTAAGGACTTGCAACGAAGACATTTAAGTCTAATAAACTCTTAAGGATTAATAAGAATAAATATTTTGTAATTATGAGATGGTGTCCTAATTAGACTACAATAAACATAAGATTTACATTAAAATGTTAAGGGTTGCATCATTAACTTGGTCTCTTGTTATGGATTCCTAGAATTAACTATAAAAGTCATCAATGTTAAATATCTTCTAAGGATTTTTAGAGGGAAATCACTTTAAATGGAAACTTATATATCATTTTTGAAGTGATAGGACTATTTTGGATAACCTTGTATATTCACTTGGAAATGAGGATACTTATAATGATATTCAAATCTTATACTTGTGATAAAGACAAATCAACAAATAAATATGTAAATAGTTAGTCATTAAATGCTTTAAAATCTAATGGTTATTTAAATTGAGGCATGTTGAGATTGAGGATCATCTGATTCACACTTGGAATTGACCATTGGAATAATAAAAAGTTAATATATTTTAGTATAATAAAAAGGTTGTGATAAAGTTTAATGATTTAAGTTATAATCATTAATAGGAATGAGAAAGTTCTAACCTAAATTATTAGACCATAATGTCATGCTTGGTCTAAAGGACTTTGATCTAAGATGTATTTTAATCCATTTTAGAATGAGTTTAATGGAAACCTAATAGAACTATATTATGTTCCATGGATTCATGCATATTAAAATAATGATGTTTTCTGCATGTTTTTTAACCTATTAAGGTTGACTAAACTTAATAATATTATTAAGTATGTATGTTTTGACTTGTACCTTGAGACTAACCCTACCTTGTAAAATGGTAAGAATTTTTAAAATGGCACATAAACATGGTTGTTGAAACATCTTTTGAGACTTAAATTAGAACACTTAAACCCTTGATCTAACCTCCTTAGTTATTTATCAATGAGATGTCATCGAAATTGAAAGATGTTGAGAAAAATTACACCACTCATGACCTAGAACTTGTTGCCATTGTTCATGCTTTGAAATAATAGAGACACTTTTTGCTAGGTAAGCATTTTAAAGTAAAATTAGATCATCACAACATGGAATATTTGTTTCCTAGGATGATCTGAATGTTTGCCAACGTAGGTGGATAGAATTTTTGAGTAATTTCGAACATATCATATGGAAAAGGTAAGGAGAATAATATTGTTGATGTACTTAGCCGACACACGTATCTCACTACCTTGTCTATTTTGCACAACAATTTCAAGACTAAAATTTCAGAACAACAATGTTCTCATAAGTTTTGCTACAAGTTTAGTGAAAATTTGGCAGATGAGCATCTAAAAAAGTTTTTTTAAACTTTTCTATTGATTTTGATGGCTTAATCAGACACAAAAATAGAATTTATGTACCTGAGTCTGGTGATTTGAGGGATATTTTACGAAAAGAAGTGTATAAATCACCTCATTTTTCTCATCCCTGTGTCACAAAGATGACACATGATTTGAAAAGGTTATATTATTAGTCTGGATTGAAACATGAAGTTGCTAACTTTGAATTAAAATGTTTGGAATGTTAACATCTAAAAGATGAACATTGTCATCCAGGATGTCTAGGATGACTGTTGTATTCTCATGATATTCCATGAGGTAAGTGGGCTATTATTTCTTTGGATTTCATAGTTGGTTACCAAAATATTGAAGCAAACATGATTGTATTTTGGTTGTAATAGATAAGTTTACTAAAGTTGATCATTTCATTATTGGAAATCTAACTGATGATGCATTCATTTTTGTTCAATAATTTATGAAAGATATAGTAAGACTATATGGCATGCCTAAAGTAATTATCTTTGATAGAGATAAAAAATTTACTTCAAGTTTTTGGAAAACTTTGACTACTAATTTTGGTACAAGATTGAATTTTAGTTCGTTTTATCATCTAGAAATGGATAGTCAAACATAAAGACTAAATTAGGTTGTGAAAGACATGCTAAAAATATATGTAATGGATTAACAAGGTAAATGAGAAGATTATTTACACTTAATTGAGTTTGGTTATAATAACACATACCATTCTATTATTAAAATGTCTCCTTTCAAAGTTTTGTACAGAGGTAAATGTAGAATGCCACTTGGATAAGAATGTTTAACAAATAAAAATATTGTTGGTCTTGATATTTTATAGAATTATGATAGGCAATAGGATTATGATAGGCAAATGGAAATAATTAGGCAACATTTAAAGGTTGCCTCTGATCGACAAAATAGTTATGCCAATTTAAAATGATTACCACATGAATTTGAATTTAGTGATAAAAATTTTATGTGTATTAGACTGTAGATAAGTTTTATTAAGTTTGGAAAGTCATCCAAATTATCTCCTTGGGTTGTAAGACCCTTTAAAATTTTGGAAAATATTAGTTATGTTACCTATCAACTAGCCCTTCCTCTTTTGTCCTAGATTCATGATGTTTTTCATGTTGTATTATTGATAAAGTATATACCTAATCCTTCTCATGTATTGGATTGGAATAATCTTTAAGTTTCATAAGAGGAAAATATGTAGTTGGATCTAGTGAAAATCTTGGACCATTACAACATTAAATTGTAAATCCATGAGATTTACCAAATTCTAGTTTAATGGGATCCTTTGTTTGAAACAAGTGCTACTTGAGAAGATGAAAGTCTTTTCAATCAACATTATCCTTGGTTATTTTGATCATTGGGATGAATATCTTCTTAGTTTGGAAGGATGTCATGACCTTTTTAGACTGCACTTATTTCACTTGCTATTATGGTTTAGTTATGAACTATTTGGGACATAATTGTTTGGATTATTATTGTGATATAGTTATGTGATTTATGTTTGATCTAATATTGATTTTTGTTTAGATAGTTATTTGATATGCTTTCATTACAACATTGTATATTTATGCTTAATGAGTTCCTGACTCATTATTCAATTCAATTATATTATTATATTTAATGTCATTATTGCATTTATTACTTTTATATAGTATAGATACTATTGATGGTTTGTTATGACTATAGGTACCATGTATGAGCTAGGTTGGATGTGACTCTAAGCAGTCGGGTGAAGTCAAAAAAGTGAATGAAAAGAAATAATGAACTTAAAATGAAAAATTGAGCTTTGACTTTTATGAATACTTTAATTCATTTTTATATGCATGTTTTATATTGTTGAATATTATTATTTATTGGATTCATTATCATTAATGAGTGGATTGTTAATTGGTTTTGACTCCTTGTTTGTTGATTGATTTACTCAGTTTTGATTTTGATTCTTAAGCTTGATTTGATACTTGTTAACATCTCATTAGTTTTCAATACTATTTTTTTGGTTGTCAAAGGCACGATTCTTGTTGGTCTTGAATGGCATTTAATGTTTGTCACATTCCTATTCAAATTTGATTAAATATCTTTCATCTTTTGTATTTTTAACATTGGTTATTTTATTAAAGTCATTTATCATGGTTATGTTTCAAAGGCATTCTAACATTTAGTCTCAGTACCTCATTTAGTTGCATTCAAGGTATTTTTTATTTGTTGAGACTTTTATGGTATTTAATGTTTATTATGACCAAGTCTTATCTTGGATTTGGCTAGGTCATGAGGGCCACAAAACACCATGGGGTTGGCACTATTCAAAGTGGTTGTTTTGTTTTGTGAATTTAGTCAATGGCAATGACTCTCCATTCAAGTAAAAATGCATCGAGAATCTTCTCAACCCTAACAGGGTTCATCTTGGTCATTTTTTCATGCATGTTAGAAGCTCTATGCTTGGGTAAAATCTACCAAAATTTTGTCATGGCGATCAATGGAAACAAGAATGTAGTTATTTTCACAAGTTTTTCTCAGAACTTGAACTATATTGAGCTATTTATTTTATCGACCATGCATGAGTTTTTTTTTGAGTTTATGGGGGTTCAAGTTGGCTTTAAGAGGTCAAATGGTATTTTTTATTAAAAATGGAAAAGGTTGGAAGCTCATGGAAGCAAGGAAAAAGAAGTAAAATCATCATTCTTTTGAATTTTTTATCTGACACTCAAGTAAGTAATGTATTTGATTTTCATAGTTATTATTATAGTTTAGCCTTGTTGAATTGGATTGGGTTTTCAAGAAAAAAATTAAATTTAGTCCTTTGACTATATTATGTCTTGCTAAGAGATTATTTTTGCAAGCATTTTTGGGTGACTAAAACCATATAGGGTCTAAGTTTGTATTTAGGTTGTATTCATTGTTTTAACAAAAAAAAAATTAAACCCATTTATGGCTCGGTTGTAGCATTCATTATAGTTTTTTTTGTGCTAAGTTAAAATGGTATAAATATTTCTATGCAGTTCATTATTATTATTGAAAACTCTATTATTGTATTTGAAATGATGTTAGGCCATGGTTATGAACATATGAAAAATAGGTTGTTTATTTTGAAACCCTAGATTTATACTGAGTTTTATTTAGGGTTGTTGGTTGTAAATAATCACTAGCCTATGAATTTTAGGATATAGCCTTAGAAGAATATACATAAAAATTTGAGTTGTAGATGGGGTTTTAATACCATCTAGGTTTTTCTTAAAATATTATTTTATTAGTATTTTAGTGTGTTTCATTTTTAGTCATATGGTTAGGGTTTTTAATTTAATATTTGTGGGGTTTTTGAACTATGATGGGAGTTTATTCTTAGTCTCTTGATATCGATTATGTTTATAATTTTTTACTTTGGGTTAGGGATTATTTGAGTGATTTCATTCAACATGATATTTGAAATTCTGTTGGACTTTAAACATTCATATGAATGATTTTAGTCATTATTATCACTACCAGTTAGTGATAATGATCTTCAAATCTTTTAATCATGAATTTTCATTGATTATGTTGGTCAATATTGATTTTCTAATTAAATGATATTCAATGATTGTTTCATTTAATTGATTCAATTGAATTTATTTTACATTGGATGTGTAACTGTGTTATTTTGCATGATAACTTGAGTTGAGTTTTGATGTCTTTTTGTTGATAAAAGTTGATAACTCTTTCATAGATATTTTATAAAGTTGTTTGAGTATTTAGGTTAGTCTATTTTCTCAAAAGTTATTTGAGTCAATTAAGTAATTTTAATTATATGTAAATATTTAAGGAATATTATTTGTATTTGGGGTTACTAGAAGTAATCTAATTGCATATATTTTAGGTGCTTCATCTTACCATTAGATTGGGGCTTATAGATGAAACACCATGTACTATACTCTTAATCTTTAATATTAGAATGCTTTAAATGAGCCTTAACAATTAGAATAATTGCAAAGGTGTTAGTGTTATTAACCATGAAGGTAAATAGTTTTGTTTAAATGTTTCCATCATTTGGTTTTATTAAGTCAAGCTTAGTTGACACTGTACCTTACTCATTTCTCTCATTTAGCTAGAATCACATCCAACTGATGGATGGGGTGTTCTAGGACCACTTATGAATGGGCTCATTAGGATTGGATAGGTGAACATTTTTTTAATGGATCTGCATGCATAAGATTATTTTTTGTACTTATTTTATTTGAAATTTTTGTTAGTTGATTGTAAAGTGAATTGGTTTAGGGTTCATTCTTCTAATCTCATGAAGACGACATTGGGATAGTAAGATATTGAAGTAGATAACTAGTGATTTTTGAATTGAATTGTTTATGTTCATTAGGGATAAACTATAAATATATGTAGTTACACATATGTCCTTAAGTAGAATAATTATATTATTCAAACAAGACAAATTGTGTTAATTGTTATTATATATCATTGTGTTGTTACATGTTAACCTTAAATATAAATAAGACTTTAAAATATTATTTAAGAAGATAAACAAATTTTATATGGTTATTTTAAGGACTTTCAAAAAAGACATTCAAGTCTAATAAACTCTTAAGGATTATTAAGAAGTAATATTTTATAATTATGAGATGGTGTCCTAATTGGACTACAACAAACATAAGATTTATATTAAAATGCTAAGGGATGCAATATTAAATTGGTCTCTTAATATGGATTCTAGAAAGAACTATAAAAGTAATCAAGGTTAAATATCTTCTAAGAATTTTTAGAGGGCAATCACTTTAAATGAAAACTTTTATATCATTGTTGGAGTGATAGGACTATTTTGGATAACCTTGTACATTCACTTGGAAATGAAGATACTTATAATGATATTCAAATCTTATACTTGTGATAAAGATAAATTAGTAAATAAGTTTGTAAACGGTTAAGTCATTAAATGATTTAAACTCGAATGGTTATTCCAATTGAGGCATGTTGAGATTGAGGATGATTTGCTTTACACTTGGAATTGATCATTGGAATAATAAAAAGTTAATTTATTTCATTATAATGAAAAGGTATTGATAAATTTTAATGATTTAAGTTATAATTATTAATAGGAATGAGAAAGTTCTAACCTAAATATTAGACAATAATCTTATCCTTGGTCTAAAGGACTTTGATCGAAGATGTAGTTTAATCCATTTTAGAATGAGTTTAGTGGTAAACTAATAGAATTGCATTAAGTTCCATGGACTCGTGTATTAAAATAGTGACATTTTATGTGTGTTTGTTAACATATTAATGTTGACTAAACTTAATAAGATAATTAAGCAGGCATGTTTTGACCTGTACCTTGAGACTAAGCCTACCTTGTAAAATGGTAAGATGTTCCAAAATAGAACATAAGGATGGTTGTTAAAACATATTCTAAGGCTTAAATTGGTACACTTAAACTCTTAATCTAAAATCTTTATTTATCTTCCAATGAGATGTCAATATCATCCCTTGTTTTTAAGCTTTTAAATGTGTTCTAAAGATTTACATTATTTTTGGAAATAGTCTTTTTTCTTGATTACTTCCTATTTCTTGTGAATTTTTATATCTTGATTATGCAATATTAGTATGATGATTCTTTTGTTAAATATATATTACTTTCTATAGCTATGTTTTGAACTTTTTTAATTTACCCTATGAGGTACCAACTATTCTATAGCTTGTATAGATACTCAAGTAAGTGATTAAGTTAGTGATAGCTTTGACAGGAAGGCCACATTGAAGTACATGGATATGAGTACATGAGTGTTTTTACACTGACCCAATTCTATCTAAATACTAAGTAGTTAAAATGCTTCTTAATAAAGTTATTGTTAATTTATGGACTTGGTTTAGTTATTGTATTAACTATGACATATTTGTAGATCTCACTTTAGTTTTTATGCTTAACTTTGATTAAGTAATTGTACCATAGTTGTTTATCTCGGTGTTAAAAAAAATAAAAAATTGTGGTTGTTACATTTTGGTATCATAATCAGGTTATACTTATCTAGGGAACTTTGGGGAATGTTTTCTTACTATTTGTCCTACTGAGTTGTTGTTTGTTTCACCTCAGGATGGTAAAAATAAGATCTAAAATGGCAAACAACAACCCAAGGAATGTTAACTCAGGTAGAGGTAGAGGTCGTAGGGCCAATATTACTAAAAGAGAGGTACCCTCTCTTAATAATGATGGAATAAATATTAGATTGCATAACCATGATGAAAACATCCCTAATGTTAACTAGGAGTTTGTCTTAAATGAGATACTACATTGAATTCCCTACAAAATAAGCTGGACACCCAAGACATAAAAATGAATAAATTGGAGGGTGTTCCACCTAAATAACTTCCTTTTAGATAAGAAGGGCAAGTTAGTAAGAAAGAAATTCAAGACAACCCTGTAAATATGGTTGATCTTATTATCAAGGAACTAAAAAAGTTGCCTCCATCAAGCTTTTCAGGTGATGAATATGGTGATATAGATGATGCATGGTTTGTTTACTTGTAGAGGTAATTTAAACTTCATAATATTCTATCTAATATGAAATTAATATTGTTTGCTTATCAATTAGTAGGAGTTGTATCTATTTGGGGGAACCATCTCTATGCCTTAGACGGTTACTAGCCAATGATGTGTACTTGACCTATTTTTAAAAGGTAGTTCAAGAAGATGTATCTTAGTTAAAACTTAAAGGAACAAAAAATAATTGATATTTAGTTATTAAAACAAGATAATATGTCTATAATTGAGTATGAAAGCAAGTTTTAAAACCTATTGCATCATGTTAATTGCATGCATGATGAAGAGACTAAAATTACCAAGTTAAAACTGGGGTTGGAGGAGATATTGATGCATGATGTCAACATGACTAATAGTAAGACTCTAACTACTAATATTGAATATTTCATAGTGTAGAAGAGAAAGAAAAATATCATCAAAAGCAAATGTAATATTTTAAACAAAATAAACAATAGTCTAAGAAAAAAAATTGTCTTCTTCACCTAATAATTTCAATAAATATGATCAAAACTACAAGTTTACTAGGAGTACAAGTGATTTCAATAAATTTTAAGGGTAGAATAAAAACATTAAGAATCAAAATTCTTATAAATCTATAAATTTTAAATAAATCAGACCCAAAGTAGTCGAAATATACATTCCACTAGGGAAAATAGTATTCTTGTGTCACCTCAAAGAATTGTCCTATGTTAAAAATAGGGAAAATGATTGTCCTAAGTTAAAAATAGGTCAATCAACTAAATATAGGGTCTATACAACTATGGATAATAGAATATTAGATTTTAAAACAAGCCCTATAGAATTCAAAGGTAAATTAAATGATATTTCTATTTTAATTTTGTTTGATATCGGAGTAACATATAGTTTTATTAATTCAAAATTAATGAATAAGTGTAAACTAAATCCTATGACTCTTTAAGTTAATAAGTGTAAACCAAAGTTAAAATATTTTTAACTCCTCTTGGTTCTTTTGATGTCATTATGGGCATGGATTGGTTACAAAAACATAAATTCAATCTAGATTATTGTAATAAAATGATTAAATATTGTGATGACATGGGAAAATCTAAAGTAATTAAAAGTTTGTTAAAACCTAAAGTATGTAAGTTAATATAAACCTTATAATTAAATAAAATAGTGCATAAAGGTTATAAATTATATGTTATACAAATTCATGAAACAACACCTTTAGTAGAAAAAACATTCCAAGAATACCTATTTTTGCAATAATTCTCTAATGTTTTTCTAAAAACCTACCTAGTTTACCTCCTAAGAGAGAGTTTGAATTTTTTATTGATGTAACATTAGGGGTAGCCCTTGTATCAAAAATATCTTATGATATGAATGTATTAGATTTGAATGAGCTAAAAGCTCAACTATAAGAGCTATTGGAAAATGGCTATATTAGTTCAAGTGTGTCACCTTGGGGTGAACTTGTGGTCTTTATGAAAAAGAAAGATAGAACCTTGCATTTATGTGTTGACTATCACATGCTTAACAAGGTGACTATCAAGAATCATTATCCTTTGCTGAGGATAGATGATCTATTTGATCAAATGAAAGATGAATATATATTTTCTAAGATATAATTGAGATTAGACTATCACTAATTAAAAATCAAGGTATTTGTAAGACTGCCTTCAAAAATCAGTATGGACACTATGATTTTATGGTAATGCCCTTTGGTTTGACTAATTCACCTAATGTATTTATGAATTTAATGAATAGTGTATTTAATAATTTTATGAACAAATTTATTTTAGTTTTCTTTGATGACATATTGATCTATTCTAAGAATGCAGTTGAACTTGAATAATATTTGCATTTAGTACTATAAAGGTTAAGACAACATAAATTGTCTGGTAAGCTATCTAAATTTGCTTTATTTCAAACTAATATCCACTATTTAGGTCACATAATATCTAAGGCTAACATTGTTGTTGATCCAAAAAATATTAAAGTTATCCAAAAGTGTCTTGTTCCTAAAACCATACATAAAGTACATAGTTTTAAGGGACTGACTAGTTTTTTTTTATCAATATAAGGGTTTATGGGGCCCCTTCCCACTAACATAATAAATTTAAAAACTAACATGGCCTAGATTAACATTTGAACCGTCAAGACATCTGACCAACAAAGTACATTTAAAACTAGTTTACTGAAAGTACTCAAATACTCCCACTCAACATCAAAACAAAGAATTTATCACAATTTATTACTATTGTTACTACATCTCACCATTTTAAATTATGTAATAAGAATTAAGTATCTTGGTAGGGGAACTTGGGATGAAACATCCTTTATTTTTTCCTCTTACTACCATCCATTATTCTTCTTTACCCAAATTACCAAAATTTAAATTTTAATTTAAACCACATTCCAAAGATAAACCATTACTAGCTTTATTCTGGCTATCAGAATCCAAAAAACTTCTTCCATCCAACCCAACCATATCACAAACCTGAGTGTGAGTTACCTTAAGAGACTTACCCACTTTTTCATCTTCTTTACTGAGAATTTTTGGAAAAACTCTAGAAGGCCAATCTAAATCAGAAACCAGATAAACTATAATAAACTCTTCTTTTACCTCCTTTCACTATGAAGACCCCATTTTTTTCTTGTAATATTGACAAGAAGTAGAAATATGAGCAATTTGATAAAATTTTTGGCATCTGAAGAGAATCCCATCATAATCAAGAGTTTGTAACCAACATCTACCATTGACATTCAACTTAATCTTTTCTGGAAGGTATTAAGAAATAACCATGCAAACAAGAACCTTGGAAAAATCCATCTATTAAAAAATAAAATAAGAAGCATCAATTTCTAGAAAATCACCTAGGGAACCCCCAATAACTGACAATCTAATTTTTGACCAAAATTAGAGAGGAAGATATAGAAGTTGCACCCAAATGGGTCTAAGAGAAAGGTTTTCTTTTAGAGGATTAAATTCTAGAAATCAGGGCTTAAGAAAGAGGAGATGATGATTACAAATCCAAGTTTTAGCTTGTAAAATTTTATTACAATTAGCAAGGTTATCAAAAGCCACAATAACAAAAACCTCTAGCACATGGGTAAATCTCCATAGTGCCTTCCAAACTAGGTCACCAGGAGTCCAAAATCTATTTATGTAGATTAGGAAGTGAGGCCCAAAACCTATCAAAATGGTAAATTAAACCCCTTTATGCATACCATTCCTCACCTTCTAGCACTACATCTAGATCCTCCTCAAATTTCACAACCAAAAAATCCTTAGCCGCTCTCAAATCCCTAAGCTGCTCTTTCTAGGATATCATATTACCAACAAAAGACCTATTTATATTAAAATCCTACTTAATAGGGGTGGGTGGTTGCTTCACCTCCCCCACTCTCATCTTCCCCACCCCTAAGTTCATGCCAATCTCTGTTGACTTTGAATGTTATTATTGGTTCATCATTGATCATAGGTCTTCCTCCTACTCCTATGCTACCATGTTGGAATATTTGGCCAAAGCCATATCCATATAAGATCGCAACTTTGACATCGATGATAATTTAGCCAATTGGGATGGGACTAGCTAGTTATTATAGAAAATTTATTGAATTTTTTTCTAGGTTAGCTAAACCAATAACTTTCTTGTAGTGAAAGGGTAAGAAATTTGTTTGAAATTCTGAGTGTAAACAAGATTTTTATAAGCTTAAAGAATTATTAACTACATCACCTATTCTTATTATACCAAATCCAAATGGTAATTTTAAAATCTAAGCTGATGCATGTAAAGAAGGCTTTGGTGGTGTGCTAACTCAAGATGGTTTAGTTGTGGCTTATGAGTCACAAAAATTGAAAGATCACAAGAAACATTACACCACTCATGACCTAAAACTTCTTACCATTATTCACACTTTGAAATAATAGAAATTTTTTTTGCTAGGTAAACATTTTGAAACAAAATCTAATCATTGTAACCTAGAATAATTATTTTTCCAAGATGATTTGAATGCTCGCCAATGTAGATGGTTGTATTTTTTGAGTAATTTCGATATGAACATATCACATATGAAAGGTAAGGAAAATTATGTTGTTGATGCACTCAGATGATGCATGTATCTTGATTTCTTAGCTATTCTACATAACAATTTCAAGACTAAATTTTTGGAACAACATTCTAATAAGTTTTACTAAGAAGTGCAAATTTAGATGATGAGCATGCAGAAAAGATTTTTTCTAAATTTTTGTTGATTTTTATGGCTTAATTAGACATAAAAATAGAATTTAGGTACTTGATTTTGGTGATTTGAGGGACATTTTTATAAAATAAGTGCATGAAGCACCTCTATTTTCTCATCCTAGTGTCATGAAGATGACACATGAGTTGAAAAGGTTGTATTAATGGCCTAGTTTAAAACATGAATTTGTTGACTGTGTTAAATTGTTTGAAATATCAGCTTGTAAAAGTTGAACATTATCATCTTGGAGGATTTTTATATCCTCATGATATTCCACAAGGTAAGTGGGTTGTGATTTATTTGGATTTCATAGCTGGTTTGCTAAAATCTCAAAGCAAACATGATACTATTATGGTTGTAATAAATAAGTTTTTTTAAGTTCATCATTTCATTATTAGAAATCTAACCAATGATGCATCTATGTTTCATGAACCATTTATGAAATAAATAATATGGTTGAATGGCATACCTAAAGTTATTATCTCTGATAGAGCTATAATTTTTAGTTTAAGGTTTTAAAAAACTTTGAATGATGCTTTTGGTACAAGATTGAATTTTAGTTCATCTTAACATCTAGAAATAAATGGTCAAATAGAAAGACTAAATCAGGTCACAAAAACATATTAATAATATATTTAATGGATCAACAAGGTAATGGGAAGATTATATATACTTGAGTTTTCTTACAATAACACATACCATTATGTTATTAAAATGTCTCCTTTAAAAACTTTGTATGAATGTAAATTTGGAACACCACTTGGCCGAGAAATTTTTAAAAATAGAACTATTGTTGGTCATGATGTTTTACAAGAATGTGATAAGCAAATGGAAGGTAAAATATAAGGGTTGACTCTAATAGGTGAAAGAGTTATGATAATTTAAAGATATATCCATGTGAATTTGAAGTTAGTGATAAAGTTTTTATGCGTGTTAGACCACATATAAGTTTTATTAAGTTTGGAAAGTCATCCAAATTAGCTCATTGAGTTGTAGGACCCTTTGAAATTTTAAAAAAGATTAGTTTGTTGCCTATAGACTAGCCCTTCCTCATTTGTCATGGATTCATAATGTTTTTCATGTTGCATTATTGAGAAAATATATACCTAATCCTTCTCATGTGTTGGATTGGGCTCATCTTTAGGTTTCAGAAGTGGCAAAAATGTAGTTGGATCTAGTGAAAATCTTGGATCATCACAATGTTAAATTAAAAAATCATGAGATTTCCCAAATTCTAGTTCAATAGGATCATTTTCCTGAAAGAAGTGTTACTTGGAAAGATGAGAGTCTTTTCAAACAACACTATCCTTGGCTATTTTGATCATCAGGATGACTCTCTTCCAAGTGGGGGAGGATGTCATGACCCTGTTAGGTAGAATTTATTTCACTTTCTATTATGATTTAGTTATGAACTATTTGGGACATAATTTTTTGGATTATTGTTGTGATATAGTTCTATGATCTATGTTTGATCCATTATTGATTTTTGTTTAGACATTTATTTAATATGCTTTCATTACATCATTGGATATATATATATTTAATGAGTTAATGATTCATTATTTAGTTTAGTTATATGATTACATTTAATTTTTTTATTACATTTATTTATTGTATATAGTATGAATACTGATGATGTTCTCTTATGACTATAGGTACTAGATATGAGCTAGGTTAGATGTGACTCTGAGCAGCTGAGTGAAGTCGAGAAACTAAATGAAAAAAATAGTGAACTTAAAATAGAAAACTAAGCTTTGACTTTTATGAATGCTTTAAGTCATTTTTATATGCATGTTTTATATTATTGAATGTTATCATTTATTGGATTCAATTTCATTAATGAGTGGATTATTAGTCAGTTTTGACTCCTTATTTTTTGATTGCTTTACTCAGTTTTGATTTTGATTCTTAAGTCTGATCCAATACCTATTAGAATTTCATTAGTTTTTGATATTATGTGTTGGTTTGTCAAAGACATGATTCATATTGGTATTGAATGTAATTTAGTTGTTGTCATAGTCTTGGTCAAATTTTATTAAACATCTTTCATATTTTAACTTTGTGGCATTGGTTATTGGCTTAAAGTCATTTTTCATGGTTATATTTTGAAGGCATGTTAACATTGAATTGGTCTCAACACTTAGTTTAATTGCATTCAAGGTGTTTATTATTTATTGAGACTCTTGTGAAATTCAATGTTTATTATGACCAAGTCTTAGCTTGGCTTTGGCTAGGTCATAAGGGCTATGAACCACTATGGGGTTGGCATTATTCGAAGTGGTTATTTTGTTTTGTGACTTTAGTCGATGGCATTGGCTCACTTTTTAAGTAAAAATGCATTGAGACTCTTCTCAACCTTATTAGGGTTCTTCTTTATCATTTTTTCATGCATGTTAGAAGCTCTGTGCTTGGGGAAATAAGAATGTAGTTATTTACATGAGTTTTTCTCAAAGCTTGAACTGTAGTGAGCTATTTATTTTTCAGCCATGTTGAAGATTATGTGGAGTTTTTAGTGGTTTGATTTGGATTTAAGAGGTCAACTAGTCTTTTAAATTCATGATGGAAAATGATGAAAGATCATGGAGGTAGGGAAAAATAAGTAAAATCATCATTCTTTTGCATTCTTTTGTCTAGCGCTCAAGTAAGTAATGTGTTTGATTTTCTAGGTTATTTTTATAGTTCAACCTTGTTAAATTGAGTTGGGTTTTCAAGGAAAAAAATAAACCCAATCCTTTGACTATACTGTGTCTTGACAAGAAATTGTTTTTGAAATCTTATTTGTATGATTAAAACCCTATAAGGTCTGATTTTATATTTGGGTTGTATTCATTGTTTTAACAAAAAAAAAAATTTAAAGCCATTTACATTTCAATTGTAGCATGCATTATATATTTTTTTGGTGATAAGTTAAATGATATAAGGGTTTGTATGAAGTTCATTGTTATTATTGGATACTCTGAACATATGAAAACTAGGTTGTTTATTTTGAAACCCTAGATTTATACTACAATTTTTATATGGGGTTGTTTGTTGTGAATAATCACTAGCTTATGAATTTTAGGCCACAAATTTATTAGAATATAAATAAAAATATGATTTGTAGATAGATTTTGAATACCATCTAGGTTTTAATTAAAATATTATTTTATTATTATTTTAGTGTGTTTCATTTTTAGCCGTATAGCTAGGGTTTTTAATTTAATATTTGTGAGGTTTTTGAAAAATAATGGGTGTCTATTCTTAGTCTCTTTATATTGATTATGTTTATAATTGTTTTACTTCAGGTTAGGTATTATTTGAGTGATTTCATTCATCATGAGCTTTGAAATTTGGTTAGACTTTAAACATTCATATGAATGATTTTAGTCATTATTTTCACTACTAGTTAGTGTTAATGATTTTGAAATATTTCCATCATGAATTTTCATTGATTATGTTGATCAATATTGATATGGTAATTAAATGATATTTAATGATTATTTCATTTGATTAATTCAATTGACTTTATATACACTGGATATGTAACTGTGTTATTTTGCATGATAACTTGAGTTGAGTTTTGATGTCTTTTTGGATTGCTACAAGTTGATAACTCTTTCATAGATATTTTATAAATTTGTTTGAGTATTCAGTTTAGGCCATTTCTCAAAATTTATTTGAGTCAATTAAGTAATTTTAATTATATGGAAATATTTAAGGAATATTGTTTGTATTTAGGGTTACTAGCATTAATACAATTGCATTTATTTTGATTGCTTCATCTTACCATTAGATTGGGTCTTATGGGTGCAATGCCATGGATTTCACTCTTAATATTCAATCTTAGAATGCTCTAAATGAGCTTCAAAAATTAAAATAACTTCAAAGGTGTTAGTGTTATTAAACATGAATCTAAATAGTCTTGTTTAAATGTTTCCATCATTTGGTTTTGTTAAGTCAATCTCATTTGACACTGTATCTTACTCACTTCTCTCATCTAGCTAAAATCACATCCATTTGATAGATGGGGTGGTCTAGGGCCACTTATGGATGATCTCATTGGGATTGGAGAGGTGGGAATTTATTTTAATGGATCTACGTGTGGAAGATTGGTTGTTTTACTTATTCTGATTGAACTTTTTGTTAGTTGATTATAAAGTGAATTGGTTCATTATTGTATAATTAACTTCATCTATTATATTGATGTTTATTATTTACATGATACAAGGTTAATGTTATGTTTGCATAATTAGGTTAGTATATGCAAATTGAATTTTAACGTGATTGAGATTGATTTTATAAATATAAAATTATCTATTATGTTGTTATGTATGATTATAAACATTCATTGTGAACATATGGTTATAATATCAAGAAATTCATTAAGTATCATTTACATCTAAGATGCATTGATGATATGAATTTACAACTACATAAGTCAAACTAATTCACCCATTAGTTTTATGATACTCAAATTAAATGTTTTTGCTTATAGACTTTTGTTTGAATCTCAAAGTGTTATGCATTAATGAAAAATGCAAATGCATATATTGGCATAGTTGAACAAGTTTATTTAGTACCTTATGTTATGAATAGGTGTTAGCTAAGCCTTGTAAGGTTCATTTGATTATTTAATACTATCGGTCTTCTAATCTCATGAAGATGATATAGGGATAGTAAGATATTTAAGTAGATAATTGGTGGTTTTTGAATTCAATTGTTAAGGTTCATTAGGGAGACATTATAAATATATGTAGTTACACATATGTTCTTAAGTGGAACAAGTATACTAATCAAACAAGACAAATTGTGTTAATTGTTAGTATGTACCATTATGTTGTTAAATGTTCTCCTTAAATCTATATAAGACTTTAAAATATTCATTAAGAAGATAGACAAATTATTAAGGTTATGTTTAAGGACTATCAAAGAAGACATTTAAGTCCACTAAAATCTTAAAGGTTATTAAGAAGTAACATTTTGTAAATATGAGATGGTGTCCTAATTGGAATAAAACAAACATAATATTTATGATAGACTATTAAGGACTGAAATATTAACTCAGTCTCTTCTAATGGATTCTTAAAAAGAACTATAAAAGTAATCAAGGTTAAATATATTCTATGTACTTTTAGAGGGCAATCACTTTAAATGGAAAATTTTATATTAATGTTGAAGCGATAAGACTGGTTTGGACAACCATGTACATTAACTTGGAAATTAGGATACTTATAATGATATTCAAATCTTATACTCACAATAAAGATAAATTAACAAATAAGTTTGTAAATAGTTCTCATTAAATGCTTAAACTTGGATGATTATTCCAATTGAGGCATGTTGAGATTGAGGATCATCTGCTTCACACTTAGAATTGATCATTGGAATAATAAAAATTTAATCTATTTTAGTATAATGAAAAGGTTGTGATAAAGTTATAACCTACAATATTAGACAATAATGTTATCCTTGGTCTAAAGGACTTTGATCTAAGATGTAGTTTAATCCATTTTAGAATGAGGTTAATGGTAAAATAATAGAATAACATTAATGATGACCATCCTACCTCACTTGGTCATCTCCCAAGACATTTTACAAATGTGCATATTTATGCATTCATTTTGTTATTAGTTTAGAACCATACCTAGCTAACTCATTTGGTTTTTATTCATACCTAACTTAAAGGTACTTATTTATTCTTCTTACCTTTAGAACATTTTATAAATATCCATCTATGGCTAATTCTTGATAACTTAAACCTTTATGAGGATTCTCTCAAAAGATCATATTCATACTCCTTTATTATAGATTTTCACTTTGTCACAACACTCTCTATTAGATTATTCATTAGCTTACCCAATTTGTTTACTTAACTTTATTGGTCTTGATAAGACCAATAAGAGTATTGTTTCTTTTATTATAGGTCTTATTCAAACTATTATCTTCCTTATCTAAGATCTGATTTATTATAATATTGTTTTTTGAATAAGACATTTCTACACTTTATTTCTATTATTAATACAAATCAAGGTCTTGTTTTTGCATTGGTTCCATTTGTATCTATTTCAAAAATACAAGTCCCTCCTATACCAATATACAATCCTGCATCCTCTAGTCACTCCATTGATCTATAGGAATAATTCCCTCTAATACTAACACACCATAGAAAAATGAAGTCATTATGCTATTTGAATACACTTGATCTTGGTACTTCATTGTATTTACATAGAAACCAGGCATGTCGAATGAAGCATACAACTTATTGACTTCAACTTTCAAATTTTTAATATCCTTGTTTTTTATAAGACCTTCACTAAAGTCCTTAAGAAGCCTCCCATATTCCATCTAGATAGCCAAGGTGATGTTGAATACCTAGTGCAAGAACTCTGCAATCTGCTCAAAGTTAGTTTTTTTTAATACCTTTGGAGGTCATAGACCTTGTGGGGTCTTACATAGAGCATCAAAAACATGAATTAATAGCCAAAACATATTCAAGATTAGTTTTTTTGAACAACACAACATATAAATACTATATATATATATATATATATATATATATATATATATATATATATATATATATATATATAGACACACACACACACACATACATACTCAGTCGGTTGTGTGGAACTGCTTGTCTATAATAGCAAGACCATTGACCCATGCAATTTCATAGAGTTTTCATGAACCATAAATAATTTTTTACTTAATAAACACTTCTATAATGGCACTAAACATATTGTTTTGAATTCCCAATAATCTACAGGAGTTTATACATGCCTTTACACATATATTAATCTCCTTGTCCCAAGAGGATAGTGATGCAGGAAATTATTATCATTTAACTGATCTATCAAAACTATTATATCAAAATAATGATAAATGAATTGTATTTACCTTTACAATATATTTTGAATCTCCATATGTACAATTTCACATTCATACATTTTTATCTCCTATATAGTGATTATTAAACTTCCCTACCACTCAGAATACATCCATTTTTCCATATAATACTCTTATTGTAATCCATATTACTGTAACTACTCATACAATCATACTTTAAGATCTCTAATGAACATACAAATCTTGTATCTATGTAAAAGAACATGTCACCATACATAAGGAATTATAAAATACTTATTTTTATTAGTGATTATTGAACTTCCATGTAACTCAAAATATGTACAACTCTTTATTACAGTCTTTCATACATATATTTCTCAATAATTCATCTTGAGAATATCCTTCAACCACTCTTGAATATCCATATAAAATCTAAATTCTTAGCTTTATAACCTTTTATCTATATAAAGATGGAGGTTTGAACTCATCTCAAAGTAACAAACTTATCTTGACTTAGTATGGTCTTATATTTGACCAAGAATCTTTCCCCTATCTTCTCAAAATTCAACAACTTGCCTTCTTTGCCTCTTTCCAACATGAGACTCTTCTTGGTCTTATAATGAGGTATAATATCTTTATAGAGATTGTAAATCATGTTTAAAATAGATATTTACCTTGGTGACTATTTTTATGACTTTTAAACTGGTCATAATGCTCACAAGTCTCCTTTTCACATTTGAATTTTCAAACAATAGATTTTTTTAGGGAAATTTTGATTTGGCCTAGTCTTGAAATCTAAGACCTCGTAGTTGTTTGGACATCATTTATCATTAAAATAGGACTCCATAAGCCACCTAGATCATTTTAAGGCCTTTAAAATGCATTAATAATATTGATATGGTTTCTTGTCCTTCAAAAGAGGACTTATTAGACTAACAATGGACCACTACATAGAAAAGGTACATGATTTACAAAGATGAGTTGTTGTCCCTGCATCAAACTCCTGGGATTAGAATATTTCATGAGCTCCTACTAATGAGATGATGTGATACCACTATTCAAATTTATGAAGTGTCTTGGTGATGTGTTTTCATGTGTTGAAGTGTCTTGATGATGTGTTTCACTTGGTGAGGTGTCATGGTGGTTACTATTTGCCACTATTCCAAAATGACACTATTCCAAATTATCACTTTTTAATATTTTGGATTACCCATGTGAATAGGACATAATTTTTGTGTGGGGACAAGTAAAGCATGATAAAAAATAAGATAAAACAAATCTTTAATGGATTATGAAGGTGTGGGACAAAATTTACTAGGCAAAAAGTAAAATCTCCACTCACTTTTGACTTATCTTGGAGTGGGACACCAACTTTCAATTGGGGAGGTGTGTCTTTAGTAATAATGGGTTAAAGTGGGACATGATGAGTGATTATCCTTTTCATTCCATTTTACCTTCTTGTCTTTATCCCGCATGGTGTAGGTGGATGCAATTCTCCTTGAATAGTGTTTTTTGTCTTTGTTTTTTCTTTATAAAGATGATAATCTTTATATTTTTCATAGTGGTTCATGTTATTTCCCTTGGATTGTAAAGTAAGAAAATATATTGAAATTTAGAGGTTTGAAATGTGGTAGTAGTGTGAGGATGTTGTAATTTCATTTCCATTTGATGAATGCAAGCATATGTTTTGAGAAAAGTCCTTGTGTTAATTTTTTGCATCTTTTTCTTTCTCTATTTTCAAGAATTTAGTTAAGGATTTCTTGAGAGATTTTTCTTCCACATCAAGTGGTATCGGATCAAGTAGAATCCTAGGGATGATTTGTGTTTTTTTTCATTTTTTAGGTATGGTAAGAATACAAACAAGAGGAGGATTGGTTCAGATGAACAAAGACATGCAAGAGATGAGGAGAGAAATGGCACATATAACCACAATATTCAACAACTTGGGGAGAAGGTAAAGAGATGAAGACACAAAAGGAGATACCATTCATTATGAATATCATGAAGAAGAATTGATGAAAAGGGAATAACCACTATCAATAGAGGAGATAATGATTAGAGCATTAGAGGGAAGAAATGATGGAGTCAAAATTAAAGATCTTGATTATGGGGGAAGTTTACTACTAGAGGCGCTAGTTGATTGGATTAATATCATGGAGAATTTATTCAATTGAAGAACTATGTTACAAGAAAATAATGTGAGGTTTGAATGTACCAAGTTGAAGGGTCATGCCATGATCTAGTGGGATCATTTGTAAAAGGAGAGGCAAATAATTAATAAGCAAAGAATTAATACATGGAATAAAATGGAGAAGAATCTTATAGAGAAGTTCCTTCCATTAGACCAATCCCAAGCCCTCTATAGAAGATTTAAAAATTTGAAGTAGATGGAGAATATTGTATAAGAGTACATAGATGAATTCTAAAAGATTTCAATTAGAGTGGAGCATGGATAAATAGATGAAAAAATGGCTACAAGGTATGTGAATGGTTTGAAATATTATTTCAATATGATATTAACATGTATAGAGTAATGAGCTTGGAAGAGGTTTATCAATTAGCCTTGAAAGAAAAAGAGAAGAGACTAGAGAAGCTATTAGAAGGACATTTGTTCCAAGGAGAGGATAATCCATGCCAATGAGAGGAAGAGGTGGTTTCAACACCACTAGAGGTGGATTTAACCTTATAAAGGGATAATCATCACAAGATGAAGGAAAGAGAGAAGATGATAGACAAGGCTTAAATATCATCAAAGAGGAAGATGATTCCAAAGAGGTCATGGATATGGAGGAGAAATAAGTTGGTTTTCTAACCAAACCATAGCTATTATCTATTACATATGTGGAGAATAAGGACACAAGGCCAATGAATGTCCTCAAAGGCAAGAAAGAAGACAAGAGTACCATCCAAGGGTGAACTTGGTTGAAACTAAGACTAAAGATATAACTACTAAAGTTGCAACAATAAATGTGGGAGAGAACCTAATGATGAGGAGGACCATGATAGCTCTAAGACAAGAACTAGGGAAAAACAAAGGAGGTGATGCATGGATGAGGTCCAATATTTTCTAAACAAGGTGCAATTCAAGTGGTAAGGTAATCATTGATGGAGGTAGTTATGAAAATATGGTTTCAAAAGAAATGGTATAAAATTTAGGAATGCATTGTGAGAAGCATCCTAGTCCTTAAAAAATACCATGGTTTAAGAAAGGTATTGAATTCATGGTTGATAAAAAAATGTTTGGTAAAATTTTCCACTGAGAAAAGTTATATAAATGAATTGTGGTATGATGTGTTGCCAATGGATGCATGCCATGTTTTGTTAGGGAGACCATGATAATTTGATAGGAAGGTCATCCATGATGGATCCAAGAATACTTAAACATTTCATAAAGATGGTATAAAGGTGATATTATTGCTTCTTAAGGAAGAGATAAAAGAAGAAAAAAACTTATCCTTTAGATAATTTTCTAATGACATGAAAATTATTTGTTATTGTTATGCACTAATTGCAAGGAATGAAGGTGAAGATGTGATGCAGTTTCTAGAAGAAGTAGCAAAAGTTTTGAAAGCATATGAAAATGTCATTCCTAATGAGTTACCATATGGTTTACCACCAAATAGTAACATTAAACATCACATTCATTTAATCCCAAGATCATCTCTACCCAATCAAGAAGCATACAGAATGAGCCTAGTAGAGCATGTAAAATTGAACAAGCAAGTTACTAAGTTGATAATGAAGGGTGCATTAAGGGAAAGCATGAGTCCATGTTCAACACTAGTATTATTGCCTCCAAATAAAGATGGAAGATGGAGAATGTGTGTGGCTAATAGATTCATAATAAGATTAATATTTGGTATAGATTTCATATACCTCAATTGGATGTCATAATAGATGTTCTTACAGGAGCAAAGTATTTCACAAATATTGATCTGAGGAGTGGCTACTACTAGATCCATATTCGAGAAGGAGATGAATAAAAGACAACATTCAAGACTAGATATGGACTATATGAGTATTTGGTGATGTCATTCGGGTTGTCTAATGTACCCAACACATTCATGAGAGTGATGAACACCATGCCATAGTATTACAATGGTAAGTTTGTGATGGTTTATTTTGATGATATTTTGATGTTTAGTAAAGCTAAAGAGGAGCATTTAGAACATTTGAGAATAGTGTTAGAATTGTTGAGAATGGAGAAACTCTATGTGAATTTAAATAAGTTTAGGCTTATGCAATAAATTTTAGTATTTTTTGGATTTGTAATTTCCATAGATGGTGTTAGAATGGATTAAGAGAAGGTGAATGCAATTATTGAGTGGCCTATTCCTAAGAGCATAACAAAGGTAAGAAGTTTACATAGTTTGGAAAAAATTTATAGAAATTTTGTTAAAAATTTTAGTAGCATTGTTGCACCAATAATGGATTGAATAAAAGGAAAGGATTTTATGTGGACAAGAGAATCAACAATGAGCTTTGAGTTGTTGAAAATAAAGATTATAGAAAATATTATTTTAGCCTTGCCTGAATTTGACAAAGTGTTTGAAGTGGATTATGATGCTTCATATGTGGGAATTAGAGATATGTTAAGCCATGAAGATAAGCACATATCATATTTTAGTGAGAAGTTGAATGAGGTAAGAAATACATATTCTACCTATGATGTTGATTTTTATGCAATTGTTTAGGCATTGAGACATTAGAGACATAGCTTGATCTCTAAGGATTTTATTTTGTACATTGACCATGAGGCTTTGAAGTATGTGAGTACCCAAAATAAGTTGAGTAGTAGGCATGCCAAGTGGGTATATTTCTTGTAGGGATATAATTTTGTGTTAAAACATAAATTAGGAAAGTAGGATCAGGTAGAGCATAAGAGTTGGGTTGATAACTACTTTATTAAGTGAATTAGTTGGGTTTGAGTTTATTAAGGAATTGTATGATACTAATCTAGATTTTGGTAAAATAGTTGAGAAATGCAAGAGTCCATTAACCAAAAATGTAGGTATTATTCAAGATGGTTACCTCTTCAAGGGGAGACGATTATGCATTCCAGTTGGGTCTTTGAGAGACAACATTGTAAGAGAGTTACACATTGGAGGTTTATCTGCCCATTTTGGCAAAGCTAAGACCATATCTTTGGTGGAGGAGAATTAATTTTTTCCAAATATGAAAAGAGATGTGGCAAGATGTGTATCAAGATGTAGAATATGTTAAGTGGCTAAGGGACATGCATAGAATACAAGATTGTACATGCCATTACCAGTCCCAAGAGAACCATGGGTAGATTTGAGCATGGATTTTGTGTTGGGGTTACCAAAAACATAGAGAGGTAATGATTTTTTGTTGTTGTTGTAGACAAATTTTCTAAAATGGATCATTTCATTGCATGAAAGAAAACTAATGATGCCACTAGAGTTGTAAAATTATTATTTATAGATGTGGTGAGATTGCATGGTATTCCCAAGACCATTACTTTAGATAGGGATATCAAGTTTATAAGTCATTTTTAGAGGAATTTATGGAAGAAGTTGGATACAAAGCTATAGTTTAGTAGTGCATATCATCCATAAATAGATGAATAAATAGAGATTGTAAATAGAAGCTTGGGAAATTTGTTGAGAAGCATTGTTGGAGAGAAGCTTAAGAAGTGGGACTTGGCTTTAACACAAGATAAATTTTCCTATAATAGTTTAGTGAAATTGCAGGTGGTTAATGGGAAAAATACAATGGGAGTTTTGGATTTGGTATAGTTTCCCATTACAAAAAGAGTAAGTGATGATGTTGAGTCTTTTACAAAGCATATACATCAATTTATAAAAGAGGTGAGGAGGTTACAGATGAGTAATGAGAAGTAAAATATTGTTACTAGTGTTAAGAGGAGATCAAAGTCTTTTGATAAGGGAGATTTAGTGATGACATATTTGAGGAAAGTGAGATTTCCTATAGGAACCTACAATAAGCTAAAATACAAGAAGATTGGGCCTTGAAAAGTTATGAATAAGATTAGTGACAATGCTTGTGAGGTAAGCTTGCCAGAAGAATTTGATATTTCTTCAATATTTAATCTTTCAGATTTGTATGATTTTCCATGGAGAAGCAAATGAAGGGGTGGATGAAGAAGACATCAACTAGAATAAACATATTCTAAAGAAGAAGAGGGAAAGGATAATATGGATTCTACATACAAATATTGCACACACAAGGTAAGGGAGATACAATAGGTATTTGGTATAATGGGAAGGATTAACATTGGAAGACAACACTTGGATCACAAAGTGGGAGCTGGAAAAGATGGACAAAGAAAAATGGCAAAGTTATCATCAGAGCATTTTACAGGAGCTAAGTTGACTTCAACCAAAGGAGGATGATGTGGCACCATTATTTAAATTGATGAATTATCTTGTTGATGTGTTTTCATGTGTTGAAGTGTCTTGATGATGTGTTTCACTTGGTGAGGTGTCATGGTGGTTATTATTTGCCACTATTCCAAAATGACACTATTCCAAATTATCACTTTTTAATATTTTGGCTTGCCCATGTGGATGAGGCACAATTTTATGTGGGGACAAGTAAATCATGATAAAAGAGAAGATCAAACAAATATTTAGTGGATTATGAAGGTGGGTGATAAATTTTACTATGAAAGAAGTAAAATCTCCACTCACTTTTGACTTATCTTGAAGTGAGACACCAACTTTCAAGTGGGCAGGTTTGTCCTTAGTAATGATGGGTTCAAGTGGGATATGAGGAGTTATTATCCTTGTCATTCCATTTTACCTTCTTATATTTAGCCCTCATGGTGGACGTGGACACAATTCTCCTTGAATAGTGTTTTTTGTCTTTATTTTTCCTTTATAAGGATGATAATCCTTATTATTTTTCATAGTGGTTCATGTTATTTCCCTTGTATTGTAAAACAAGCAAAGATATTGTAATTTGAAGGATTCCAATGTGGTAGTAGTGTGAGGATGTTGTAATTTAATTTTTATTTTATGAATTCAAGCATATGTTGTAAGAAAAGTCCTTGTGTTAATTTTTTGCATCTTCTTATTTCTTCATTTTCAAGAATCTAGTTAAGGATTTATTTAGAGAGTTTTTTCCTCCACATAATGAGCTTTGTTTATATGCCCAAATACAAATGATTTTTTTTTCCAAATTTTTTTCTTCAATTGTCCATTCATACATATGAACATGTTCTTTGCTCCCACATTTATATTTCTTATTGCTTACTATCTTCTTCATCTATGCAATGCTTTGCTACCTCCTCTTCTCTTTGGTATTCTTCTCTATGTGTTTATCCTCTTGAATGAAGATATTAACTTTCATTATATATTTTTTAGATCTTATAAGAGATATATTCTCTATTTAATTCATGTCCTTCTCAATAAAACCTTTATATACACAATCCAATGCAATATTATAAACAAAAATTTGATACCTTGAGGTCTCTCTCCACATAACATCAATTTCATCATTTTGAGACTCAATGGCCTCAAACCATTTGTAAAATTATTTTATCTCTATTTTAGGACAAATTTTGTCCTCTTTATCATCATTTATGGCACGTTCTAAGGCTACCATTTCTTCTAACATTTGCTCTTCACTTTGGTAGACAAACAACTTGTTTGGTTGCTCATTTTGTAATTCAATTTGTTGTTCAAAGTTTTCTATCTCGTTCAAGAGATATTATTCAAGGGTTACAACTATGCATTTATCCTTATCTCCATCATCTTCTTCACTCATGATTCTATCCATTAACTCAAGGACTTAATCTTCCTTCACCACTTGTGTACTTGCACTCACAACATCAAAATCAAAGTTAGATATAAAAACTTGAGGCCAATTTTACCCTTGAGTATATTCTTCCATCTGCATGTTCATATTGAGATTTCTTAGCTCTTTCTTAAGTTGCTTACATAACAAATTCTTTGTCCTCTTTCTTATCCTTGTTACTAACTCAACTAGACATCTTACCTTTTTCTTCATCATCCATCCATTTCATGGGTTTTTTCATGTTTTCTATCATGAAATTTATCATTGATATCCTCTGATTTATCTCATTCATTTCTTTTTGTAAGTCTTCTTCTCTCTACTTATTTAGCATCTCCCTTTCTCTTTACTTATTTAGCTTGTCCTTTGCCTTAGACAGTTCTATAATCAATATTTTCACATCTCTATTATCTCAAGAAATTCTATTCCACCATGATCTATCTCTTATCCAAGATTTCTTCTTAGATCAATCACTTTGCTCTTTTCTTAGAGATTCACTAGATATTCAACCTCTCTCAAGCCTTACTAGTATTTTTACCTTCTTAATCCTTATGGGCTTTAGCTACCTAAATCACTTCCTATAAGAACTTGAAACTTCCATAGATATATTAGCCCTACAATATTCTCATTGTACTTTTATGAAAATAATTAATTCCCAAGAGATTTTAAGCTCTGATACCGAAATTGATGACCATCCTACCTCACTTGGTCATCTCTTAAGGCATTTTGAAAATATGCATATTTATGCATTCATTTTTGTTAGCAATTTAGAACCATACCCAGCTAACTCACTTGGTTTGTATTCATACCTAACTTCAAGGTACTTATTTATTCTTCTTACCCTTTAGAACATTTTATTAATATCCATCTATGGCCAATTATTGATAACTTAAACCTTTATGAGGATTATCTCAAAGATCTTATTCATAATTATTTATTATAGATTTAAACTTTATCACAATGATTTTTATTAGATTATTCATTATCTTACCCAATCTATTTACTTAACTCTGTTGGTTTTGATAAGACCAATAAGAGTATGATTTATTTTATTACAGGGCATACCAACTCTTATTCAATCTCTTATCTTCCTTGTTTGAGATCTGATTTCTTATAAATTTTTTTTCTGAGTAAAACATTTCTACACTTTACTTATATTATTAATACAAATCAGGGTCTTGTTTTTGCATTGGTTCCATTCTTATCTATTTCAAAAATATAATTTCCTCCTATACTAGTATAATGTCATGCATCCTCTAATTACTCCATCAATCTATAGGAATAGTTCCCTCTAACATTAATGCATCATAAATAAAAATGAAGGCATTATGCCATTTTAGTACACTTGATCTTGGTACTTCATTATAGTTACATCAAAACTAGGCATGTCAAATGAAGCAAAAAACTTATCGAATTCAAATTTTAGATTTTTAATATCCTTTTTATTTGTAAGACCTTAGTTGAAGTCCTTAAAAAGTTGGGATGGCCAAGGTGATGTTGACGGCCTAGTATAGGAACTATACAATCTGCTCAAAGTTAGTTTTTTAAGACCTCTTGAGGTCATAGACCCTATGGGGTCTTCCATAGAGCATAAAAACCATGAATGAATAGCTAAAACATATTCGAGCTTAGTTTTTTTTAACAACATAGAATATATATTCTACAATATTTTTTTCCACTTAGTCGGTTGAGTGGACCTATGTGTCTACAATAGCAAGACCATCAAACCATGTAATTTCACATAGTTTTCATGTAACATAAAGACTTTTCTACTCAATAAACACTTATATAATGGAATTAAACACATTGTTTTAAATTCTCAATCATCTACATGATTTTATACGGGCCTTTACACATATATCAATCTTCTTATCCCAAGAGGATAATAATGCAAGAAAGTATTATCATTTAACTAATCAATCAAAACTATTATATAAAATAAATGATAAAAATGATTTGTATTTACCTTTACAATAGAGTTTGAATCTCCATACATCCAATTTCACATTCATACATTTATTTCTCCTCTATAGTGATTGTTTAACTTCCCCACCACTTAGAATATGTCCATTTTTATGTATAATACTCCTAATGTAATACAGATTATTGTAACTACTCATACAATCATATTTTAAGATATCCAATTAACATACTAATCTCATATATATGTAAAATAACATGTCACCATACACAAGTAATTGATAAATACTTATTTTTATCAGTGATTATTGAACTTCTATGTAAATCAAAACACATGGAACTCCTTATTATAGTCCTTCATACAAAAATTTCTCAAGAATTCATCTTGAGAATATCTTTCAACCACTCTTGAATATCTATATAAAAGCTAAAGTATTAGCTTTATAACCTTTTATCTATCTAAATTTGGAGTTTAAAACTCATCTTGGAGTAACAAACTTATCTTAACTTAGTATGGTCTTATATTTGACCAAGAATCTTTCCCCTATCTTCTCAAACTTCAATAAATTGCCTTCTTTGCCTCTTTCCAACATGAGGCTCTTCCTAGATAAGATGATGAGGTATAATATATTTTGAGAGATTTTAAATCATGTTTACATTATATATTTACCTTAGTTACTATCTGTATGAATTTTAAACTAGTCATGATGCTCACAAGTCTCTTTTTCATGTTTGAATTTTCAAATAGTAGATTTTTTGAGTGAAATTTTGATTTGGCCTAGTATTGAAATCTAAGACCTTCTAGTTGTTTGGACATTATTTTTCATCAAAATAGGACTCCATAAGATATCTAGGTCCTTTTAAGGCCTTTACAATGCATTAGTAAGTTTGATATGGATTATTGTCCTCCACAAGAGGACTTATTAGACTAACAATGGACCACTACATACAAAAGGTACAAGATTTAAAAAGATGAGTTGATGTTCCTGTAGCAATTAAGTTCCATGGAATCATGTGTATTAAAAAAATGATGTTTTATGTGTGTTTTTTAACCTATTAAAGTTGACTAAACTTAATAAGATTATCAAGTAGGCATGTTTTGACTTGTATCTTGACACTAAACCTACCTTGTAAAATGGTAATATGTTCCAAAATTGAATATAAGCATGGTTGTTGAAACATATTCTAAGGATTAAATTGGTAAACTTAAACCCTTGATGTAACCTCCTTAGTTATCTACCAATAGGATTCCAATCTCATTCCTTTCTTGTTTTTAAACATTGTAATGTGTTCCAAAGCTTTGAGTTGCTTTTAGAAATAGTCCTTTTTCCTGATCATTGACTACTGATTGTGAATTTTCAGATCTTGCTTATGCAATATTAGTATGATGATTCTTATATTGAATCTATCTTACTCCCTATATCTATTTACTAAAATTTTATGATTTACCCTATGAGGTATTGACTATTCTATAGCCAGTGTAGGTACTTGGCTAAGTGTATAAATTAATGAAAACTTTGCTAGGAAGGCCATGTTGAAGTACGTGGATAAGATTATGTGAGTGTTTCTACACTAACTCATTTATATCCAAATACTAAGTGGTTAAAACACTTCCTAATGAATTCATTTTTACTTTATGGACTTGGTCTAGTTCTTGTGTTGGATATGACATAGTTATGGATCTTATTTCAATTTCCATGATGAACTCTAATTAATTAATTATACTATTGTTGTTTATCTTGGTGTTACTTTTTTTTTGTGGTTGTTACAATAATCTAGTCACTAATGCACTATCTCTCTAGTGTGAAGAATAGACACATGTTTTCCTTATCCATCACCATTTTAGAATGGATGCATGACATTCAATAAGAGTGGAAGCAAGACAATCACACACAACATATCAATTTATAATTATCTATAGACCCAACTTCTAAACCTGAATATACTTGGGATAGCCAATATTTACTATGCAAAGGCCAGACTAACTTTATTTTTAGATCTAAGTTCTGATATAATATTTTTAATGAATTACATGCCTCACAATCTGTAGGTCATTCAAATTTTAAAAAAATATATGAATACTTTCACCATAGTTTATTTTGGCCAAGCATCAATAAATATATCAAGACATTAGTTGATGAATGTGAAGTATGTCAACATCACAAGGGATAAATTATGGTAGTTATTAGCTTACTCCAACCCCTACCCATTCTAAAACACATTTGGAAAAACATACCCATAGATCTTATAGAAGGCTTACCAAAATATAATGGAAATTTAATCAATCACATAACTAAATATGCTCATTTATATGCCTTAGCCATCCTTACATTACTTCTACTATTATCCAAACATTCCTTGATCAAATATTATGCCTTCATGGAATCCAAACATCTATTGTATCTGATTGTGATTAAGATTTCAAAATTCACTTATGGTAGGAAATCTTTACACACATAGGTACTCGACTAAAAATGATCTTAAATTTCTACCCATAAAAATATGGCTAGATTAAAATTATCAATAAATTCATTGAATCTTATCTTCATTTATTTGTATATGGTTAGAAACAACAATAGATTAAATAGTTACCACTTTCAAAATGGTGGTATAACACATCCTATCACACAACCACAAGGATGACTCCTTATGGAACTATCTATGGTTAGAAGTCACTGTCTCATTTTTCTTATCTTCCTAACATCTCTCATGTGTAGGTAATGGAAATTATCCTTAACACCTGACATAATATTTTTTACCTTCTCAAGGAAAATATCTATTGGCAAAAAAATGCATGAAGAATTAGGCATATCATCATCATTCTAAAGGCACCTTCCAATCTAGAGATCTTGTTTTCCTCTAACCACAACCTTATAAGTAGTCATATCTCAAGCTAAAGGGACATCAAAAACTTGATCACAAGTTTTATAGACCTTATAAGGTTCTTCAATAGATTGGTCCTTTGGAATACAAGCTATAAATTTCACCTTTTGTGTATGTCCATATAGTTTTTCATGTTTCATGTTTGATTAAATTTATTGGTTATGGTGTTACAAATTATAAATTACTTCTTGAGCTTGATGGATAAGGATATCTCCTTCTTGAACCTGAAGATATTTTAGAGAGGTGCTCCCATCAACTTTATAAATAGATCATAATTAAGGTTTTAGTTTAGTGACATGGAATGAAATCTTAAGATGCAATATGGGAACCATTTATTCAAATCCATCAATAGTTTCCTCATATTCAACTTTAAGGGAAAATATTTTGAATGGGGAGGGCATATTATGACCCCTTCATCCTAACTCTTTCTTTATAATTATTATCTTTAATAAAATTTATAGACACGTATGATATGTAAGTCATCTCTTGAGCTAATTTTAATAATCCAAAATGCATGGGAAGTAATAGTTATCTAGGATAAAATTAGTATAAATAAGAACATATACTATTGGAAAGGCATCTAAAAATTATATTAATATTACTCAAAATAGGTTTCCCCCTTGAAAAAACCATCAATATTATAATGTAAGTCTACTCCTTTTTTATGTAATATAGTCTTTTTTTACATTCACTTACAATATTATTTGGGGTATTTTCACTATTTTTATAATTTATTTTAGGAAGGATCTAAAAACATAGAATGGGAGAATGACAAAGATACACAAAATATTTTTTTAAATCTTAAATAGGATTCAAGTGTGCCAAAAAAATATTTATGGAAATGGGAAGATCTATGGTACAAGGATCATCTATACCTATGCAAGAACTTAGCCCTTAATAAAAAGGTTATTTCATATCTACATGCTTCACTTGTCAATGGTCACTTAGGATTCTTGAATATTTATCATAGAATTAAGTAGGAATTATCCATGAATTTCATCACAATATTTTTCAAGTCTGAAGGGCAAAATGTCATCATGGTTTTCATGGATAGACTCACTAAAAATGCTAATTTAGTTTTATTTTTCATGTCATTTTATAAGAAGTATAGTGGCATAAAATTTTATAGATACAAATCAAAAGTTACATTGGACCTGAAATATTAAATAGTAAGTGGTCATGATCCTATATTTACTTGTAATTTTTGCACTAATTTATTTTTTTGATTAGATACTTAGTAATATTTTACCTTATCATATCATCTCAAATTTGATAGGAAAACTAAGTTGGGAAAAAATTACTTGGAGATTTATCTCCAATGTTTTGCTATAGATAAATAGGAGAGTTGATTTCAATGGGTGCCACTATAAAAATTATGGTAAAAATCTTCTTTCTAAACCTCATATAATGTGTCTCCATTTACATAAATGTATGGGTACCAACCACCATATATCATCCAATCCATGAGGGTTCAACCAAATGTTTGGGCAATAAAATACCACATAAAACACTATAAGGAGGTACTCTTTAGTCTCAGAGAGTTTTTGACAATGATAAAAAATAAAATGAAGTAGTAGGCTAACCAACATCACATAGGAAGATATTTTAAAGTATGAAATTGGGATTTTATGTAATTAAAACCATATAAGATAATTTCCTTTATAAATTATAATAAGGATATAAATATTTCATCTAATTATTATGAGCCCTATTAGGTTTTTTATAAGATCAACAATGTAGCATACAATTACAATTTCATTGAAAGTACATCCAATCTTCCATGTCTCTTGCTTGAATGTCACTAGATAAAGAGTTTCAACACATACAAGTTACTAAATCTTGATGCGGAGGGAATAATTATTTTGGAACCTAAGTAAACCATTCATCCTCATAAAAATAGGCTATACATTAGGGTGGTTATAAAGTATTTGATTAAGTGGAATAATTTTTCTAGTGAGGATGTGGCATGGGAGGATGAAGCTTTCATGTAGAAGTACCCAAGTATCATAAAAATTAAGGAAATTAGTTTAAATGGGATGATAATTATATGCCATTAATTGATACTATGTATTTGGATATGTGTGGCCAACTTCTCAGTGGCATAACCATTTACTTAATCATATGTTAATTTCTATATCTTCATATTAGTAGTAGTGTTGGCCTATGGATTATACATAACTTAAGTAGGGTATTTATATAGGAGGTAGTGTTTAATATTAAAT